>JAESUZ010001708.1:0-23481 GCA_017311185.1 Proteles cristata cristata
TAACTATTGCTCTACTCACCCACATAAGCAAAGGTCCTTCTAAGTCCCAGTTGTGAAAAGTGTTCTGGACACCAAAAAGCCTGAGACTCCCTGCTTTATGTGAAGACTACTCTCCTTAAGAGAGAAGCATGCCCCAAATTGTATTTCTGCAGTATTGCTTTTGCTCTAGCTTCCACAGCTAATTGAATATAACTTATTACCAACTTTCTTTTTTACCAGGAGAACTCAAGAGTGGATAACTGAGAATTCTCTTCCATACTCACAGAGTTTCTCAAACTCACAGAGTTTGTGAGCACCCATGACAGTATTGTCTCCAGCCACACCCATCCCTATACAACTCCCAAGTGGCAGCATATACACATTCATTAACATGATCCCAAGGGCCAGTCTTATTATAGCCTATAAAAACAAACAACAGTACATGAACTTAAAAGTGATGCTGAGTCGCTCCTCATCAGGGAAATACAAATCAAAACCACACTGAGATACCACCTCACGCCAGTCAGAGTGGCTAAAATGAGCCAATCAGAGAACTCTAGATGCTGGCGAGGATGTGGAGAAACGGGCACCCTCCTACACTGTTGGTGGGAATGTAAACTAGTACAGCCCCTCTGGAAAACAGTGTGGAGGTTCCTAAGGAAACTAACAATAGAACTCCCTTATGACCCAGCAATAGCACTGCTAGGAATTTACCCAAGGGATACAGAAATGCTGAGGCATAGGAGCACATGTACCCCAATGTTCATAGCACTCTCCACAATAGCTAAAACATGGAAAGAGCCGAAGTGTCCATCAACAGATGAATGGATCAAGAAGATGTGGTTTTATCTATACCATGGAGTACTACATGGCAATGAGAAACATTGAAATCTGGCCATGTGTAGCAACATGGATGGACCTTGAGGGTGTTATGCTGAGCGAAATAAGTCAGGCAGAGAAAGACAAATATCATATGTGTGCACGTATAGGAGGATTAGGAGGAGCTTAACAGAGGACCAAGGGAGAGAAGAAGGGCAGAAATGGTGGGGGAAAGGGAGAGAGGCAAACCATGAGAGACTCTTGAATGCTGACAAAAACTGAGGACTGGTGGATGTGGGGGGGAGGAGGGGTGGGCATGGATTAGGGCACTTGTGGGGATGAGCACTGGGTGTTATGTGGAAACTAATTTGACAATAAACTATTTGTAAAAAAATAAAAAATAAATAAAAATAAAAATAAAATAAAATAAAATAAAAGTGATGCTGAGTGATCAGTGTTTTAGATTTTACTGAGAAAAGTGATTTTCTATTAATTCACTCAGTCCAAGGTTTCAAGTTCCCTAAAGAGCTTAGAAATTATCTTCCAGCTGCTGTCATGCTACAAAACATAAGTACTGGGGAAATAAAAATGTGTCCAAATCATTGTTCAAGTGTAGTTGAACATAAATTTCTAGCATTTTTCATAACTTAAATTTAGGACTGTTGGTGATAATAAAAAAGTTCTGGAGGTAGATGGTGGTAATGATTAGACAACATTGTGAATATAGTTACTTAAGAATGGTTAGTTAAAAGAATACATTTTATGTTATAGGTCTTCTATAGCAATAAGAAATGTTATGAGAAATAATGTTAGCATAATGGCTTAGTAAGCCTGAATAAGTATAGGCAAAAATGAGCCCAGGTATAGTAATGAACACTTGTAATTAACACTGATAGAAAAAAAAGACATTGAAAATGTAAACCAAGTGTCCAACTCTTCATTTTGGCTCATGTCATGGTCCTAGGATTGTGGGATTGAGCCCCACGTATAGCTTGCTTGAGATTCTCTCTCCCTCTGCCCCTTCCCCACTTGTGCACGTCTCTCTAAAATAAAATAAAATTTAAAACAACTAATAAATGTCTCATTTACCCAAGATAAGCCTTCATTATGTAATTTGGATTCCTGAAATGTTTTTGAGTTAGTTTCTCTAAGATTTTTTTTTAAGTATGGTGCATCTAAAGCATTATAGTAAATTTGAAAGCATTTTCAGAGACTTATGGAAACATTCATTTTGTATTTTATCTGTACAAGTCACAACAGAGCTCCTCGAAGAGACTTCATAGTCTAATCTATTAATACCTTTCAAATATAGGAGAATATTATACACATAAGGAGAAGTAAAGGCCTTGGTCAGTTGAGGCACATAGCTACAACAACAGATGGAGAGCATAGTGCTTCAGTTCTGCAGCTTGAGAAACAGTTCTGCAGTCTCTTCCCAGCTGAAGAGACAAAATAGTAAAAGAAAACATTGACCAACTTAGATATCAAAGAGCTTTTCTTCCCATTGTACAAAATTCTGAATTAATTTGAGCTCAAAAAACAAATAAATCCTCTCTTCACTTCTGGCCCATCAGAGAGTAGATCTCTAACATCTCTACACAAAAGGTCACCAAATGGCAAGCCAACAAATTCTTAGTTACTGCTCCCACCCACGGAGACTAGGTTATTGGACATAAGCAAACCAAAAGCACAAAATTACAGAGAGGAAAACTAGACAAACATAGCAGAGGTAAGATTCTGTTATTGTTTGGGATTCATTCCTGGAGTCAAGAAAAAACTACCTGTGAGGTGTCTTCCAATGAAGACTGCTTACGTGGCTCTGTCCGCCTATCTACTGGGCATCTCCAGAACTCATGAAAAATAGCTTTATAGTTTTACAATTATGACTTTACACTGGTCATAACCTATACATGTGTCAAAGATTTATTTAACTCCATAGTTAATAAAGGCACTGGTAAAATGTTTTAACTGGCTCCTATACCCTGAATCTAATCATGAGAAAACAGACACATCCAAATAGAGAGACCATATACAGAATTCCTGGCATATAATTTTTTAAGTGTTCAAATCGTGAAATACAAAGGAAGACTAAACTGTTTCAGTTTAAAGGACAGCTAAATATGACATGTGATTTTGACATTAGACGCTTTTAGGCTCAGTGCTGGAACCTGAATTGGGCTGAGGATTAGTTGTGGGTCATGTCTCAAGATGAATGTCCTGATTTGGATAGTTAGTGGGAATGGCTGTCATGTAGAAGAATGTCCTTGTAGGAAACATAGCTAAAGTATTGAGGGGTGATAGGGCATGAGGCTAGGAATTTACTCTTAAATGGTTCAGGAAAGAAAAGTTTTTATACCATACTTTCAAATTTTCTCTAAGTTTGTAATCATTTCAAAAATAAATTCATAGAGAGATACTTCATGAGTGTAAATGTTATTGCTCCTCACAAGTGCCCCTTGATGATTCTTCCTGAATCTCTTACTACTGTGATGGTTGTAAAATAGTGATCTTCTGGCTCCATCATTTCTGTATAGTAGTTGGGATTCTACCATAAGAAGCATCTTTATTTTCTCACCTATGGATTCTTATTTTTCGAATGGCTCTAATCTTTTACTGTTATTATTAATTTTATGTTCAGATTGTTCCAGATTTCGCTTCCATATAAGGAGTGGGGGCTGGCTGCTTTTCTTCAAGCAGCTCCTTCCTGGATCCAACAAGGTGATTCAGGCTCCTTTTATAAATATAGGTCTACCCAATCTCTGAAGTTAGCCACTTCTTCAAGGAACAGTGTTCTTTTTAGTAGACTGATATTTAAATCTAGGACAACCACTATTAATATTTTTGTTGTTGTAGAAACAATATTTTAACCATAATTAGGATTTTAATATCTCTACTTGGCAGTATCCTGTGTTCTCCCTAGTTTTCATCAGATACATGAATGGGTGCTGTTTAAAATGTAATTTTGTTTACTGTTGATAGATGAGTCCACGAACAACTGGGAAGTGTCAGCACTTTCTCGGGCTGCCCAGAAAGGATTTAATAAAGTTGTGTTAAAGCATCTGAAAAAGACAAAGAACATTTCATCGGTAAGAATCCCTTGTGTATTCTTTACCTCAAACAATGGACAGATTAGAGTCTAATGCTTATGAAGAGTAAAAATCTTTGTTTAAAATGTTGTTCTTATCAATATATTAGAGTACAGTATAGAAATAATTTCAATATATTTTTAGTCATAAAATATATTACTTGTCTTGATCTTGTTTTCTTGTTTCCTCACTTTCAAATATATTTAGTGGCTGAAAGAAAGGAATATAGATCATTTTCAGTAAGCAGTCAGAATACTGATATTAGAGATATTTAAGATGGTTTCATTTAGGTCTTAAATATATTTTTTGTCAAGTTTAATTCATTCCAGTTTTTATGTTTTTTTGGTGATGATTTCTTGAGATTAGGTTTTTGAGATGTGGCATATAATGTAATAGGAAACAAAGAATAAAGAGAGAAAACTGACTAGAGATAATACCTATTTTAGGTATGAAGTGAAAATTTTAAATTTGAAAAACTTTTAATATTTAGAACTGATAATGTAAGCTCTAGGGAAAAGTCCTTCCACCTCATTATTTTTGACAGCTTTTGATTGAAATACTGCATAAAACTGGAAATGGCTGTCTAAAATATTTAAATTATTTTATCACATGTAAATAAAACAAAATAAAATTACTTGAGCATATTTCTGGTTTTCCAGATAAAATTTCTTTACAGATACACAGTTCCTCATTCTCTAGGAGAGTGGTTCTTGAAGTGAGGACTCTGGGTTCCAGGGTACAAGGTCAAAACTATTTTTACTCATTGACATTGGCACTGCGGTGTAACGAGGGCTAACACTGTTCCTTCCTAAGCACTTTATTACATCTTGGCCCTCGAGCACATGTCTTTTTAACGTTCTGTGTGATGAAACAGGAAGTATGCATAAAGCAGTCTGCTGCATAGTGTGACATAGTGTGACAGTCGTCTTTAGGAAAACACTTTGTGATGCTTTGAGCTGTGAGCTTAAGTAGGCACTTGTTCATGAACACCATTTTTACTTGAAAGAACAACTGGCAAACGGTGGCTATTCAGTGTTTGGCAGAGATTTTATCTAAAATAAATAAAGTGAACCTGTCACTTCAAAAAAAACATCTGAGAGTATTTCTTGCCGATGATAAAATTGCAAACTTTTAAACAAAAATTAAATTTTGGAAAACTTGAAACTGTCACCATGAGCTTGACAACATCTTAATACTTAAAGATTTTTCTGATAAGATTGCTGATGTTAACAAATGTGATTTTTTTTTTTTTTGGTATATGTAATGAATTGTGACAGTATTTTTAAGATCTGCATAACCCAGTAAACCAGTATTTTCAGGTGACCGATATGTCATGTTACTAAATCATGCATAGGAAAAACAACAACAACAAAAAGCCACTCAAAGTGCAGGATAGATCAATGGAGTTTAATGTAACAGACTACATAAAATTCATTGGTAAGGTTTTAGATTCCCCATTGTAACTAAGAAATAACTGGGTGGTGCCTGGGTAGCTAAGTCATTAAAACTTCTGACTTGGTTTCGGCTCAGGTCATGATCTTGGTGTTTGTGAGTTCAAGCCCCGCATCGGGATCTGCACTGACAGTGTGGAGCTTGGTTGGGATTCTCTCTCTTTCTCTGCCCTTCCCCTACTCATTCTTTCCCTCTCTTTCTCTAAATAAGTAAACTTAAAAAAATTTTTTTAAATTATGACTTGTTCAATTTGTATCAAAGAATAACAACTGTTATCTAAAAAGACTATTAAAGTGCTCCTCCATCTTCCAAGTGTGGCTTAAACAACATATCACTATACTTGTATCCTAGTGAGTCATACAGTAAAGAGATTTGCACAAGTGTGAAACAGTGTCACTTTCCTGAATTTTTTTGTTTTATTTGGAAAATATAATTACTTTCCCTAAAAATATGTCATTTGTTAACATGTGATGGGTTTCAGTGGTGTCTGTGTGTGTGTGTGTGTGTGTGTGTTGTGTATTTTGAGAGAGAGGACATGAGCAAGGGAGGGGCAGAGAGAGAGGGAGAGAGAGGACACAAGCAGGGGAGAGGCAGAGAGGGTTAGAAGCATCACCAGCAGGCCCCATGCTGTCAGCATAAAGCCCAATGTGGGGCTGGATCTCACAAACTGTGAGATTATAACCGGGGCCAAAATCAGGAGTCAGACTTTCAACCAACTGATCCATCCAGGCACCTCTGGATTTCGTATTTTTAAATAAAATAAGAAATAATTTCAAGGTTTTAACCTCTAGTGAGAGAACTTATCAATAAGTATGACTTAAACAAAAGTTCTTTGGGGATCCTCAGTATTTTTTAAGGGTGTAAAGGGTCCTGGCAAAACTTTGGAACCACTGGCCTTGAAAATGGACATCTGACTGCAAAACTGGAAAAGATGTGACTTTTTCCCATGAATTTGCAGTAATATTTACAGCAGTACTGTATAGGATATAATGAATCATTGAGAGACATTAATAACAGACAGGGTCATAAAATAGTTTTTTTTCTTTTCATAATTGTCTTAATTTTTGACTCCATCACCATCACATGTATATTATTGTTCAAATTTGCAGAACGAAGTACTGTCCTTAGAAGAAATAAGGATTAGAGTAGTACAGATGCTTGGTTTTCTGGGAGGACAGATAAACAAAAATCTCCTAACAGGTAAACTTTCCTTTAAAATAAATTTATCTCTATAGATGTATTTGTCCTTTAATTTGAATATATACAGATCGTGATATATTCTAGTATTTGCTCCTATATGTGATTTATATATTTTAGATGAGATTACAAAGAGTAATATTTTGCTAAATGAAATGCTTTGACTATATCCATGCAATCTGGATAATTCAAAACTAGTTGACAAAATGTCCTAGTCTGGTTTGGTAAGCACATTTTCCACTTCGAAACAGAACCTAATTTGATACTTTCTTTTAATATTATACATTGTGTCAGGAACTCAAAGTTAATCTATGAAAATTCTGATATTCTTCATATTTGGATATTTATTCAGAGTATTTTTAAAATCAGAATCAGCATTTTAGATTAGTAAAAATTCATCTGTATTTTTAGTTTTGATATTTCATATGAAGTATTCTAGTGACTTTTGGTTATTTTAGGAACTTAGAACCTACATTTGGAAAATCAGTGTTACAAAAGGGAGATTTTCATTGTTCATTTATCATTTTTCCACATAACACCTAAAAATAATTCTTAATGGAACATGGAAATTAAACATTCCAGACTATTAAACTTGTTTAAAAATAGTTTTACTTTAAATTGAGGTTAAAAATAGTCTGTCAGTGATCATGTAATGACATATATATGTCTGAAGTAAAAACAAAAAAGGAAAGATGAATAATGTGCTGACTTACAAGTATAAAAGCATTCTACTTTCACTAATGAATTGTGGAGCAATTCACATTAGAAAGATTTTGAATGAAAACATGCTCTTCCTGATTTTTTTCAACAGCCACATCCTCAGATGAAATGATGAAGAAATATGTGGCATGGGACAGAGAAAAAAGACTCAGTTTTGCAGTACCATTTATAGAAATGAAGCCTGTCATTTATCTGGATGTGTTCTTGCCTCGGGTCACAGAGTTAGCTCTTTCAGCTAGTGACAGACAAACTAAAGCACTTCCATTTTTCATTATTTTATTTGGAATCTATCTTTTTTAAGACCTGTATTTGTTTGGAAATAGATAATATATTTCAGCCATTCCAATATTATCAATTCTTATTTTCTGTAATAGAGTAATTAGGCAATGATTGAATTATCGGAAGTAGATGTTACTGATAGAAAGTAAACATAAATTATCTTAGTAGATAAACCTGCTAAAACACTAATATACCAAAAAAACTGTTCATAATAGAAAATACAGTATAAAGCGTATTTAAAAGTGATTTCCAATCTGTGCACTATTATTATCACCTTAACCTGGGGGATTAGAAACAGATAAAACAGATAATTCCATAAACAATTCTCAAATGTTTATGGAATTCCTTTGTAAATTTCCAAAATGCTTTAAAAATATATTTACTAAAAGTGATGGTTAAAAATGTGCTAACAGATGAAGCAAAGTTCTGTAATAATGGCAGCAGTGAAATCTATTTCTTTGAAGGTACTAGTCCCAATTTGTCTAAATCTTTTAAGTTTCAGTTCTCACCTCCTGGATGCAGATCAGAAGGTGAAAGAATGCACAGAAGCATTAGTTTTATGTAAGAAGTGCTACTTCCAGTTAATTTATATTTGGGTAGGATCGTTATCTGCTACAAAAGTTTTTCTTTTTAAAGGGCTAAGTTGAGCAACATTTCAAAATATCTTCTCATAAACCTGGAAACTTAAAACTTAATGAAGTCCTGGCTTATTTTAGGTTGCAGCTTGTGAGCTTTTACACAGCATGGTTATGTTTATGTTGGGAAAAGCCACTCAGATGCCTGAAAGTGGTCAGGGTTTCCCACCCATGTACCAGCTCTACAAGCGAACTTTTCCTGTGCTACTGCGACTTGGATGTGACGTAGATCAGGTAAGTGAATGATACTGAATCTGATACAGTTGCAAAGCTTCAAAGAAAGTTGGATCTTGTTCAGGGATCATCAAAGCTTGCAGGTTGGAATAGCCTGGGGATCTTAAAATGAATACTGCTGCCTGGCTGCTGTCCCTTCTAGCTGTGATGTAATTCCTCAGGGGTGTGACCGGGGACTTGGGACTTTTTAAAACCTCTCCTGGCGATTTTTAATGTGCCACAATTAGGAAATGAGTCACTGATAGAGTTAAGAGATGCTGATAGTGTAGACATCTAAAGCTGAATTGGCAGTTTGCCCTCCTGTAGGGACTTGATCTCGAAGAATGAAGACGAGACAAGTAACCATGTACAGGACTGGAAATGTTGACAAGTGGCCTCTTCCTGATGACTTTGTGGCAAATTCTCCATTGCTGCATGAAGCAGAATACAGTAGAATTCTCAGTTCATTTCATGAAGCTAGGATATCTCTGATACCAGGATGCACACACAAAAAAGGAAGCCAATTGAAAAATCGTTTATTAAAAACAAAAAAACCTTCATTTATAAATATAGATGGAAAATTCTTCAACATAATATGGATGAATACAATCCAGCAATGTATTCAAATGTTCTGTGATATTTAATAATTCAAATGTTCTGTGCTTTTGGTTTTAACTGGAAATTTACTGCAGAAACAGATTTCAGAAGTAGTGATTCTCTTGGAGTACCCTCTAGGGTATTTGTCCTGCTAAAACTAGTAATAGTTTAGTGTTTTCAGTGTCCTTGGGGGACATAAAACTCCCTAAATTTCTTGTATTCTGCAAGAACTTTGGTCTTGTGAGACACAGAAATGTTTAAGATATAAAGATAGGGAATGTTTGCTTTCGCTTTTGCTACAGACATTTTACTTTTTATATCTAATGAAAATCAGATGTATAACCGTTTGTCTAGATAATTGGTGTGTTCCAAAAAGATAATAAGACTTTCCTTCATGTCTCAAAGATGATCACATGGTCACACCAGATGAGGCCACTGAGTTAAGTTTCTAAGGTTCCAGGAAGATGGGTACTGTCTCTCTGGGTATTTCCTTTCAGAAGACAGGAGTCCAGGCTTGGCAGACACCTTGGATTATAAAAGCCAGAGACCCACAGGACTCTCTGCCCCTAAAGAAACTCTATTTATATTCTAGAAAGTTGGAGTAAGAACCTAGGATCCTTTCCATCCCAGCTCCAAGTAGTAAAGATTTTACTCCTCCTTGTTGGCAGGATGGGAGAGGTGCTTCTTTCTCCATTATGTCTTTGAAGTTTGTACATGCAGGGCATTGCATTTCATTTTGTCACCACGAGGGTGTGAATCAGGATGTAGGAACCACATGATCGTTATTTGCTTTGTAGTTGAATAATGATAATGTGTCTGATCCAAGATACCTTGTATGCATGTTTAGGATCATATTAATAAAGATAAATATTAAAAACCAACAATATCTGGCTTCACATTAGAAGAACAATAAGTTTTAATATGTACATTTTTCTTTGCTGGATTCTAGGAAAATGAGAAAAAGAGCTAGAAAGAACACGTTCAATATCTTATTTTAACTGGAAAAGACAGCTAGTAAAACTAGGAGTATTATTACCTAATTTTTCCTGTCATTTAAATAGAACTGTTTCCAGTGTAAAATTACTGTAACATGAAGAAAATAAACTCTAATGGTATCATTCCTTCAGGTAACAAGGCAACTATATGAGCCACTAGTTATGCAGCTGATTCACTGGTTCACTAACAATAAGAAATTTGAAAGTCAGGATACTGTCGCCTTGTTAGAAACGATATTGGTGAGTAGTGGTCGATACTTTCCCTGCTGTTTGCAGTGTCTAGTTATATGTGATCTGTATTTATAGTTTTGTTTATTTATTTTGAGTGTGTGCACGTGGTGGGTGGGGGAGGGGGCACAGAGAGAAAGGGAGAGAATCCCAAGCAGGCTCTGCACCGTCAGTGTGGAGCCTGACCTGGGGCTTGATCTCATGAACTGTTGAGATCATGACCTGAGCTAAAGTTAGGCACTTAACCGAGTGAGCCACCCAGGTGCCCCACTTGATCTATATTTAGAATTTTAAGAAAAGTTACCTGTCCAAATATCAAAATGTAGCATCTAGTTAGGTCATACTGTCTTTTTTCTTTTGTTTTAGTGAATATGTGAAATGACATTTTAACAGAGAGGATGCCGTAATTATTTACTGAAATGTTACTTTGAAATATTGGCAAGCGGTGTGGACATGTCTTTTTGGTTCTGTCCTCTAAATGGAGAATGGTTATAAATTGACCGACTTCACCTAGATGAAGGCTATGTGTGTGTCTGTGTGTGTGTCTGTGTGTGTGTGTGTGTGTGTGTGTGTGTGTGTGTGTGTGTGTGTAGAAAGAAGGAGTGGATAAGAATCTTCTCGGACTGGGGCGCCTGGGTGGCTTAGTCGGTTAAGCAGCCGACTTTCGCTTAGGTCATGATCTCGCGGTTCGTGGGTTCGAGCCCCGCGTCGGGCTCCGTGCTGACTGCCAGCTCAGAGCCTGGAACCTGTTTCAGTCTGTGACTCCCTCTCTCTCTGACCCTCCCCTGCTCACGCTGTCTCTCTCTCTGTCTCCTAGAAATAAATAAATAAAAAAAAGAATGTTCTCGGACTTTCATTTGAGTTGCAGAACTCTCTTTTTAAAAAAAAAATATCTATAGTACAATAATTAAGAGTAAAAGCAGTTTTTTTGAGCTTATCCAATTTTCTCCTGCATTCAGATTCAACAAGTAAGGAATCCTAGAAACAGCGGTCATTTCTGTACAACTGTCCTGAGATTGTAGAGGTAAAATTATTAGGATTTGATTACTGCTTCACTGAGGGCAACAAGCAGGGAGGTCAGCTTAAAGCCCTAGTGTCATTTGATACTGATTTATTACAGTTTTGGAGTTCTTGCAAATAAGTTTACTTTGATTCCTTTAAATGTCATTTTATTTTATTTTGACGTGTTATTTCATCCCCGATTTGGTTTTGTTTTATATTGCCTTTGGAATCAGTAGCCCCAGTGAAATGCTTAGCAAGTTTGTCCAAACAGACGTGGTGAGCGTGTTGTGAGGTGGGCTGGGAAGATGCGCTGCACAGAGCAGCAGAACACGTGCTCCAATTTGCCCCAGACAGTCCTGATTGTACCTGTTGTGTGTATAATTTTAGTAGGGTCTTTCCACTCTCAGTGGTACCCTACTTGGATGCTGTGTTGTGGGTAGTGGGAGTTACTGAGCGTTTTCTATTAGGATGGTGACATGATATCTGTGGTTTAATTCCCTGCAGTGTCTACCAGCGAATCCTGACTATAGTAAACATATTTAATTAAATTTAACTTGTGGCTTATTTGCACTTCAGATGGATTTGTTCTAATGTTTCTCTTCTGAAGTTTCTTGTTTCTCTTCCCCTCTTGATCATTGAAGGGGACTTAAGAGTTTCAGAAAGAAATCAGGTAAGGTCATAGTAATGTAAAGTGAGATAGTTGAGGAAAGGAAAGGTAAAAGAGGAAATGTCAAGTTGGTACAGCATTCAAGTGAAAGCGTGTCTATAGGTTTCCCAGTAAGAGTTGCTGATTCCATAATGTCAGCACATGCATTATTTACCTCTGCTCTGAGAAGCAATAAATATCACCTCTTCACATTTCCAGTTAATGGCTTCTTGAATTCCAATAAGCACTATAATCAGAGATTTTGCATGTAGGAAATAACTGGGGATGTTTGGCAGAACTCCCTTATTTCAGTGTTCAATATAGGTTTTCAAGTTAGATCTTTCCTGTACATATGTAAGAGGGAATTATGTCTACACAGGAATAAAAACATTCAAATTTCCTTAGCTGCTTATTTTTTTCAGGTATTTAGAGACTGTGCCTTTCATGGAGACTGCTCTTACAGAAAGTTATATTTTCAGACCACATCTCCATATGATTTTTATGTAGCATTACAATTCCCTTGGAACCTGAGAAGGATCTTCTTTTCTTTAACCTCAGTAAGGCATTTCAGATACTATTATGAGGTAAAGTCAGCAAGAAAGACTCTTCGGATGGGTTTCTTCAGGGAAAGGAGGGACTGTTTTGTTGCTACATAATTAAAATAGTCTCTCATTTTTCCATGGATTTTTCAGTTTATTTAAAGGAAAGTGTTTTCATTTTGTCAAAAGAACATTGTTATTCGAGTCTAGATTCTAGACAGTCAGATTGGTTTTCTGTTGTTTATTTTTTCTTGAGTAGTGTTCTAAATTAATTTCCCGAACATGCTGTAGTTATACCCAGAGCAGACCAGGGAGTTCAGTTGTCATCATATGTTTTGTTGTAGGATGGAATTGTAGACCCTGTTGACAGTACTTGAAGAGATTTTTGTGGTCGGTGCATTCGTGAATTCCTCAAATGGTCCATTAAGCAGACAACGCCGCAACAGCAGGAGAAAAGTCCCGTAAACACCAAATCACTTTTCAAGCGACTGTACAGCTTTGCACTTCACCCCAATGCCTTCAAGAGGCTAGGAGCATCACTTGCCTTTAATAATATCTACAGAGAATTGAGGTAAGTAAGCCACATGACAGGCTTGTATAAAACAAGTTCTTCAAATTTTTAGTAGTGATTTTGAAAAGTGACTGGTGTTTATGTGATCAGTGTATTTGTCTATCAAGCATTTAGTTAATCATGTGTCAGATGGGGTGCTGTTTTCTGGGGATTAAAAAATGAATTAAAATGCAGTTTGCATTCAGGAAGCTCGGAAACTACTGAGAAATACATACAAACATAATACCATGGCAGTCTTGTAAATGCAACAGAAGACATAATCCCGGGTGTTACAAGAGGAGTAACTAATCCAACTTGAGTAAGTTAAAGAAGTCTTGCTATAGCATTTATCCTTAGATGAAGCCTAAAGGATAAATGGGAATCAGCCAAAGCATTTCAGATGAAAGGTATGGGGTAGGGAGAAGAAATAGGATGGCTCTTTGACATCAGTTTTGGTGATGATGTTTTGGCTCTGACTCCAAAAGCAAAGGCAACAAATACAAAACTAAACATGTGGGACTCTCTCAGCTAAGCTTCTGTATAGCACAGGGAACCATCAGTAAAATGAAAAGGCAGCTAAAGGTGCTCCGTGTCACTAATCGTCAGGGAATGCAAATTAAAACCACAATGAGATATCACTTTACACCTGTTAAAATCGCTATGAAAAAGACAAATAACAAGTGTTTTTTTTTAATTAAAAAAATTTTTTTAATGTTTTTATTTGTGAGAGAGAAAGAGAGAGACAGTGTGAGAAGGGGAGGGTCAGAGAGAGAGGGAGATATAGAATCTGAAGCAGGCTCCAGGCTCTGAGCTATCTGTCAGCACAGAGTCTGACGTGGGGCTTCAACCCATGAACTGTGAGATCATGACAGTTAAGACTGAGCTGAAGTCGGACGCTTAACCAACTGAGCCACTCAGCCACCCCATCAAGTGTTAGCAAGGATGTAGAAAAAGGGGAACTCTTGTGCGCTGCTGGGAGGAATGTAAATTGGCACAGCCACTATGGAAAACAGTATGGAGGTTCCTCAATAATAAAAATAGGAGTATCATGTAATCCAGCAATTCCACTTTTGGGTATTTATCCACTTTTGGGTATTTGAAACACTAATTCAAAAAGATTTATGCACCTCTGTGCTTTTTGCAGCATTATTTAAATTAGCCTAGATATGAAAACAGCATATTTATTTAAGTGTACAACATGGATAAATGGATAAAGGAAATGTGGTAAATGTATAGGATGGAGTTTTATTCAACCATAAAAACCAATGGCTTCTTGCCATCTGTAAAAACATGGATAGACCGAGGGCATTGTGTTAAGTGAAAGAAGTCAGACAGAGAAAGACAAATGCCCTATGATTTTACTTAATTTTGGAATCAAAAAACAAACAAACAAACAAACCTGGTTGCCACAGGCTAGCAAGAGGGGTAGCCAAGCTGGGTGACAGAGGTCAATAGGTACAAACTTCCAGTGATAAATAAGTCATACCTCATTTTATTGTGCTTTGTTTTATTTTCTTTACAGATACTGCCTTTTTTAGAAATTGAGTTTAAGTAACTTTTGGTTCTATGTTTCCAACAACATTTACTTACTTTGTGTCCCTATGCCATGTGTTAGAAATTCTCACATTATTCGAATGTTTTTATTTTTCCTGTATCAGGCATGGTGAACATCAACTCTGATAGATGATCTTAGATGTAACTATTGTGATTGTTTTGGGGTGCCATGAACTGGTACCATGTAAGACAACTGATAAATGTTGTCTGTGTTCTGACAACTTCACGATCTGGCTGTTCCCCCATCTCTCTCCCTCTCCTTGGGCCTCTGTATTCCCTATGACTCAACAATATTGAACTTAGGCCACTTGATAACTCTATAATGGCCTCTTTAAGTGTTCAAGTGAAAGGAAGAGTTGCATGTCTCTTGATTGAAATCAAAAGCTAGAAATGATTAAGCTTAATGAGAAAGGCACATCAAAAGTTGAGATAGGCTGACAGCTAGGCTGCTTACACCTGTTAGGCAAGTAGTGAATGTCAACGAAACATTCTTGAAGGAAATTAAAGCTGCCATTTCTGTGAGCAGTTGGATGATAAGAAAGTGAAACAGGTTTATTGCGGATATGGAGAAAGTTTTAGTGGTCTGGATAGAAGAACACAGCAGCACAAAACTCCCTGAAGCCAAAGCCTAAGCCAGAGCAAGGCCCTGACTGTCCCCAGTTCTGTGGAGGCTGAGAGGTGAGGAAGCTGTAGAAGAAAAGTCTGAAGCTAGCAGAGCTTTGTGAGGTTTAAGGAAAGAAGCCATCTTCATAACATTAAAGTGCAAGAGGAAGCAGCAAGTGCTGCTAAGTTATCCGGATGATCTGGCTAAGATAATTAATGAAGATGCCTACACTAAACAACAGATTTTCAATGAGATGAAACAGCCTTCTATTGGAAGATGCCATCTGTGACTTCTATAGCAAGAGAGAAGTCAATGCCTGGCTTCAGAGGACAGGCTGACTCTCCTGTTAGGGGTTAACATAGCTAGTGAAAAGTTAGAGTCAGTGCTGATCTACCATTCCAAAAATCATGGGATCCTTCAGAATTATGCTAAATCTACTCTTATCTGTGCTCTCTAAAAGGAACAACAAAACCTGGATGCCAATACATCTGTTTACAATCTGGTTACTGAATATTTTCAGCCCACTGTTGAGACCTACTGCTCAGAAACAAAGATCTTTTCAAAATATTATTGCTCAGTGACCATGCACCTGATTACGCAAGAGCTGTGATGGAGAGGTACCATGAGATTATATTTTCATGCCCGCCAACACAACATCCATTCTGCAGTTAATGGATCAAAGAGTAATTTTGACTTTCAAGTCTTTTTTTTTTTTTTAATATTTTTATTTATTTCTAGGACAGAGAGAGAGAGAGAGAGACAGCGTGAGCAGGAGAGGGTCAGAGAGGGAGGGAGATACAGACTCTGAAATAGGCTCCAGGCTCTGAGCTGGCAGTCAGCACAGAGCCTGACGCGGGGCTTGAACCCACGAACTGCGAGATCATGACCTAAGCGAAAGTCAGACGCTTAACCGACTAAGCCACCCAGGTACCCCCCTGCTTTTTTTTTTTAAATAAGCTTTATGCCCGGTGTTGGGCTTGAACTCACGACCCTGAAATCAGGAGTCACATGCTCCACTGAGCCAGCCAGGTGTCCTGACTTTCAAGTCTTTTTATTTAAGAAATATATTTCTTAAGGCTATAGATGTCATAGAGAGTGACTCCTCAGATGAATCTGGGCAAAGTAAATTGTAAGCCTAGAAAGAATTCACTGTAATAGATGTCATTAAGAACATTCATGATTCTTGGGAAGAGATGAAAACATCAACATTCATAGGAGTTGGGAAGAAATGGGTTTCAACCCTCATGGATGAGTTTGACGGGTTCAGGACTTTCCTGGAGGAAGTAACTGGATGTGGTAGAAATAGCAAGAGAATTAAAATTACAAGTGGAGCCAGAAGATGTGACTGAATTATTGCAATCTCATAATCAAACTTGAATGGATGAAGAGTTGCATCTTAGGGATGAGCAAAGAAAGTGGTTTCTTTCTTCTTCTTTTTTTTTTTTTAACTTTTTTTTTTAATCTTTATTTATTTCTGAGAGAGAAAGAGAGAGACAGCGCAAGCAGGGGAGGGAGATACAGAATCCGAATCAGGCTCCAGGCTCTGAGCTGGCTGTCAGCACAGAGCCTGACGTGGGACTCAAACCCACGAACCGTGAGATCACGACCTGAGCTGAAGTCGGACGCCTAACTGACTTAGCCACCTAGGCGCCCCGACAGTGGTTTCTTAAGATGGAATCTCCTGGCGAAGACAGCAAAGGATTTACAATATTCCATAAACATAGTTTATTTAGTAGCAGAGTTTGAGAGGATTGGCTCCAATTTTGAAAGGATTACTGTGGTGATCATATTGTAGTGTACACAAATACAGAGGCATCATGTTGTGCTCCTGGAAGTAATATAAACATAACTGACATAGAGTCAGTTATGCCTCAGTTGAAGAAAAACTGTAAAGTTTATTGAATAATAATAAAGCAAGTTTTTGTAGACTCACCACCTAGGTTAAGAAGTAGAGTGTTTTCAGAATTTTAGACTCTCCTCTGCACGAAGCTAATCATTCTTCCTTTATATTACTTATTCCCCTTTCTTAATTTGTTTCATTTTGTATGTATGTACCCTAACTGATAACACTCTCACAGTTTGAAAAGCAGTAAAGGTCAGTGTTTTCACTGTTAGGTGAAGTATCCTGGGATAATCCGCTCTGTGGAGACTAGTCAGCTATAGCTCCATGAGGGAGAACAGGAGCCCATTCCAAAGAAATAGAGTGACAAGGCTCACGTTAGTTTTAGGAAGCACAGCTCTCCACAGTGGTGAAGTGGACCACTAGCTGACATCAGGGAGAAATATCATCTGAGGGTGTGGACTGCCCTTGAACTGCCGCATCTCAGTTCCCAGGAGTCCACCCCCATGTGTCAGGAGCGTGTTAAAGCAAACTTCTCTTGTGGAATGAATGAGCACTGTCAGCTGATCCAGGCTGAACATGGACAGAAGAACTTTACCTGATCATGTCAAGAGTGGAATTTGGGCCATATTCCTTCCAGGTTGAAAAATCCATAACACAGTGTTTTGGTGGAGACAGCTGTTAACAAGTCTCTTTCTTGGGCATCTCCTCACCTGTCGTGTCTGGATAACTGGCCTCTCCTCTTGAATATCCCCTTTACTTCTTTTCTGTGTTTGATCTTTTGTTTTCTTTTCCTCTGTTGTGTATTCTGATTTGTGGGATCACATTCCAACAGGCTTTTTGAGAAAATGTGCATGAGAGACAAGTTTTTTGAGATCTTCCATATTGAATAATATAAAGACAAATTCTACTGTCTCCTTTCTGCATGCTGATAAACTGTTTTGCCCACCTTTCTTAGGAAGCACAGTTCTGAGTTATTTTGTCGTGCCATTTCTCTGCTTACCTTCTTTTACCTAAGCTGTTGAACTCAGCCCGGCATTCTAAGACCTCCCCAACTTTTTCAGTGTCATCCCAAACTGCTCTTCCAAATGAACCTCTTCTAGTTCTTTTGGTTTGCTTGCTGTCTCCTGTGTTTTCCATCTTGCCTCCACATCTTTGCCCATACCATACATTTGTCGGTACTGCCCTCTGTTTTCAGCGCCAGATGTGTATGTGCGACATTGGGGGAGATGTGGAGGTTGTGGAGTTCTGACAGACACTGTCCTTCTTAGGACTCAAACTTAAAAAGAAACAGCGAAATGAGGACGGTACGCCTGCCAAACCAAACACCAGTTTGTAATTGTTAGTGTCAGTGCTCCGTCCTCCGGCACCTCGCTCCAGTTCCATTTGTTCTGGGGACGTGCTCCTTCCCAGTGGGCTGCACAGTGACCCAGCCGTGCATCACACAAGAACTTCAATTCAGCCTTTTCTCTGAACCTCTCTCAGATTCAGTGCCTAGCCCTGTCATTTTCTATTCAATCATTTATTGTCCTGTGTTAGTAAGGAACACATTTTCAAGAAAGAGATCTGGCCTCTGCCCTTCACCCATCCATGAGTTTACTGTGTATAAGAATATGGTCCACAGACATTGTTGACTGAATTAATTATTTCCATTTGCCTGATGTGGTTCTAAAAGGCTTAGTGTTCACTATTGAAGTTGACTGGCTTTTGGACAGTATGAGGGCTTTTGAAATTCTCTGATTTTGAAAGAATGTGCATATGGTAGGAGATCTTTTTTCCTATTAATTTTAATGAGGTGTGTGGAAGTGTGGTCAGAACAGTGGTCCTAAGGTATGTGTTATGAGCAGTTCCACAGATGGAAGGGTACTTGTATGCAGATAAAAAGCCAGTATTGCATCTTTGGTTTATGTAGTTTTTGATCTGCTCTTGAGAAAGTTTTCTTCTTTGAAAAGTATTTGGTGGTTATGGGTTTCAAAACATTTGAGCCATTTTTTAAAATCAAATTTAATGTATGCATTTTTTGATAACATCACTTTTTTCTGTTGTCACTTCTGCTTTATTGTTTTCCTAGGTGAGATCAATATTCTTTATTTTACAGGGAAGAAGAATCTCTGGTAGAACAGTTTGTTTTTGAAGCTTTGGTTACATATCTGGAAAGTCTGGCCTTAGCCCACGCAGATGAGAAATCCTTAGGTAGGTCTTACTTGAGCTTTTTGTTTGCATGCCAGTTGTTAGCCTGACAGGTTTTCAAGAGCTTTTCCACTCTGGGGTTAAGCCTCAGGTAGTTCTTCATAAGCTAATGGGTTTTTCCTCCCATCTCCCATTTAGGATGACAAGTGTGAAGGGGGTGTGCCCCTCCAGTGTCTCTAGTGCAGTTTGTAGAAGTCTTCAGTGCTCGCCTCCTCTGAGACTCACCTTGAGCCCTGGTAGCCCCTGAGCTTGGCCCCTGGCCAGTCAGAGCTCCTGCCCAGGGCAGGTGGGGCAGTTTGATTGTGCATCTCCAATGAAGCCAGACAGTTACTGTGATGACACAGAATGTGGGAATGTACGATCACAGCATGTAGAGAAAGCTGTCCGTAATAGCCACCGAAAAGTGGAATATAGATCTCATTACAAGATTGTGATGAAACCATTTGTACCATAATTAAGAAATAATGTAAAATAGTCAGAAATAGACCTAATAAGAGAGTAATAGATGGTAGTTTTTTTTTTAACCTTTTTTTAATGTTTTTATTTATTTCTAGGAGAGAAAGAGAGAGACAGCATGAGCAGGGGAGGGTCAGAGAGAGAGGGAGTCACAGACTGAAACAGGCTCCAGGCTCTGAGCTGGCAGTCAGCACATAGCCTGACGCGGGGCCCGAACCCATGAACCGCGAGATCATGACCTAAGCGAAAGTCGGACGCTTAACCGACTAAGCCACCCAGGCGCCCCATAGATGGTAGTTTTTACAGTTACATCTGTACTGTGGTCAGAATGAATATCTTGCAATTTCTGGGCTAGAAGGCTTCTTAGACATCTTAGCAGAGAACGTAAGTGACTTACATGGCTGCGTGTGGCAGAACTTTGATTTATTCAGATTTTCTTTTCTGTTGTTTTCTGTTTTTTCAAAAGACAGGTTGAGCTCTATTGTCCTTCATGTTCACAGCCTTCTATGGGTAAAAGTGCTTAAAATTTGGCCCTTGCCATCAAAGAGCTTAAAATTGCTCTGTTTATCCTGACATATAGGTATATTTTCTCAACAAGTAAAACTTTGACTCTTAAAAATCACTGCCATATTTTCAAAGCATAGAAAGAAAAGTTTTTCTTTGTAATAGAACTCAAGTTGTGTAAGGGTCCTTTCCTAAATAACCCAGGATGTTTGTGGATGTTTTTACTCATTTGCTTCGGTTCCCCTTCAGTGGCTATATTATTAAGCTATGATATGGTTGAACTTACATAAGAAAAAGGGAGGTCAAGGAATTTATATCCCTTAAATAATAGCCTTTAATTAAGATGCACAGGATCTGGCCTGCTGAGTGGGCTTCGTAATGCCTGTCGAGTCTTCCACCTCTGATCCGTTATGTGGGGCTGTGCTCTGGCTGGCTGGGGGCTGGGGGCTGGGGGACAGTTCAGTAGGTGGTGCTGCTGTGTGTGAGTGTGTTTGTGCATGTGCACTGTACTGTCCTACAGCATTAAATGTGGGTTTTGTTTCGTTTTGGACAGTGTAAATCATTTACTTAAACTTAATACTCCGAGGGATGAAACGATATTACCTCTGTTATAAAATTATGTTTTTTGTTTAAAAACTAGGTCAATAAACATAATACTAATATATTAATAATAACCAGCTATATATCTCCTTTGGAAATTTATTTTTATACTTGAGAACAGGTACAGTTCAACAGTGTTGTGATGCCATTGATCACCTAAGGCGTATCATTGAAAAGAAGCACGTATCACTAAACAAAGTGAAAAAACGACGTAGGCCACGGTAGGTGATATTGCTTCCTTTTTAAATTTTTTTCCAGCATAAAACTCATTCTCAGTTAACGAAAGAAAATCTGGAAGGAATGTGTGGAAACATAGAGAATTTAAACACGGAATGTGTGGAAATAGGAGTAGTCAATGTCTAGGACACTAAAAACTTGTGTTTGAAAATACTTGGTTTAAGGTATCAATTTGTAAATGAAACATTTATTTGAGTACAGATTTAGTGTGGAATTATTTGACTAGAAAATGCATGAACTCTTGTGGAGTAAATTTGAAATATAAGAACTGAGGGGCACCTGGTGGCTCAGTCATTTGGGCGTCTGACTTCGGCTCAGGTCATGATCTCACGGTTCGTGGGTTCGAGCCCTCCGTAGGGCTCTGTGCCGATAGCCAGAGTCTGTTTCAGATTCTGTGTCTCCCTCCCTCTCTGACCCTTCCCTGCTCATGCGTTCTCTATCAGAAATAAATAAAACATTAAAAAAATTTTGAAATATAAGAACTGAAATATTGAAATAGCATTTTAACAGTCATGGAAATTTAGAATTATGAGATGAAGCTCCCTAAAGACAAAACTGCCATATTAGCCAGTGGTATCCAGTCTTCTCTCTTCTTTCCATCCTAGCAAGGTCTCTCAGCAGGATGGGGTGTGCCATGCATAGCCCCTCCTGATCTGTGGGTCAGTGCAGGGTGTCCAGGGTGTCTCCTGGCTTCTACCACTCTGCAGGAGTATTGGCACATGTAAATTGGATATTAGTATTTCCTCTGTTGTTTTATTTTATTATTTTTTTTAAAAAATGTTTATTTTTGAGAGAGAGAGACAGAGACAGAGTGCAAGTGAGGGAGAGGAAGAGAGAGAGGGAGACCCAGAATCCAAAGCAGGCCCCAGGCTCTGAGCTCTTATCACAGGGCCCGATGCAGGGCTAGAACCGAAAAGCTGTGAGATCATAACCTGAGCCAAAGTTGGAGGCCCAACCAACTGAGCCACCCAGGTGCCCCTTCCCTCAATTGTTTTAAAATTGATTCTTTCAGATCATGTTGTTAACTTTTGACCTCTCTAGATCATTGGTCTCAATCTGAAGCAGTGATCAGACTTACTTGAAGGTCTTGTTAAAACACAAGTTGCTGGGCCCTAGCCCTAGAATCTTTCAGTATGTCTGGAGTGGGGCCAATACCTTGCATTTCTTCCAAGTTTACAGATAATATTGATGCAGCCGGTTCAGGGGCCACAGTTTGAGAAGCACGACTTTATATCTCAGAACCCCTTTTGTTTTAAAATACATTGAAAAGGAAACATGAACCTTTTAAATTTTAATAAACGTTTTTAAACTTTTTTCCTCAAAAAGAAGGTAAACAGCATTTAGACCTATTTAACCGTGACATTTGATTGTATACTAATGATAATACATTAAAAATAAATTGAATGCCTTTTGATGATGTTTCTACATGGATTAGTATGGCAGAGTTGAGTTTATGATTTCTAGATTCTTGGGTTAGCTAAATGCTAAATGTTGGGACGCGTATTAAATACAGTATGTTATCTCCATATAGAGGATTTCCACCCGGGGCATCATTGTGCTTACTAGATGTTGTCCATTGGCTGTTAGCCCACTGTGGGAGGCCCCAGACGGAATGTCGACACAAATCCATAGAAGTGTTTTCTAAATTCGTTCCTCTATTGCCAGGTATTGTATCTTTATGTCTTATAAATCATGGGTCTTGCTTTTACCAGTAGTTTAGAGATGTGTACTTATTGAAAATGTAACCTTTCCATTATTCAGATGAATATACCAAATAAAATGTTCCTAATAAAAAGATAAGTATGTTCAATAACCATTATGGGTCATTTGCGTGACAAAGGATAAATTATGGGCTCTACATTTCACAAAGATTTACAGAAAGAAAGAAAAAACTGCTAATTTGTTATCTGTCAAATGATAATGAGGAAGTAAATTTAGAATATCCCAGTATCTTTTTTATTCTACTGCATTTTGCTTTTCTGTGTTATTTAAAGGAAATGAAGAAGAGTTGGGTGACCATTGCAGTTGTTAACATGATACTCAGTTAAGATTTAGAAATTTTATTAATAGTTAATGAAATACTGCAGTTTTTAAAAGTTTTACCATGTGATTAATAAGAAATTGCTAGACTCCTCAGCACTCTCTACAATAGCTAAAACCTGGAAAGAGCCTAAGTGTCCATCAACAGATGAATGGATCAAGAAGATGTGGTTTATCTATACCATGGAATATTACATGGCAATGAGAAACAATGAAATCTGGCCATGTGTAGCAACATGGATAGACCTTGAGGGCGTTATGCTGAGCGAAATAAGTCAGGCAGAGAAGGACAAATATCATATGTGTGCACGTATGGGAGGATTAGGAGGAACTTAACAGAGGACCAAGGGGGAGAAGAAGGGCGGATATGGTGGGGGAAAGGGAGAGAGGCAAACCATGAGAGACTCTTGAATGCTGACAAAAACTGAGGACTGGTGGATGTGGGGGGGAGGAGGGGGGGCATGGAGGAGGGCACTTGTGGGGATGAGCCCTGGGTGTTATGTGGAAACTAATTTGACA
>JAESUZ010001710.1:4332500-4851842 GCA_017311185.1 Proteles cristata cristata
GAAAGGAATCACAATTCTACAGTAAGGGTGTAGTTCTCTCACTCCATACTTTTTCCATGTCAGAAAGACCAGCAAAGGTAGAAGATGAAGGCTGATCCTACTGTTTTGATACAATATTTAATCAGTTTTGAATATTTACTTTAAGTCAAAGTGCAGTACGTTATAATTAATGTTTCACTAGTTATATGGCTAGATCTTTACACAGTACAAAGCTCTTTAATGAAATTAGCTACAATTGAAAAATGCTTTAAGTATTTTTCTTTGCTCCTTCCTTTCTAAGATAAAGCATTTTCTGCAGATGGGAATATTACAATGTCTTAAAATTTAAAAGTAAATGTTCTTTCCTGCCTACTTGCAGTTAATTTAAATGTCAAAAATTCAGCTCATATGCTTAGAAAAGGGGAAATGTCGAACATCTCAGAAACTTAACATAAACAAAAAGAAAAACTTTTATTAAGTCACCAGGCAGTATCTATAACATTACTGCAGTCTCAAGATCTCTATTAAAGGGTCAAAACTTTTGTGGTAAAATATACACAACACAATATTTACCAATTTAACATTCAAGTGTAGAGTTCAGTGGCATTACGTACATTCACACTGTTGTGAAAACAATCACTATTTCTCTGTTATCTTCTGAAACTGAAATTCTGCCAGGAAACAATCATTCCCGACATGCATCTTTTTAAAATGGAGAAACTTGGATAAACCATGGGGGGAAAAAAAGCTTCCTGTCGCCCCCAAAGGAAGGTCCAATCATCCTCGGAGAAGCCAGCGCTCTTACCTTCTTGGAAGCCTCAGGATGCAAGATTTGCCTGACATGAAGCTGCCCATCAGTACAGAGGCAGAAGGAGGTTCCAACCCCAATATTCAGTTCATTGCTTACTGACTGGTTAAACTGTAAACAAGACACAGGGATGTAACTTAAGCAGGATTTACAAACTCTGGCAAAGTGGCCCCACATGCTGATAACCAAGGAGAACCTTGCTTCCATAGAAGAGGCCACCAGGGCAGGGGCAACATTAGAAAGACTCCATTCCCACAAGCTCTCTAGAATCCTTGGAATGGGCAAGCTTTCCAATCAACCCACAATGCAGGTGCAGGAGAATTTAGTCTGCACGTCCTTCCTTCCGTGCCCTTTCTATTTTTGCGCTAAATCCACACTCAAGACTTTAAAGTCGGGTCTCGTTTCATCAGCAGGTTGCCTTCAGATTACATCATTCCGCGGTGTTACTTTATGTTTGGTTGTTTCAAGATTAAGAAAGATGCCCGTTTCTGATAAACTCATGTGGTTAATGGGTGCACGGACCTCTGGGAAGTCTGGCAGCACTTGCCCTGGAACACAATCCCAAATGATAACTTTCCCCTATTAATTCACAACTCGCGTCCCGGCGCACCGGCCGAGGGCACGGGACACGCACCTGTGTACAGGTGTTCAGCGCCCCGCCCCATCCCTGATCCAGTCAGTGCCCGTCAGAACCACGCAGCAGCAGGTTTTTAGGTCACTTCAATTCTGTTAAGGGGGTTTCACCCATTTCGCAGTGACCCAACGGTCAGCCCCCTACAGGCTCGGGTCGGCAAGCCCTCTTCCGCGCTGGGTCCAAGGGCACCAAGGAAGTAACACGGGGCACCAAAACCGAGCCTGTAGGAGTTCGGAAGCCTGAAACCAAGCAGGCACCCCCCGCTCCCCACCGAACCCGGGCAGCCGCTAGCGCGCGTCGCGGGGCCCACCCGCCCGTCTACACCACAGCGCCCTCTGTTCCAGGGTTGAGCCACACACCCAAAGCCCCGCAGAGGACAGGCGCGTCCCGGGTCTGGGCCTCGGGATGGGGGCGCTAGGATTCCAACTCCGATCCTCATTCCGTCCGACTGATCCGGAGGCCCCAGGAAAGACTCGAAAACTAGCGAGTTTGGGGCCCCCGACCCGAGGGGCTGGGAGGTTCGGAGGAGCAGCGACCTCCCCCCTAGAGGTCCAGCCCGGCCTCCAAGGCCGGGCTTGCACCCACGCGGCTGGGCGCCCTGCCGCTCCGCCGGGGGGTGTGCGCGCCCCGGCCGGCGAGGGCGTGGGACCCGGGACGGCTGCGCTGCCCTGTGCGGGACGCCGGGGCGGCGCGGCCCGAGGCTGTCACCTGTCGGAGGGCTTGGTCCAGCTGCGGGGCGGAGGACAGGCTTTCCGCGTCGATCTTCGTTTCTTCTTTACAATCTTCGGTCAGCTCCGACTGATCGGGTCTCACTAGCACTTCATGCAACTGTCCCACCTCCAGGGCGGAAAGAAACCGGGGTCAGTTTCCCCCTTCCTCAGTTTGGAAGCCTCCATATTGGGCCTCCTTCCTCGCTCCCCTGCCGGGGCGGCCGGCGCGGCTGGAGGGGTCTGGCCGCACGGAGTCCAAGCTCACTTGTCGCGAGCGGCTCTGGTGGCACAGAGGTCGGCACGGCCCTGCCTCCGGCCCCACCCCCACCCGGATCAGGTCGGAAAGGCCCAGAGGTGGGAATCCGGGCCCCAAGGATCTCACCCCGGCTCGGCCGGGCGTCCCCCGACGGGCAGAGAACCTGGTTCGGCTGTGCCCGGCCTCCCCACCTGAGCCCGATTTCAAATTACTGAAACGGTTCCAAGGCGGTTGGCCAACAAGTTTGGTTTTACTCTGGCTTCTGTAGGCCTCGGGTCCAGCCTCGTAAGTGGCTGAACAAGAGCACTTGTTTACCGACTCTCCAAACTTCTACAACAAACGTCTTGCCCCGCTCCTAGCAATTGGACAGAAACCTGGAGAAATACCTTCTTGTTGGCCAGATCCACGACTTTCCATAACAGCAGGATCAGCTCCTTCTCATCCGAGCCCAGCTTGGCCCCGGTGGCCCCGGCAGTGATCCCAAAAAGCACCACCAAGTAATCCGGAGACGCCGTCATGACGATAGGTGGGGAGGGGGAGAGGGGGGTCGGGAGGCGGTGAGGCGGGGTGGAAGTGAGAACGAGAAAACCTGTGCTAAACCCTCTTCTAAGAGAAAAAGAAAGAGCGCCCGCCCCCCCTTCTCGCCGCCGCTGGTGCAAAAGGCGGTAACCAACCACCCCAGCCCACACCTGGCCGGTGCTCCACACCCAGGGCAGGAAGGGGGGTGGGAAGGAGGGCGCAGGAGGCCTGCCCTTTTTGTATTCAATTGCCCGTGCGTCTATGCAAAAAGCCAGAAGCAGGGCTGCACCACGGGTGGAGCGCGCAATGGCTGAAAGCTTTTCTGTTTTGGGATGTGGCTCTACCTGCCCGCCCCTTCCCCCTCCCCCACGTGGTGCAGGTAAGAGACACCTGGCGGCGCCGGCCCATTGGCTCCTTCAAACCACGACGTGGCAGCGGTGGGGGTGGAGGCCGCCTGGGGAAAGGGGAGGAGGGGGCGGGAGACAATGGCTGGATGAATGGAGACGGGAGGGCGAGAAAGAAGGAGGGGGAGACGGGAGGGGCGGGGAAGAGGCGGTTGCCACCCAAAGGGTAGCCGAGGCCAGACGGGAAAAGGGTGAGGGGTGAAGGGCGTGGAGGGGAGGGCCGCAGCCGCTTGTCGGGGGTCACCCCTTCTTTGGAGGTAATCGAGAGGGATGGGGCGCACGGGGAAATGTCGACTGTGGGGAACAAAGCCGGAGGTTCTAAAGGGTCAAGGGAAAAGGCCAGGCGCGGGGAGGAGAAAGGAGGCCAGAGGTGAAGCCTGGGGTGCGGACCTGCTCAGGGCGCGGTGCCCAGAGAAGGCGAACAGCGGAGGGAGGTGCTGGCCAACGGCAGCCGGGAGGCGGCGGGGGCAATTGCCCAGCACCGGGAAAACCGCTCCTGAGCCCAGCACACCTTGAAGTGCAAACAGTAGGTGAAACCCTGTGGGCCCTCCCGCTCTCCCGGCCGGAGCCCAGGAACGAGCTCCTCCAAACCCCTGGACGCCACCCACCTTCCGGAGACACAGCCAGGCGCCGAGGGCTGCATGCCCAGCCACCAAGTGTCGCCCAAAGGCGCAGACGCTGCGCGCTGCGGAGCAGGGAGTCCCCGCGAGGAAATTCAGGCACAATGGACCCCACTTCCTTGTCTCTCTTCCACTTCTCATTGCCCACGTCTTGTTTGGTTCTGGCTGCTAGTTGGAGAATAGAACCTTCTCCATGGCAGGGCCCACAAACTTTGCTTTGCCCTGGGCCCTAAATAAAACATATACACTAATAATGTTTTCCTAAATCAGGCCATAGCAAATGTTTCCCTCAGTTCCCAGCTCTGACCCCCCACGTTCCCCCTCATACCTTTGCCTTGTACTTATGTACATGTGTCGATTTGGCCAACTTTGCAAGCAGTCTCCCTTCCCTAGCTAAGCTAGGTCTGCACAGAGGCTTATGCGCCCACTATCACCGCCCAGCCACCAAATCAGAAGGCAATGTGATGCGACCTGTTGACGTGGGAGAGAAAAGCACCAGAGGTGACGTTTCGTCGAGTTTTAGATTTCAAACTTCTCTATTCTTGGAGAAACCAAGATCGGTCGAAAGTATTACTTAGTTGGGCCCGAGGTATCCAGCCCTATTCTATTCATGGTGTGAAATCAGGCAAGCATACACTCACTGCCGGAACCCACTCCGGGTGCAGATCGAAGAACCTGTCCGGATGCGTGTGTGGGGAGGCGGGAGAGCGCGCGTTCCCCACCGCGAGGAAGCGCGGGCACCGCGGGGAGCGGCTGAGCTTCCCGGGGGCCGGGAGGAGGGCGCTTGAGCAGCCCGGGGCCGCGCGGCTGCGCTTTCCCGGCGCGACTGTGCGGGCGGAGGCGCGGCCGCCGGCGGCGCAGGTCGCAGCTCGCGTCCCCAGAGAGCGGGCGGAGGCCGGGCTCGGCTGGGGCGAGGCAGCGCTCCGCCGGCCCACGAGGGTGCTCGGTACCGTCCTCGTCCGCAGCGCCAGTTCCAGGGAGCGTGCTTTCCGTTCCTGGACTGCGGAGTGCGTGCTGGGAAAGGGGCCCCGCGGTCCTGCGCGGGCTCGCCCCTCACCCCGGGTCCCCAAGCCACGCTCCCCGGCCCGCAGGCGCCGCGGGGGCAGGGACTGGGCGCGGAACGAGGCAGGGAGGGACCTGGAAAAACCACCCAGATTGCATTGCAGTGGGCGAGGCCGCCCGGAGGAGCCGGTTCCCCTGAGCCACCTCCCCGCGGGGCGTTCTCGGTGCGCGGTTCCCAGGTGCTCGGCCTTACCGGGGCCAGGAGGTGCCGCCTGGCGGGGACGCGGGGCTGGGTGTGGGGCCCCCGCGGGGCGGACCCGAGTGCCAGCGGCGACCGCCCGGAGGCCCGAGGCCGGAAGGCGGTCTGTGGCTGAGAAAGTGGTTGCAGAACAGCTCTGGAAGTCCTGCTCCGCCTGTCCTCTGCGGCCTCCGGTCTTCGGATTAATCATTTGTATATTGCGTTTGGATAAACCGGGAACTTTCATTATCCGCATGTTTGTCAGGGACTCCGCGGCATTATCCATATTAGATTTAAATCACCGAGCTGCCCCTTTTCAGAGACCTGGCTTCTTCCTGTTTAAGGAAGTCGGATCCCTGGGTTCTGATTTTTTTAATTTAAATTTAAATTTGTACAACTAGGTTACAAGAGCAGGGATTTTGTTTTGTTCTCTAATGTGTGCCCACGGTTGGAACAGAGCCGGACATATACGAGGCGCTCAACAAATATTTGTTGAAAGACTTTAATGAGTGGCACCCATCCATTTTTGCAGCTCTTGTTTCCTAGCGAAAGCATAGTTCATTACTGTGAAGGTGAAATTCTGAAAATAGGAAGTCTACAGGTAATTTAAGTCTCAAGCGATTAATAAGAGTAGGTGCTAATTCTTCGACAAACCTAACTTCATTAAACACATTAAACATAAAATACAGGAATGCTGAGGGGGAA
Source organism: Proteles cristata cristata (assembly GCA_017311185.1). Classification (NCBI taxonomy): domain Eukaryota; kingdom Metazoa; phylum Chordata; class Mammalia; order Carnivora; family Hyaenidae; genus Proteles; species Proteles cristata. Next base: position 4,338,376 of record JAESUZ010001710.1, read on the forward strand.
AAATCCATGTAATACATTGCAGTTCTGAGTACAAAAATGTTTTATTGTCTATTCCACGTCTAGAAAAATTCTGATAGAGTAAGAATAAACAGTAGGAGGTGGCTGGACGGAATCTTGAAGAGAAAAGTTTACTTATGGTCTTCACTCAAGACCATACCTAAAACTCCCAAAACAAATGAGAATCTGTTTTTTTTTTTTTTTTTTTTTTTAAAGCAGCAGAGACCCAATTGCAGGACAGGCTACACAATAACTTGCCTGTATTAAGGTTATGAAGCACAAAGACTGAAGAACTGTTCCAGATTAAAATAGAACTGCTGGCTATATGCAGCATGGACCCTGGACCTGAAAACTTTTTTTTAAATAGACCTTATTAAGACAATTGGAAAAAATTGAATAAGGTCTGTAGATTAAATAATAGTATTGTATCAGTGTTAAATTCCTGATTTTTTTATTACTGTGGCTTGGCAAGAGAATGTGCTTTGTGTTAGGAAATATGCCATGTTTAAGGGACAAAGGGGAATTATGTAAATAATTTTACCCTCAAACGATTGCAAATACATATATATGTGTGTGTGTGTATATATATATGTATGTGTATATATATATATACACATACACACATATATATACACGCATATATATATACAGGAGAGAGAAAGTCATAAAGCAAATGTGGTAAAATGCTAACACTGGTGAATCTGAGTGAAGGAATTTTTTATACTCTCCTTTGCAACTTTTAAAAAAATTTCAGAGGGCTTCTTGCTGCAGTTACCATTTGGTGTTTAATAAGGCTCTGATGACTTTCTGTGCTAACTTAATCCTTCCTGAAGAATGAATCCATTTTCTTTGTCTTTTCCTTAGTGAAAGAAGAACGAAATAAAAGGTCATCACATTTTTGGTATAACAATCCTCATATTCTTTAAAGGTTCTTTAAAAATTTTTTTTTAACATTTACTTTTGAGAGACAGAGAGCAAATGAGGAAAGGGCAGAGAGACACAGAATCTGAAGCAGGCTCCAGGCTCTGAGCTGTCAGCACAGAGCCCACGTGGGGCTCGATGAACCGTGAGATCATGACCTAAGCTGAAGTTGGATGCTTACCGCACTGAACCACTCAGGTGCCCCAAGGTTCTTAAATAACTTTCCTAGACTAAGTTACTGCAAGCTCTTTAAAGCTTTCATTGTGAATCTTAGTTCACAATCTTCTTTTAATTATCTTCATTATACTCCTGGGACCCTTTTCCTTTTATCAGTTTTAGAGAGCAGCTCTTGAACTGGACAAAATTCAAATGTGTCTCCCATGGCCTGACCATTGACACAGTGGTATCTATATGTCATATTCTTACAACTTGTCACACAGTTCCCTTTTAAAGACTGTGGTAGCAGCACTACATTTGCTGGCTCCAGTTTTGTTTGATATCTCAAGGTCTTTCTTGGAATTCTCAGTTGCACATACCTAGTTGTTTTCTTGTAGGTGTTAGAAAAGAGCCTTCAGGGGCGCCTGGGTGGCTTAGTCGGTTAAGCGTCCGACTTTCGCTTGGGTCATGATCTCGCGGTTCGTGGGTTCGAGCCCCGCGTCGGGCTCTGTGCTGACTGCCAGCTCAGAGCCTGCAGCCTGTTTCAGTCTGTGACTCCCTCTCTCTCTGACCCTCCCCTGCTCACGCTGTGTCTCTCTCTCTCTCCTAGAAATAAATAAAAATATTAAAAAAAAAAAAAAAGAAAAGAGCCTTCAAAAGTGAATCAAAGTATGGATCGTTGAGCTCGCCACAAAGGTAGCTTCAATAAAGCTCACCCTCCTGAGCTGAAAAATTAATGACAAGAAATTATCATTGAAATTAAATAGTCACAGGGGCACCTATGTGGCTCAGTCTGTTAAGCATCTGACTCTTGATCTCTGCTCAGATCTTGATCTCAGGGTTGTGACTTTGAGCCCCACATTGGGTTCCACACTAGGTGTGGAGCCTACTTTAAAAAAAAAAAAAAGAAATACTGGCAGACATGTCCAAGGTATATTACAGGGGTTCAATCCCTTTATGAATCTTGTGATAGAGGAGTGTGTGAAGATGGCAACAAGTGGGCAACAGAACAATATTGGAATGGTGGTAATACGAGGAAATAGTGTCATGTCAGAAGCCTTGGAACAAGTATAAACAATGGGTGTGTTCACTGGAAGAAATTAACTGCTTCTACATGTCCCCTCTCCATCACACCTGTTTTCCTGCAATATAAAAATCAGGTGATGTGCATTTTCATATTCAACGTTTTTATCAAATAAACTTTTGTAATGGTAAAAAAAAATGAATCAAATGTTCTTGAATTAGATAGTGGTGATGGTTGCACAAACGTGAATATACTAAAACCTACTGGATTGTACACTTGAAAAGAGTGAATATTATGGCATGTGAATTATATCTCAGTTTAAAAAAAATTGTTTTTTGAGAATGGGAGAGAGAATCTCAAGCAGGCTCCATACTTAGTGATCCAACTGAACCTGAGATCTTGACCCTGAGATCATGACCTGAGACAAAACTAAGAGTCAGGCGCTTAACTGACTCCACTACCCAAGAGCCCCTATATCTCAGTTTTTTAAAAAGCAAATCAAAGAGAAAGCCTATGTTCTGAGGCTACCAAAAGCCATTGATATTTCTTAGTTATGTGTTTTAAAAAAAATTTTTTTAATGTTTTATTTATTTCTAGGGGAGAGAGAGAGACAGCATGAGCAGGGGAGGGACAGAGAGAGAGGGAGTCACAGACTCTGAAACAGGCTCCAGGCTCTGAGCTGGCAGTCAGCACAGAGCCCGATGCGGGGCTCGAACCCACGAACCACAAGATCATGACCCAAGCAAAAGTCGGACGCTTAACCGACTAAGCCACCCAGGCGCCCCATCTTAGTTATGTGTTTTAGAGACAGTTGTAAAAGATATCACATTTTTATATTCCACAGACAAATACAATCTCTCTGAAGTAGAGAGGTAAGGGGAAGTGATGGTACAGATAACTAGATACATTATAATTTTCTGTGAATTACTCTGTGCATCACATATTTAAACAAATTGCTAGTTTGAACCTTTATTATAGCAACTATTATAGATGGTCTGTATGGAAAAAGTATGGGTTTATTAATCAGCCCTGCCATTTGCTACCTCATAGCCTTGAGTGTGTTCCTTAGCTTCACAAGGATTCAATTTTTTGCCTGTAAAAATAGGGATGATGACAATATATGCTTCATAGTTTAGAGGAAATGTATGAAGAAGTGTCTTCCTTATGGGCACCTGGGTGGCTCAGGTCACAATCTTCAGGTTCGTGGGTTTAGCCCTGCATCAGGCTCTCTGCTGACAGCTCAGAGCCTGGAACCTACTTCGGATTCTGTGTCTCCCTCTCTCTCTGCACCTCCCCTGCACATTCTCTGTCTCTCTTTCTCAAAAATAAACATTAAAAAATTAATAACATAAAAAAAAAAAAAGAAAACAAACCTGAGAACCAGGAAGTTTACTACTCAAAAGCAATGTCCAGGTGGGGAGTGGGTGTCTTCAGACAACCACAAAGGCCTTAACCCTCTGACCCTAGCCTTGAAGGCAGGCTCAAACATTTAAACAAGACTTTACTGACTGCCATGCCATAGGGAAATACACAGAGAAACTACATATAGGGAAATATTCCATGAATCCGGACAAGATAAACCTTCTCCTTGGGAACCACAGATCTATTTAACTTGGGATACAAGGAAATTATGCCACCTAGAGAATTCCTCCCTACTCCTGGCCTCATGCCCTTTGCCCAGAAGTACATCCCTGCCTCTCCCAAATCCAGTTAGAGAGGGAAGCATAGCAGAAGACCTTATCTTTTAAGTCAAGGTGGGTTGACAGGAGTGGGTGTTTAAGATTTTATTTTTTAGTAATAAAACACACCCAATGTGGGGCTTGAACTTAAAACCCTGAGATCAAGAGTGGCACACTCCATTGACTGAGCCAGCCAAGGCACCCCTCCATGTGGTCCTTTTTTGTCTCATTGAATCTCCCATTGGAAAAAATCATATACCAGGGGTTTGAAGCCACTGCCTCCATCCCTTCTGAAAATTATCAATGAATTGATCTTCTGGGGGCACTTGTGTGGCTCAGTCAGTGAAGCCAGCAACTCTTTACCCCTGGGTCGTGGGTTTGGGCCCCACGTTGAGTGTAGAGACTACTAAAAAATATTTTCCTAAAACTCATGTGTTTTTAAAATTAATATATACTGGGGCGCCTGAGTGGCTCAGTCAGTTGAGCGTCCAACTTTGGCTCAGGTCATGATCTCATGATTCATGGGTTTGAGCCCCACATCGGGCTCTGCTAGCTCAGAGCCTGGAACCTGTTTCGGATTCTGTGTCTCCTTCTCTCTGTGACCTTCCCCTGCTCACACTCTGTCCCTCAAAAATAAAATTTAAAAAAATTGTAAAAATAAATGGAATTAATATATATTGACTTAAATCAAAGTAATACAAATATGTCACCTTAGGGGCACCTGGTGGCTCAGTCGGTTAAGTATCTGATTTCGTCTCAAGTCATTATCTCATGGTTTGTGGGTTTGAGCCCTGCGTCAGGCTCTGTGCTGACAGCTCAGAGCCTGAAGCCTGCTTCGGATTCTGTGTCTCCCTCTCTCTCTGCCCCTCCCCCACTCACACTCTGTCTCTGTCTCAAAAATAAATAAACATTAAAAACAAATATGTCATCTTATAAGTCTAATCCTTTTACACATTTTATAATAATTTATTTTTTTTTAATTTTTTTTAATGTTTTATTTATTTCTAGGAGACAGAGAGACAGCGTGAGCAGGGGAGGGTCAGAGAGAGAGGGAGTCACAGACTGAAACAGGCTCCAGGCTCTGAGCTGGCAGTCAGCACAGAGCCCGACGCGGGGCTCGAACCCACGAACCGCAAGATCATGACCCAAGCGAAAGTCGGACGCTTAACCGACTAAGCCACCCAGGCGCCCCATTTTATAATAATAATTTAAAAAAACATGGTTACCTATCTCTCCTAGGGGCAACCACTACCTATTTCCAGCTATTTTCTGTTCTTGTAACCTCCTAATTTACAAATAACATGCACATACTAATACTAAGAAAAAGAAAAAACAAAATAAAAAACTAAAAACTTTTAGTCTAAAAGACTACTTCAATCTTTTCTTTTTAAAGTGTATCTCACAGGTACATTGATTAATGCCACAAAGGAAACAACCCTTCTACAAGTGTACAGTGATGTTCCATGTTCCCTTCCAGCAGAGCTGCCTGAAATTTACAGTCAGGCCGACATTCCATCTGATGTGTCCTCTAAGTAAAGTTGATTTAAGATGACCGTGAACAGTTGTAGGACTCAAGCTTTCAAAGCTTTTTTTTTGGTCAGTAATCCCTTATTTTATAAATCATGAAGCCCATCGACCTTATCCTACCCAAATCTCTTGGTAAACTTGGGTGTCGTAGAGCTTCATGGGGTATCTAAACATTTTTAATAAGGCTTTTAAGCATCTCCACGCAGTTCCACCAACTCAGGCCATCCTGACTGAAGCTCCAAGCCTAGTTCAATCTTGTTGCTTCTCTTTTCAAATTAAATTAGAAGTATGGAATAAATTATATATTATTTAGCTGAAATCTCAAATCCATCTATGATGCTTACCACAGTCAAGCCCTCAGGGATTACCACAATAGACTATATACTTAAAATGCTGCCCAAATTATTTATTTCAAGTAGGCAACAGCTTTCTTAAAATTCTAGACTCTCAATGGTCACTGTGTGGGTGCTTTTATTCCCATTTATTAAACTCTTTATATGCACTTTATTTTTTAAGGTTATTTTTTTCCCAATAAACTATGCATCCAATGTGGGGCTCAAACTCATGACCCCAAGACCAAGAGTCACATGCTCTTCTGACTGAGCCAGCCAGTCATCCCAATATGCACTTTAACAACCAGGAGAACTTGCTCATGCTTTGAACTTGGGAAAGATGTTTGGTGAAGGTATCCATCAATTTTGCTGGCCTTAGAAGAATAACATTTCCAACATAGAAGTACTGCTCTCAGCACATATATCCCTTTCTTGTTCAAATCTGTATTTCTGCTTTAGAATCTATTTAAACCAGCATCCATTTCTGCAAACAATATTTTGAATCAGATCATCATGCTGAAAGCCAACACAAAAAAGCCATTAGGACTTACTCCCTGTAAGGAGTGGACTTGGTGGGAAAGAGGGCAGAAGGAAGATCTTTCTCTTAATAAATATAAATGACAACCAAAAAATAGCTTTTTTTTATTAAACTGACACTATATACGTTATCTCATGCGATTCTCACAACAACCAAATAAGGTAAAAGTACCGTTTTTTATCTCTCACTTTACAACTGATGAAACCCATAAGTTGAGAATAACTTGGTGGGGTGCCTGGGTGGTCCAGTCGGTTGAAGCATCCAACTTTTGATTTTGGCTCAGGTCATCATCTCGTGATTCATGGGTCTGAGCCCTACAATAGGCTCTGTACTGATAATGTAGAACCTGCTATGGATTCTCTGTCTCTGTCTCTCTCTCTCTCTGCCCCTCCCCCTTAAAATAAGTAAACTTGAAAAAAAAAATGAATAACTTGATGAAAACAGCATGGGGGACACTGGCAGAGCTGGTATTTCTACCTAGGGAGTCTGACTCCAGAGACTGCATTTAACCACTACTCTGTCCTTAACATGAACTACATTTGTACTTTAGAAATCGTGTTAATAAACTAAGTACAACAGACTGTTACAAAGTAAAACCTATCTCCCTGTGAAAGGTGGGTTACAACACATACACATGACCGATAAGAAGCCACAAAAGGAAAGCTAGAGTAAGCTGATTTAATAGTTTTAGTAATATCACACCTGAAATTTTTATGAAATAACCTGCATCTTATACCTCAGCTTGCTCACAAAATAACCATGTATTATGAAGTATACTTGAGAACCATGAAGGATATAACATTCTATAACAGTTATAAATAACATGGTAGTTAAAATAAGCATTAAGTATGTCATTAAGGCTTATTATTTTCATATTTGGAAGAGACTTTTGTAAATTTTATTCCAACTCCTTTTCACAAGAAGCCAAAGAAGTCACTTGCCCAACCCAGGTGACATAGCTAATTAGCAGAAGGGGTGTATTCAGAGCTCAGGTCTCCTGGCTCCTAGCCCAATGCTCTTTCCCTTTTGTGTCCATGACTACCCAGAAAGTGCGCTCCCTCTGAGAATACAGTAGGCTTTTTCTAGATGGGACTCAGAGATCAATGTAGCTGGTTTTGGTGAAAGCGACTTTTATTGTTAAGGTTTTGGTAGGGAAAAGACATCTTGGTTGAAAGATCTTCCTCACTGCAACTTAGCAGATAGAAAGAGGACCTGAGGGGTGCCTGAGTGATTCATTCAATTAAGCACTTGACCCTTGGTTTCTGGTCAGGTCATGACAGCACAGTTTGTGACTTTGAGCTCCATATGGCTCTCTGTGCATTAGCGCAGAGGCTGGTTGGGATTCTCTGTCTCTCTCCTTCTCTCTCTGCCCCTTCCCTTCTCATGCACCTGTGTACACTGTCTTTCTTAAAATAAATAATCATTAAAAAAAAAAGAATCATGAGTGTCCACCTCTGATGCTGACACATGTCTTCCTGCTGTCCTGGAGTCTGATTCCAGAGCTACTGCTTGTGGATTGAGAATTGAGAAGAGTTTTGGTGTGGAGACAGCAGGTGGGGGTGGATGAGACATTCTTTTTTTTTTTTTTAATATTTATTGTGAGAGAGCATGAGTGGGGAAGGGGCAGAGAGAGAGAGGGAGACATGATCTGAAGCAGGCTCCGCTCTGACAGCAGAGCCCCATGCTGGCCTCAAACCCACAAACTGTGAGACCATGACCTAAACCGAAGTTCGATGCTCAACCGACTGAGCCACCTAGGTGCCACTGGATGAGCCTTTTTTTTTTTTTTTATGGTTTCATTTTATTTTTGAGAGAGAGGGTATGAACAGGGGAGAGGCAGAAAGAGAGGGAGACACAGAATCTGAAGCAGGTTCCAGGCTCTGAGCTGTTAGCACAGAGCCTGACGTGGGGCTGGAATTCACAGACGGTGAAATCATGACCTGAGCTGTAGTTGGACACAGCTGGCGGAGCCACCCAAGTGTCCCTGAATGAGTCATTCTTAATTTAAAACTGTCTGGGGGTGCTTGAGTGGCTCAGTCGGTTAAGCGACCGACTCTTGATTTTGGCTCAGATCATGATCTTACAGTCCACGAGATCGAGCCCTGCATCAGGCTCAGCACTAACAGTGCAGAACCTGCTTGGAATTCTCTCTCTCTCTGCTCCTCCCCTGCATGTGTGCTCTAAACAAATAAATAAACAAATAAGCTTTATAAAAAATATAAAGCTGTCTAAAGAAATTTTAATAGGTGCATTCTTTTGATATCAGTAAATCTCTCTGTAGAAGTTACAGATACATAGGACACACTCTGCTGTTAAGGAGCTTCAAATGGAATGACAGAGGCAAAGTTCAAATGGTTTAGCTGACTGGCATGGTGTGTGGTATAGACTCCTCAAGATCATGTCTTTGGCCCAGAACAAACATAAGAAGGATGATGCAGCAGATGGTCTGCACAGGAATGCTTTTCTTGTCTGTTTCTTTTTTTCTTTTTTAAAGATTTTGGTTTTAAGTAATCTCTACACCCAATGTTGGACTTGAACATATAACCCCAAGATCAAGAGTCACATGCTCCACTGACTGAACCAGCCAACAGCCCCGGGCATTTTTTCTGAACCCCTGGGTCACCAACATGGCTAGCTCATTTTTTATCCTTACTCTGTTACCTCCAATTTATTGTACCTGCTCTATCAGCTCTCCATCTTCCTTAATGGACACACAGATTTCAGCTACATTCTTCACCTTGAAATGTTATATTTACTGACTGACAGCTGGCTAGCAAAATTCCTCTCATGGTTTGGTCAGTGGCTCTATTCTTCTTTGACAAGATGCACTTAATCAACCTCCCTACCTTCCCTATTGTCAAAATGATAGCAGCAACCACCACATAGAAGAAGCTGCAGATTATGTTTGGTAAGGGTCCAGATCAGGCATTCAGAGTCCTGCCTCATCTATCTCCCATCAGCCTGTCTTTCCAGCCCTTTTCTCTCTTTCTCCATTTCCCCAATGTATGAGTCATAGAAATTAAACTTTTACCATTTCCTCTTTTTCCAGCTTCCTTACCCTTCTAGGCAGGCTGGCCACTTGCTCCTTTAACCTGCCAGAACAGTCTAATACTATACAACTAATGAATAGTACTTAAAGAACCTGTCAGCCCAAATGGCTTCACTAGTGATTCTACCAAATATTTAAAGGAGAAATGACACTAATCCTTCACAAACTCTTCCAAATAGAATGGGAGGGAACTTTCCCAACTCATTCTATGAGGCCAGTATCACTTCAGTACCAAACCAGACAAAAACATCATAAGAAAGCTACAGATCAATATCCCTTATTTGTATAGAAAATAAAGCAAATTGAATCCAGCAATATATTAAATAGATTAAACACTGTGACCTAGTGGAACTTATCTAAAGAATGCAAGGTTGGCTCAACATTTTAAAATTCAATGTAGGGGTGCCTGGGTGGCTTAGCCGGTTGAGTATCTGACTCTTGATTTCAGCTCAGGTCATGATCCCAGGGTCATGGGATCAAGCCATCTGTTGGGCTCTGTGCTGAGCATGGAGCCTGCTTAATATTCTCTCCCTCTCTCTCTCCCTCCCTCTGCCCTTCTTTCCCACTCACACACTCTCTCTAAAAATAAAAAAAATTAATGTAATACACCATATTAATAAACAACTAGAAGATTAACATGGAAATGCAAACATGGAAAAAGCATTTGGCAGAGTCCAATACCATTTTATGATAAAAACAAAACAAACCAGGAATAGAAGGAACTTTTTCAACCTGAAAAGAGTATCTGTGAAAAACCCACCAGCTATATTAAATAATCTCATATTTAATAATGAAAGATTGGATAGTTTCGTCCTAAGATCAGGAACAAAACAGGAATGTCTATTTTTACTATTTCTATTCAACATTATACTGGGAGTTCTAGCCCAAGAAATTAGGCAAGAAAATAAAAGGCATCTGGATGGGAAAGGAAGAAATAAAACCACTCACAGATGACATGATATTATACATAGAAAATTCTAAGGAATCCACAAAAAAAATTGTAACTAAAAATTATCAGCGAAGGTGAAGGACGTATGATTAATACACAAAAATCAATTGTATTTCTGTGTACTAGCAATGAATAAACCAAAATAAAATTTGAAAACAATTTAATTTACAATCATATCACAAATAATAATTAGGAATTAATTTAACAATAGAAGTACAAGAGCAGTATATTGAAAACTATTACACATGGTTGAAAGAAATTGAAGACTTGAATATTGGAAAGACACTTCATGTTCATAGACTGGAAGACATAATATTGTTTAAATGGTGGTATTTCTCAATTGATCTGTGAATTCAATCCCTATCAAAATCCCAGTGGCCTTTTTCTATAGAAATTGACAGGCTGGTTCTACCATTCATCTGGAAGGCCAAAGACCCACAATAGTTAAACCAATCTTAAAAAAAAAAAAAGAAAATAGTTTGAGTACTCTCACTTCCTGATTTCAGAACTTACTACAAAGCTATAGTAATCAAGACAATGTGGTACTGGTACATGGGCAGACATATAGATCTATAGAATAGAATTGAGAATTGTAAAACAATTCCTAAATTTATGGTCAATTTATCTTTTACAAAGGTATCAAGATCATTCAATAGGGCAAAAATGGTGTTTTCAAAAATGGTGCTGGAATGATGGAATAGCCACCTGAAAGACTGAAGATACACCTCTTCTGTACACTACAGAAGAATTAACTCAAAATGAATCACAGATCTAACTGTAAGAAATGTAGTATATTCATACTTTTGGAATATTATTCAGCTTTGAAAACAAATGGAGTACTGATACATGCCACAACCTAGGTGAAACATGAAAACATTAAGTTAAATGAAAGACGCCAGTCACAAAAGGCCATATACTGTATGACCCTATTTATATGAAATGCCCAGAATAAGCAGATCCATAGATACACAAAATAGATTAGTGGTTTCTAGGGGTTGGGAAAGAGAGAGGAATGGGTAATTTCTGTCAATAAGTATGGGATTTCAAACACACACAAACACGCACACACACACAACAAAAAATGTGGGGTTTCTTTTGAGAAAGATGGAAATTTAGATAGTAATATTGGTTTTATAACTCTCTGATACACTAAAACTCACTGGACTGAATGTAAAAGGATGGATTTTACAGTGCATGAATTACATGTCAATAAAGCTGTTATAGAAAAACAGCCTATCGTATAACATTAAAATTATGCCTTTCTATGTATTTGTCCTCCTACTAGAATTAGACTATGAACTCTCTTCATCCTTACATATTGTACGTATTCAGTGAACACAATAAATACCTGTTGATCAATAATTCATTCACTCACATCTTTGAAAGAAGTTTAAGACTTTGACAGGCAGTTGGAATGAAAGATTGTTGGTTGCTCAGCAGAGGTATAGAGAAGGAAAAGCACTGAGGTTGAGCAACCAGCGAGCGATTCCCATCTAGCTAGGAGACAGAAAAGGAAGCAGTCCAGATATGGGCGGTAAGGACCGTACTACCTAGTAAACATGTGCCATTTTTTTAAAGTTTATTTATTTATTTTGAGATAGAGAGGGGGAGGGGGAGGGACAGAGAAACAGAGAGAGAGAGAATCTCAAACAGGCTCCACCCTGTCAGGGGAGAGCCCAATGTAGGGCTCAAACTCACGAACCATGAGATTATGACCTGAGCCAAAATCAAGAGTTGAACAATTAGCTGACTGAGCCACCCAGGTACCATTCCCTCCCCCCCAAATTTTTAATGTTTATTGTTGAGAGAGAGAGACAGAGGCAGAGCATAAGTGGGTGAAGGACAGAGAGAGAGGGAGACACAGGCTCAAGGCTCTGAGCTGTCAGCACAGAGCCCGACACGGGGCTTGAACCCACAAATCGTGAGATCACGACCTAAGCAGAAGTCAGAAGCTTAACCAACTGAGCCACCCAGGCACCCCAAGCATGTGTCATTTTTAACTGTCATTAGATATTTTGGCTAATTGGTGGTGTTTTGCTAATTTAAAGTATTTTCAGACAAAAAACTGATTCAATATTTCTTCTCTATGCTTTTCTTTTTTTTTTTTTTTATTTATTTCTATGAGAGAGAAAGAGAGAGAGAGACAGCGTGAGCAGGGGAGGGTCAGAGAGAGAGGGAGTCACAGGCTGAAACAGGCTCCAGGCTCTGAGCTGGCAGTCAGCACAGAGCCCGACGCGGGGCTCGAACCCACGAATTGCGAGATCATGACCTAAGCGAAAGTCGGATGCTTAATGGACTAAGCCACCCAGGCTCCCCTTTTCTTCTTCTTTTTTTTTTTTTTTTTTTGATTTTTGATCTACTGTTTTTATTAACAAGGTTTATAGAAATAAATATTTAAAGCCAAAAGCCAATTCTTGGGTCTCATTTACTTGTTCCCTATGTCTTTCTCTACTCTATTAGTTTGCTCAAAATCTACAAGAGAGAGTGCTCCAGTTGGAACAAAACAGAGGAGGAAAACATTTTCGTCCTTGGCTGCCACGACCAGCTCTGGCCACACTGGAAATCCTGCTTTGAAAGCCTAGGTGATCATCATGCTTCTTTTCCCACAACTACTCTGCCCTACTTTCATACAGTTCTAATGCCAAAGCCTACTGTTCATACCTGCCTGCCCAGCTTCCTTCCTTCCTTCTTTCATTCCTTCATTCAACAAATATTTATCAAGCACTTACTTTTTCCAGGTATTGTGCCAGGCACTGGATATAGCAGCAAATAAGTAAACTATGCTCTAAATATGTGTATAGTATCCAACATTGGGCTGAAGGCTTTCTATTGGACTATTGGTAGCAATATTTTAGAAAGCTTAAAAAACCAGTTCTAGTGAATGTGAGATACTATCTTGCAGTTGAATAGAACTATACAGTTTTGAAGGATTTCACATGCAGTACTCCATTTTAAATTCAAATCTATTAAAAAGAAAAAAGGGTAGGGCAAATATTGTCTTCATTTTGCAGATGAGACAAATGAGATTTGGGTAGGTTAGATGATTCCTTCAAGCTCACACAGCTAGTGAGCAACAAAGTTGGTTTGGGAACTCAGCTCTTCTGATTGGTTGCTTTTTCTATCACCCCTTACTGGGACAGGAAGGTCTGACTCAGGAGACAGCTACCCTACTCTGTGTGTAAATAAGGCAGTAGAGAACTGTTCCCTTTGAGCTTTTTAAATTGTTTTCAATGCTTGTTTATTTTTTAGGAGAGAGAAACAGAGATAGAGACAGAGTGTGAGCATGGGAGAGGCAGAGAGACACACACAGATTCTGAAGTACGGTCCAGGTTCTGAGCTGTCAGCACAGAGCCTGATGAGGGGCTCGAACTCACGAACCACTAGATCATGACCTGAGCCAAAGAAGTCAGAAGCTCAACTGACTGAACCACCCAGGCACCCCTTAAAATTTTTTCAAAAGTTTATCTTAAGTAATCTCTACACCCAATGCAGGGCTTGAGCTCACCACCGAAGATCAAGAGTCACATGCTCTTCCGACTGAGCCAGCCAGGCACGCCTCTTTTTAAATTTTGAATAAATTATCACTGTGCTGGGGCGCCTGGGTGGCTTAGTCGGATAATCCAGCATTTCACTTAGGTCATGATCTCGCGGTTCGTGGGTTTGAGCCCCGTGTCGGGCTATGTGCTGACTGCCAGCTCAGAGCCTGGAGCCTGTTTCAGAGTCTGTGTCTCCCTCTCTCTCTGACCCTCTCCTGCTCACGCTGTCTATCTCTCTCTCTCTCTCTCCTAGAAATAAATAAAACATTTAATAAAAAAAAAATTATCACTGTGCTTATTGTCAATTGCATAAAAAAGCAGCCATTGAGAAGCAAAGAAATGAACCCAGCAGATGGGAACATTGTGAAAATATGTTTCTGTAAGATGTGTAAGTGCATAATTAGTGAGAACAGAAATCAAATCCTAGCTAAGTGCTTAGTTCCCGACCCAAAGTTCTCTCCCGGAGATCTCTCTCATTTATGTCAGCTATTGACCTCTTTGGGAATGATTTCCAAATTCAAGTCAACAAATGTGGAAGTGACAAAATGCTCGGTGCACTGAAAATATAAACAGGAGTGAGACCCCACCCCAGCTTTCAGGGCCTCTTGTCTACATTAGGGAAACAAATAATTAAAATACAATGTAAATACATACTGTATTGGGCAAGTGCTGTAATGATATGGAAGTTTTCTTAAGAACCAAAGTTAGGAAACAATTACTTATACTTAGAAAAAATTCTACACTAAAATCTTAAATCTTTCTGACAGCCTCCAAGCGTTCCAGCTCTCTTAGTGAAAATAATATTTGGGGTGGCTCAGTTGGTTAAGCATCCAACTCTTGATTTGGTCTCAGGCCATAATCTCACAGTTGTGGGATGGAGGTTCATATCAAGCCCCAGTTGGGCTCTGAGTTGAGCATGGTGTCCACTTGTGGTTTTCTCTCCCCCTCTCTCTCTGCCCCTCCCCTACTCAAGCTTTATCTCTCAAAATAAGCATTTTTTTAAATTATGGAAAATAATATTTTATTTACTATTATGTAGTGAACACTGTGCTAACTCCTTTATAGGTACTATATCTCATTCAATCCTCATAAAAACCCTGTATTTTTCATTTTACACATGGAGAATCTGATGCTCAGAGAGGTTAAGTGACTTGTTCCAAGTCCCACAGCTGGTAAGTAGATACAGCCAGTTTGGGTTCCCAAGTGAATCCTCTTAAATGAGACCCTGAAGAGCCTTCTTTTCCTCCTAAAGTGACTGTTCTCCGATCTTACTGATAACTCAGAAGCCTTGGTTTCCTTTTTTCCTCCCTTTTCCTGGCTGTCACGTTTCCTTTCTTTACTCTCTACCCTCTGGCCACACCAAACCAGTCATAGTAACCCAACTGGTGTGTGGTATGGCATTTTTGCTTTGCACACATTGTTCCTGCTGCCTGGATGAGCCAAGTCACAGAGCCACCAAACCCATTTTGATATATGATGGAGTGAAAGATGAAGAGGAACCATAAAAGTATATTTGCAAAGTTAATACATCAGTCCCATAATACCAAAAGAATGAAGGAAATTATAGAACTAGAAAATTCATGGTAGACTTTACATGTGAAAATATCTTACTGGTAGAATTTGGGGAACATGCTATTCAAATGCACTTGTAAGATTCACATAATTTGGTCCTATATTACAGGACAAAGATACACATAGTTACTATCTCAAGATACTATTTCTTTTTTTAAAGTTTATTTATTTTTGAGAGAGAGAGAAAGAGCAGAGTTGGGGCAGAAAGAGAGGAGGACAGAGGATCTTAGGCAGGCTCTGCGCTGACAGCAGAGAGCCTGATGCGGGGTTCGAACTCACAAACCATGAGATCATGACCTGAGCCAAAGGCAGACACTTAACCACCTAAGCCACCCAGGCACCCCTCAAGATATTACTTCTATATATGACATTCTTTGACAATGATGAAATAAAATTTTAAATGCATTATTAATGTAATGTCTTTTAAAATAAATGAACATGTGTGTGTATATATGTACTGCATATACACTCTTAACTTTTTTTTAAAGTAATTTCTACCCCCAACATAAAGCTCAAACTCATAAACCATGACCAAGGGATCAAGAGTCACTTGCTCTAAGGACTGAACCAGCCAGGTTCCTACATACACTCTTAAATAAAACCTAAGTCATAAAGCAAAACCAGCTCACACTATAATCAGTTTTCTAAACAACAAAAATTAAAATATACGTATCAGATGCTATTAAGTCAGTATTTGGAGGAAAACCTCTTTGCTCTTAAATGCTTATAGTAACAAAATAATTCTTTTTACGAAAGAGGGAGAGTACAAGATGGGGAGTGGGGCAGAGGGAAAGAGAGAGAGAATCCTAAACAGGCTCCACGCTCCAGAGAGCCCAACTCAGGGCTCGACCCCATGTCCCTGGGATCATGACCTGAACCAAAATCAAGAGTAGAATGCTCAACTGACTGATCCACCTAGGCACCCCATAATAACAACAAAATTTTAAGAAAGAAGCATGATAAATTAAATCTTTCTCTAAAGAGGGGCGCCTGGGTGGCTTAGCCGGTTAAGCGTCCGACTTTCGCTTAGGTCATGATCTCGCGGTTCGTGGGTTCGAGCCCCGCGTCGGGCTCTGTGCTGACTGCCAGCTCAGAGCCTGGAGCCTGTTTCAGACTCCCTCTCTCTCTGACCCTCCCCTGCTCGCGCTGTCTCTCTCTCTCTCCTAGAAATAAATAAAACATTAAAAAAAAAAATCTTTCTCTAAAGATTATGAAAAGAAAAAGTACCTATTTCTTTTACAGTCCAGTTCTGTTGTATCTTAACATTTTGCCATATTTAATATGAAATTAGATTTGAAAAATTGGTCCTGTTAATTTTTTAAGTTTATTTATTTATTTATTTATTTATTTATTTTGAGAGAGACACAGTGCGATTAAGAGACGGACATTGAGAGAGGGAGAGGGAGAATCCCAAGCAGGCTCCGTGCTGTTAGCACAGAGCCCAATGCGGGGCTCAAACCCAGAAAGCTGAAATCATGACCTGAGGCAAAATCAAGAGTCAGATGGTCACTTAACTGACTGAGTCACCCAGGTGCCCCTGTTCTGTTAATTTTTAAAGAACTATAATGGTTTGCTTATCAATTCTAATTTTTGTCTTAAATTAATTTTTTAAAATTTTATTTTAAAGAGAAAGTGTGTAAGCAGAGAAGAGGGGCAAAGGGAGAGAGAGAAAATCTCAAGTAGGTCCCATGCTCAACACAGAGCTGGACACAGGGCTTGATCACATGACCCTGGGCCCACAACCAAGCCAAAATCAAGAGTTATACCCTCAACCGACTGAGTCACCTGGGCACCCCTACTTATTTAGGTAGGCTCCATATTCAGCATGGCTTGAACTCAAGATCCTGAGATCAGGACCTGAGCTGAGATCAAGAGTTGGATGCTGGACCGACTGAGTGGCCCAGGCACTCCAATTTTCTTTTATTTTTAACAATTAAAAAATTTTTTTAATGTTTACTTCTTTTTGAGAGAGAGAGACAGAGCGCAAGCAGGAGATATGCAAGAGAGAGAGAGAGTGAGACACAGAATCCAAAGCAGGCTCCAGGGTCTGGGCACACAGCCCAACATGGGGCTCGAACTCATGAACTGTGAGATCGTGACCTGAGCCAAAGTCAGACTCTTAAGTGACTGAGTCACCCACACACCACTAGTTTTAAAGATTTTAAGTAATCTCTATACCCAACATGGGGCTAGAACTCACAACTCTGAGATCAAGAGTTGCATGCTCCACTGGCTGAACCAGCCAGGAGCCCCTTGTCTTTATTTTATAACTGATGACAAATCAACAGTTTGCCTTGGGGAAAAAATGAGAAACCACCAGCTTCGTTAATAAAAGAAAAATTCAAAGAAACAGAATCATGGACAGAAGAAAGGTCACATAACTCAAACATGTTTTTAATGACAGGAATGTAACATTATGCCACAAGCTTGTAAAATATGCTGAAGAAGCAGAAGAGAAGACCTGCTTACTATAGTGTAAGGATACCGAACTCAAGGGGGTTACAGAGAGAAACCATGAAGACAGATACAGCAAAGAAACGAATAGGTACTTAACAATTAATAGAACAACTTGGAGTGTAAAGTATAGAAATTTCTTTCTGGAGTACCATTTAGAAACATCACAGGTCTTTTTTGTAGCTACCATTTGACCCAGCAATTATACTTTAGAAATTTTTACTGAAGAAGTGTTTAAATACGAGTGTTTCAAAAGAGAGAGAGAGATTGCTCATCATAGATTATTTTTATTTTTTAAAAAATTTGATTTTTAAGTAATCTCTACACCCAACATAGAGCTCAAATTTAAACCCCAAGATCAAGAGCCGCACATTCCACCTACTGAGCCACCCAGGCACCTCTCACCACAGAATATATATATATATATTTTTTTACAAATAGTTTATTGTCAAATTAGTTTTCACATAACACCCAGTGCTCATCCCCACAAGTGCCCTCCTCCATGCCCACCCCTCCTCCCCCCCACATCCACCAGTCCTCAGTTTTTGTCAGCATTCAAGAGTCTCTCATGGTTTGCCTCTCCCCCTTTCCCCCACCATTTCCACCCTTCTTCTCCCCCTTGGTCCTCTGTTAAGTTCCTCCTAATCCTCCTATACGTGCAAACATGATATTTGTCCTTCTCTGCCTGACTTATTTTGCTCAGCATAACACCCTCAAGGTCCATCCATGTTGCTACACGTGGCCAGGTTTCATTGTTTCTCATTGCCATGGAGTATTCCATGGTATAGATAAACCACATCTTCTTGATCCATTCATCTGTTGATGGACACTTAGGCTCTTTCCAGGTTTTAGCTATTGTGGAGAGTGCTGCTATGAACACTGGGGTACGTGTGCTCCTATGCATCAGCATTTCTGTATCCCTTGGGTAAATTCCTAGCAGTGCTATTGCTGGGTCATAGGGGAGCTCTATTGTTAGTTTCCTGAGGAACCTCCACACTGTTTTCCAGAGGGGCTGTACCAGTTTACATTCCCACCAACAGTGTAGGAGGGTGCCCGTTTCTCCACATCCTCGCCAGCATCTAGAGTTCTCTGATTGGCTCATTTTAGCCACTCTGACTGGCGTGAGGTGGTATCTCAGTGTGGTTTGGATTTGTATTTCCCTGATGAGGAGCGATGCTGAGCATCGTTTCATGTGTCTGTTGGCCATCTGGATGTCCTCTTTGGAGAACTGTCTGTTCATATCTTCTGCCCATTTCTTCACTGGGTTGTTTGTTTTTCGGGCATGTAGTTTGGTGAGTTTCTTGTAGATTCTGGATATCAACCCTTTATCTGATATGCCATTTGCAACTATCTTTTCCCATTCCGTTGGTTGCCTATTAATTTTCTGGGTTGTTTCCTTGGCTGTGCAGAAGCTTTTAATCTTGAGGAGGTCCCAACAGTTTATTTTTGCTCTTAATTTCCTTGCTTTTGGGGATGTGTCAAGTAAGCAGTTGCTGCGGTGGAGGTCAAGGAGGTTGTTTCCTGCTTTCTCCTCTAGGGTGTTGATAGTTTCCTGTCTCACGTTCAGGTCCTTTATCCATTTTGAGTTTATTTTTGTGCATGGTGTGAGAAAATGATCTAGTTTCATTCTTCTGCATGTTGCTGTCCTGTTCTCCCAACACCATCTGTTAAAAAGGCTGTCTTTTTTCCATTGGATATTCTTTCCTGCTTTGTCAAAGATTAGTTGGCTGTATACTTTTGGGTCGACTTCTGAGTTCTCAGTTCTGTTCCATTGGTCTATGTCTGTTTTTGTGCCAATACCATACTGTCTTGATGATGACAGCTTTGTAGTAGAGGCTAAAGTCTGGGATGGTGATCCCTCCCGTTTTGGTTTTATTTTTCAGGATTACTTTGGCTATTCAGGGTCTTTGTGGTTCCATACAAATTTTTGGATAGTTTGTTCTAGTTTTGAGAAGTATGCTGGTGCAATTTTGATTGGAATTGCATTGAATGCGTAGAGTGCCTTAGGTAGTAATGACATCTTAACTATATTTATTCTTCCTATCCATGAGCATGGAATGTTTTTCCATTTCTTTGTGTCTTCTTCAATTTCCTTCATAAGTTTTCTATAATTTTCATCGTACACATCTCTTGTATCCTTGGTTAGGTTTATTCCGAGGTATTTTATGGTTTTTTGTGCAATACCACAGAATATTTTTAAAAATAAAAATTTGGGAGGTACCTGGGTGTCAGTCTGTTGAGCATCCAACTTTTGATTTTGGCTCAGGTAGTGACGCCAGGGTGGTGGGATAGAGCCCCGCACTGGGCTCCACACTGAGCATGGAGCCTGCAAGAGATTCTCTCTCTCTATCTCTCTTTCTCTCAATCTCTCTCTCTCTTTCTCTCCTTTTATCCCTCTCCCCTACTCATACTCTCTCTTTCAAAAAACAAATTAAAAATGTTTTAAAAAGAACAAAAATTTAGCAACTATCTTAATTTGATGTGATGTAGAAACTGTATAGTTTTCTATGTATTGAAATAAATGATGACCAAAATCTATTGATAAAAGAAAAATGCAGGTTATAGAAGGTATGAATGTATAATCCAATTTAAAAAGAAAAAAAAAAAGGCTAAGGAGATGTATATGAAACTGTTTGATAGTGTTATCTCTAATGAATGAGATATGAATGAAGTCTTCCCTTTTACTTAAAACTTTTGTAATTGGTTTTTTTACAGTGACTAAAATTGGTAACGTCAATGAAAATATTTGCTTGGGAAAAATGGTCACTTGAAAGACTCTTAGAATACTTTTCCAAACTTTCAAAAACTGTACAATCCCCATATTACATTACATTACATACTATCTTTTTTTTAAAAAAGGAGATTTTTTATAATTTTGCTTATTTTATGAGATTAATTCATTTAAAAATGTTTTTCCAGTTTTATTGATGTATGACTAATAAAGACTATATTTTTAAGATGTATAATGTGGTGTTTTGAAATGATACTTCAATCAAGCTAATAAACTATCCATCACCTCACATGGTTATCACTGTGTGTATGTGTGTGTGTGTGTGTGTGTGTGTGCGTGTAGTGAAAACACTTGAGATGTACTCTTAGTAAATTTAAAGTATATAGTGTATTGTTATTACTATAGTGACCATGTGGTAAATTATTCATCATATAACTGAAAGTTTTTACCCTTTGGCCAATATGAGTCTAATGTGGTTTTAATTCTCAAAACTTGAGAAGAATAACCAGAAAGAAAAAATTTACTGGTTAATCCTGTTTTAGAATATGGGTGTAACCTAACTCCACCCTGTCTAAGCAGGCTTGTACCACAGGCATATCAAAAGGAAAAGGGCCACAGCACTTAAGAAGTAAAAATAAGTCAGATCATGATCTCACTGGACACTAAAAAGGCAGATAATAACATTTACCATTTGAAAACTTAAGCATGATATGGTTATTATTTTATTTATTTATTTATTTTGAGAGAAACAGAGACAGTGAGAGTGGGGGAGGGGCAGAGAGAGGGAGAGAGAATCCCAAGCAGGCTCCTCGCTGCCAGTGCAAAGCCCAAGGGGCTCAAATCCACCAAACCTCGAGATCATGACCCCAGTGGAAACCAAGAGACCCTTAACCACTGAGCCATCCAGGCACCCCTGATATGGTTATTTTTTCTTAACATAAAATGTATATATGTATATGAAATGTGGCAAAACATTAAGATATGACAAAGGTGGGCTGAGGAGGGACAGATGACTCAGTCAGTTGAGCATCAGACTTCTCGTGGTTTGTGGGTTCAAGCACCACATCGAGCACTGTGCTGACAGATTCTGTGTGTCCCTCTCTCTCTGCCCCTCCCCCTCTTGCACTCTGTCTCAAAAATAAATAAACATTAAAAAAATTTTTTTAGGGGCGCCTCAGTGGCTTAGTCGGTTAAGCATCCAACTTTCGCTTAGGTCATGATCTCGCGGTTCGTGGGTTCGAGCCCCACGTCGGGCTCTGTGCTGACTGCCAGCTCAGAGCCTGGAGCCTATTTCAGAATCTGTATCTCCCTCTCTCTCTGGTCCTCCCCTGCTCACACTGTCTCTCTCCTAGAAATAAATAAAAATATTAAAAAAAAAATTTTTTTAAAGGTGGGTGGAGGATGCACTGATGTTCATTTCATCATTACACTCCATATTTCAAAATACAAAAGATTAGGGACTGCCTGGTTGGCTTAGTCAGTAGAGCATGTGACTCTTGTGAATTTGAGCCCCACATTGGGTATGGAGCCCACTTAAAATTAAAAAAAAATTTTTTTAAGTTTATTTATTTTGAGAGAGTGAGAGAGAGCATGTGCACACACGAATGGGGGAGAGGCAGAGAGAGGGAGAGAAAGAGAGAATCTCAAGCAGGCTCTGCACTGGCAGTGCAGAGCCTGATTCGGGGCTGGAACTCAGGAACCTTGAGATCATTACCTGAGCCGAACCAAGAGTCAGACGTTTAACTGACTGAGCCACCCAGGCACACCAAAATTTTTTAAAAAGTTAAAAAAACACCAAATAAACCGAAATATAAAAGATTGTTTGACTAAAATTATATATACATATATAATTTTAGCGTATGTGTATATATATACATATATATTATTGTATTTTCAAACACTCCCTCTCATTAAGGAAACATTTTCTTGGGTCTCCTCAAGATAAAGCATTTGCTCCTTCCTGCTCTTCTAAGCCAATATCTCAAAAACATTATATCTTCCATCTCCTTTCCCGGACCTGTTTTCAACCTAGCAATAATCCTGTGGCTGTAGGGACCCACACATTGCTGAAACTTACCTTAGCAAAGGTCACCAATAAGAAGCTGCTAAATCCCAAGGCTGCTCTTTTGTCCCCTGCTATGTGGCATTTCACATGATGCATTACTGCCTTTTGCTTGGTTTCTAAGGAAACAGCCTATCCTGATTTTCCTTCTAGCTCTCTGAGTAGGCCTTCTCGATGGCCTGGATTTCTTCTCCTCTGCACACCATCTCTCTCTAATGCCATGGTTCCAGCTACTCTGTTCCAGCTACTCCATCAACTCTGTTGATGACTCCCAAGTCTCTGGTCTTCCATGCAGACCTCTCTTCGCAATGCTAATAGCTTCTAGGTTGGAGGCTGGACTTCAGTCCTCCCTCTGCCATCTACCTTAGGCCATTTGTTTATTAATTCTTGGTCTCATCTGAAAACAAGGGTACCTCTGCAAACAGGTGAGAAATAAGGTTTGTAAAGCACTTATCACAGTGTCTATCATATTTGGTCAATAAATGCTAGCTACGTGGCATCTCCACCTAGCTTTTCCTTTTTTTTTTAATTTTTAATTAATTAATTTATTTATTTTTATTTATTTCTAGGAGAGAGAGAGAGAGAGAGAGACAGCGTGAGCAGGGGAGGGTCAGAGAGAGAGGGAGTCACAGACTGAAACACGCTCCAGGCTCTGAGCTGGCAGTCAGCACAGAGCTCGACGCGGGGCTCGAACCCACGAACCGCGAAATCATGACCTAAGCGAAAGTCGGACGCTTAACCGACTAAGCCACCCAGGCACCCCTCCACCTAGCTTTTCCAAATACAGAAAAAATTTCCACATGTTCCAAGTAAACGGATTACTTTCTCTACCTATAAATCCATTCCTCCTTCTAAAGTCCCTGCTGGGACACGCTGGTTAGAACCCTGCAGATTCTTCACAGGGCCCTGCAGATTCTTGTTCCTTAAAATCTCCTGCTCAGCACCTCCTCTTTATTTCTGCTTCCTCTTGCCTGGATGCAGGCTCTCTGGATGCTTATCTCAACCACTCTAGGTGCCTCTGGGTTGACCTCAGGGGCTCCAAGTTTGCCCTCTTAAATCCCCCCCCTTCACTACCCTCCAGTGACCTTCCTACAACACCACTCTGACTGGGTCACCTCGTCTTTCAACCCTCCAGTGATTCTGAGTCAATAAGGAAACTGAGCAAATGGAAGGACCGGCGTACCGGTGATACAGTCTGAAGGCTTCTTGCTCAGCTCTTTCTCCACAATGGAAGGCATTTTTATTAGTTCTAGATGGCTGCATCTAATAGTGGCTCAATTCTTTGTGATTAACTTCCTACTCCCTATCAACCTCTTTTAAATTGCAGGCATGCCAGGGAGGGATAATAGAGTAGACCCACGATGCCTGTGGTGTAGTTGGAGGGAGAAAGCCATTGTGTGGGGCTCCCAATGGGGCCACTGAAGGCAAGCTTTGCCGAAGCAGGAGGTTTCGTCTGGCAATGTGTAAAGAGTTTGTAAGAATATTTTAATTCCTGGTTGGACTACCTGTTCTACATATACTGGGTCTTAGGGCAAAGGTGGCTCTTCTGCCACATACTACAGTAGATGCCAGTTGCCCGTCAATGCCACCTACCAGGTCCTGAGCACTTTAATGACATCTCCCAACAAATATGTCCAACATATTTATCAGGCAATGAAATCCAGGCTTGGAACCGTGTTCTGCTCTTGGAAACAAGTAATTGGTGAGTCAGTCAAGACCTACCGTGATTCCTGGGTGTGGGATTTTAAAACAAGTGTTCCTCCACTTTTCAGTCTCTCCCTGCTTCTTCTAGGCTAGTAGTTCTCAAAGCGTGGTCCCCAGACCAGCAGCATCACTGTTACCTTAGGGACTCGTTGGAAAAGCAAATTCTCAGGCTCCACCCTTGGCATGGCTAGAAGTTAGAAAGGGAAGGACGGAAGGATGACAGCTGAGAGCCTGGAAGAAACAAGAGGCTAAGGCCTGGAGGTCTCAGTAAGATCAAAGGACAGCGTTTTAGGAGGAAAAGAGGCCCTGCAGTGTCTCGATTAAGAGGATACACTTAGGAGTCCAAACTGGCTCTAGCCACTTAGCAGCCGTGGGACGTGCGACAAGTCACTTAACCTCAGAGCCTCAGACTCCTCATCTGTAAAACAAAAAATCACAGGGTAGTCGTCAGGATGAAATGAGACATACTAACCTGTAATGCAGTTAGCATCACCGTCTAGCACATGATGGGTGTTCAATAAAAATGCTATTTTTATGAAAGCAGCTGGAAAGTTTGGGGGTTTCCTGAAAGATTTAAGATTTCAAATGGGGACGGGGCCTGGGGAATCTCTGCTGTAACACTCCTTCCAAGTGATTCTGAAGCATGTGCTGAAGTCTTGCAAACCACATTAGAATCACCTGGAGAGTTTAAACTCCCGTGGCCAGAATGCATCTCAGACCTATTAAACCAGAATCTCTGGGGGTGGAGCCAGCACAGGCCTCAGTGGTGCCGGAGCTTCCCAGGTGATTCCAATGTGCAGCCACGCTGGAAGCCCACTGCTTAGGTTCACGCTAATATAATTTAATAGCTATCATTTATGAAGCCTTTATAATGTGCCAAGCATTGAGCTTCTCATCTACATTTACACATAATCCTCGCAACAACTCTAGAACTTTAGTATTGTTACTCCCACTTTAAAGAAGTTAACATTGAGGTTTTGCGAAGCGTTCGTCTTGCCCACAGGCACCAGGTTAGTGGAATCAGGATTCAAACGCAGGATTTTCTGACTCAAAATCAGGGCCATAGGTCCCTGCCCACACTGCTAAGTAACACAGCATTCTTGGAGCTATTGTTAGCATATGAGCGCATATGGTCAGTGACAAAGTGACACTGGGGACTTGAGCAGCTGCTAAAAAAGCACCCGAGGGGTGCTTGGGTGACTCAGTCCGCTAAGTGTCCGACCCTTGCTTTTGGCTTAGGTCATGATGGTGAATTCAAGCCTTACGTTAGGCTCTGCTCTTTAGTGCAGGGCCTGCTTGGGATTCTCTCTCTCCCTCTCTCTCTGCTCCTCCCCTCCTTCCCCTCCAAATAAACGAGTACACTTTTTTTAAAAAAAGCACGTGAAAAAAAGCAATCCTGGGGGGTTAGGTTTGGAACTCGGGTTTAGGACTCATACTAACTGCCACAGGTCCTACTTTGGGACTTAACTTCCCTGAATGTTAGTTTCCTCAGGTCTAAAATGGAGATATGAATACTTTGTAGAACTGCTATGAAGATCAAGTCAGGCAGCACCCGTGAAAGTGCCTGGCACATACTAAGAGCACAATAAATGTCTCTCCTGCCCCAGTGATAGTCTCTCTCCACCTTGACTCTAACCTGTGAGAGCCTAGCGGTTGTGGATTATTGTTGCCTTGGGAATAGCAGTCTCTCTTCAATGTTTTCGACTGCTTGACTTTATTTACATTTTCTTTTTTTTTTTAAATTTTTTATAGCTTATTTATTTTGAGACAGAGAGAGACAGAGCATGAGTGGGGGAGGGGCAGAGAGAGAGGGAGACACAGAATCTGAAACAGGCTCCAGGCTCTGAGCTGTCAGCACAGAGCCTGATGTCGGACTCGAACCCACAATCTGTGAGATCTGACCTAAACCGAAGTCGGATGCTTAACCGACTGAGCCACCCAGGGACCCCTATTTACATCTTCTATTCTCCACTCTGTCTCTCATGAGAGCCAGCCCTTTCTTCTCCCTGCCACTGTTTGAATCACCCTACCCAAATCTTTGCCCAGATGCAGGAACCAAATTACCTCCTCCCTTTCTAGTTAGACATTCATTCTGCTCAGGCCAGATCCCTCCTCTTCTCCTGATTAACCGCCCCCTCTCTGTGGTCCAATGCCTACAGGCCTTGCCTGCTGCTAAGGCCCAAGTGTAATTACAGTGTTGGCCTGCACAGCCTTGGGTTGATGGCACACGATTGGATCACAACTTCTGTGCCCATTGGAATACCCGGCCTCTGGGAAAGCCTCCAAATGAAGCAATCTTCTAATGTCTCGCTGTCCATCTAGATTCACCAGTTTTTTATTTTTGTCTTTTCAGTGTTCCACCATGCCTGGCCAGGAAGGCTTGTTTCTCTAGACTCAGACAAAATTTGCAGGGATTCAGGGAGGGAATTTTGAGTCTGTCCCTTTTGTTTTGTGGCTGAGGAAACAAACTGTGGTGGATCAAGTGAAAGTCAGTGGTGGAGCCCAGATGATAACTTGGGTTTTCTTACTCCCCCCCCCAAAAAAAAGCTCCCCTGCACCAGGAAGCTGTTTCATAGCTGAGACTCCTCTGGACTAGAGTTGTAGTCATGTGATTTTTACAGCAAGAACTGTACTAGGTTACACTGACTTCCTTGCTATTTTTTGGTTAATATTTTAAAACTGCATACTTATTAAAATATGATCTGGGCACCTGGGTGGCTCTGTCAGTTAGGCGACCAACTTCAGCTCAGGTCATGATCTCACTGTTCGTGAATTCAAGTCCTGCATACAGAGCCACTTCGGATCCTGTCTCCCTCTCTTTCTGCCCCTCCCCTGCTCACACACACACACGCACACACACACACACACACTCTCTCTCTCTCTCTCTCTCTCTGTCTCTCAAAAATAAATAAACATGAAGTACTTGGATGGCTCAGTCAGTTATGTGTCTGACTTTGGTCATGATCTCATGGTTCATGAGTTTTAGCCCCACGTCAAGCTTTGTGCTGACAGCTCAGAGACTGGAGCCTCCTTCAGCTTCTGTGTTTCCTTCTCTCTCTGCTCCTCCTCCACTCGCACTCTGTCTCTATATATCAAAAATAAATAAGCATTAACAAAAAAATTTAGAATAAGTTCTTTTTAAAAAAATAATAAAATATGACCATAGTAGAAAAATATAGCAAAAAAGAAAAAGAAAAATCAAGAGAAAGAAACAAAAAAAGATAGCAGGGGTGGGGGCCGAGTAGAGAGAAGCAGCTAAAATTAAATGACAGGAAGAGAATAAGAGAAGGAAAGGGTAAATAAAATCTGAGGCATGGATTGGGTGGGCGTCAGAGGCAACCCTCAGCTTCTGGTTCTGTTGCATGCATAATCACCATAAGAATATCACCAACCCCACCGGCAACCCAACTGCCCCACCACACAGATCCAAGGCTGCATTCCCATTCCCTCCTTTCTCTACCCCTTAACATTGTCCCTATCAGCAGCTGAGTCCAAAAAGTCAGAGAAGACTTAAGAATGTGTGTGTTGGAATAGGTGACTCAGATAAATTAACACTTGAAGTGGTTGGTATAGAATTTAGCTTCCCCTGACTCTCAATGTAGGAAACACTCTGGGAATTTAATCATTCCAGGGAAACTAATTACTTACCTGATTTAATAATCAGGGTCAAATTTGGATATACCCCCATCTCCAACTCAGTCACTCAAAGAGTATTGAATCAAACTGGGGATCCCAAGAGCAAGGTCATCTCTCAGTCCATTACACTTTGGAAAGGTAAATAACACACAAGCAAGAAGCAGAGACACACCCTGACTCATTCACTTTTTTAAATTGAAGTTTTTATTGAAATAATTATACTTTCATACGCAGTTGTAAGAAATTAAACAGAGAGATCCTGTCTACCCTTTCCCTAGTTTCTCCCATTGGGAACATTTTGTAAAACTATAGTAAAACATCATAACCAGGAAATAGACATTGATACAGTCCATTTATTTAGACGTCTCCTGATTTGCTTGTATTCACTTGTGTGTGTATTTAGATCTATGCACTTTCCTCACACGTGAAGTTTCCTGTATCCACCATCATAGTGCAGATATTGAATAGCAAACTGGCAACCGCTATCATGTTTCTAAAACTTTGTTATTTTAAGAATTTTATATAAATGAAATCAAAGGGTATGTAAGTTTTAGGGGGTTGGCTTTTTTCACCCAGCCTAGGTCCCTTTCAAGTGTCAAGAGTTGATTCCTTTTCATTGTTGAGTTCATTTACTTTTTTACACTGTGATTGTTAATAAGTCACTTAGAAGTTAATACTTTTTGGGGCTCCTGGGTGGCTCAGTCTGTTAAGCGTCTGACTTCTGCTCAGGTCATGATCTCATGATCTCATAGTTCGTGAGTTTGAGCTTTGCATTGGGCTCTGTGCTGACAGCTCAGAATCTGGAGCCTACTTCAGATCCTGTGTCTCTCCCTCCCTCTCAGCCCCTCCCCCGCTCATTCTCATTCTCTCTCTGTCTCTCTTCCTCTCTCAAAAATAAATAAACATTAAAAAAAGAAGTTTATATGTTTCTACCTGAGGGAACTTGGAAATGGTCTTAACCTTTCTAAGCCTCCATATATTCTTTTTTTTTTTTTATAGTGTGAAGTTGATAAGACCAGGGCTTCTCTCCGGACTGATATTAAGATCAAATAAAGTAATAGACGTAATGATGTATTGTGAACTAGAAAGTGATGTATATTATATATGGCCATTACTATAATGGCCTCTTGGAAGGAAGCTTCTATTTTAAATTTTGTTTTTCCTTCTTCCAGACATATCAAATTACTCCCTTTTTGGGATTTTCTCCCTGCCAGCTGAACTCAAGGGGGATTCAAGTTTAACTTTCAGCCCTCCCTTGAGGAAATGGCTAACCTGAGCAGAGAGTGAGAGAGGTGGTGGGTGGGGAGGGAGAGAGAGACAGAGAGAGGTGGGAAGAGGAAGAGGGACAGAGTGAGAGATTTAGAGAGAGAGGGAAAAGGAGAGGGAGAATGCATGAAGCTTTCAGGGCTCATTTAAAGCATTCTCAAACCTGTTCTGATGGCAGAATACCTAAAAATCTACTAGCAATTTGCATAATACTGTCAAATTGCTAAAAATGGCTCCAGGATCCAACACAAAAACCAATATCGATAGCAGAAAAAAATACCTTTAATTCTATATATGCAGTATAAAATGACAGGCATGAGCCCTCATATCTGTGTAAAAAAGCAGGATGTCTAAGCCTGGATGCCTGTTTTTGAGTCTTTCTGTTAATACTCATTTTGTGTTTGGGGCGCCTGGGTGGCTTAGTCGGTTAAGCGTCCGACTTTCGTTTAGGTCATGATCTCGCGGTTCCTGGGTTCGGGCCCCGCGTTGGGCTCTGTGCTGACTGCCAGCTCAGAGCCTGGAGCCTGTTTCAGTCTGTGACTCCCTCTCTCTCTGACCCTCCCCTGCTCACGCTGCCTCTCTCTCTCTCTCCTAGAAATAAAAAACATTAAAAAAAAATACTCATTTTGTGTTCGACGCTCAGCAGAAGACAAGTGATAGCAAGTTCTAAAAGTTATGAAAAATTTAGGGAAGACAAACTTTTTTAAAAAAAATTTTAATGCTTATTTTTAAGAGAGAGACAGAGTACGGAGCGGGGGAGGGGCAAAGAGAGGGAGGTAGACACAGAATCCCAAGCAGGCCCCAGGCTCCAAACTGTCAGCACAGAGCTCCATGCAGGACTCAAACTCAGGAACCACTAGATCATGGCCTGAGCCAATGTCAGTCGCTTAACTGACTGAGCCACCCAGGCGCCCCCAGGGCAGATAAACTTAAAACTTGAAAGTTCTTATTAACCTCTCCCAGCAGAGGGTATTCTTTTGTTTTTGTGGGAAGATTCTTGCCCAGCTTACCTCTACTCTAATTAGCTAAATCAGAATTACTGAAGGAGTTTTAAAAAAATATAGATTCCAATGTCAATTATACCTCAATAAAAACAAAAAAAATTAAAGAAATATATAGATTCCATTAGTAAAAACTAAATTCAAGCAGAGCATGGGTGGCTCGTCGGTTAAGCATCTGACTTCAGCTCAGGTCATAATCTCACAGTTTGTGAGTTCGTGAGTTCGAGCCTGGCATCGGGCTCTGCGCTGACAGCTCACAGCCTGGAGCCTGTTTCAGATTCTGTGTCTCCCTCTCTTGCTGCCCTTCCCCGGATCATGCTCTGGCTCTCTCTGTCTCAAAAATAAATAAACTACAAAAAAAAAATTAAATTCAAGCCTAATGACAATAGGGGTGTCTGGGTGGCTCAGTTGGTTAAGCGGTTCAGCGTCCAACTCTTGATTTTGGTTCAAATCACCATCTCACGTTGGTGAGTTTGAGCCCCCATGGTGAGCTCTGTGCCAAGTACAGAGCCTGGGTCCTGCTTCAAAGTCTGTCTCCCTCTCTCTCTGCCCCTCACCCACTTGCACTCTGTCTCTCTCTCTCCCTCAAAAATAAATAAACATTTGAAAAATTAAAAAAAACTAATGACAATTAAAAAAACTCATATATATATGTATTTCAATTCTAACTCCTACTAATTTAGTAAATCTGGGAAGGGATCAGAAACCTGTCTTATTTTTTTTAATTAATTAATCTTTTTAGGTTTATTTATTTTTGAGAGAGAGGGGTTTCTTTATTTTTTTAAAAATGTTTTATTTATTTCTGAGAGAGAGAGACAGCATGAGCAGGGGAGAGTCAGAGACAGAGGGAGGCACAGAATTGGAAACAGGCTCCAGGCTCTGAGCTGTCAGCACAGAGCCCGACACAGGGCTCAAACCCATGAACCACGAGATCATGACCTGAGCTGAAGTCGGACACTTAACCGACTGAGCCAGGCACCCAGGCACCACGGTTTCTTTATTTTTTATTTATGAGAGAGAGAGAGAGAATGAGTGAGGGAGGGGCAGAGAGAGAGATAGGGAGAGAGAATCCCAAGCAGGCTCTGCACTGTCAGCACAGAGGCCTACTCAGAGCTCCAACTCACGAACTGTGAGATCATGACTCCAGCCAAAGTCAGACACTTAACTGACTGAGCCACCCAGACACCCCAAAGCTTGTTTTATTTTTTAAGTTCCTAGATGATTCTGACATTCAGCCAGGTTGGGAATCTCTTCTATTTCCCAAGCCCCTTATGGACTTTTTCTGATATCACTGTGTCTTCCTCTCAAAAGTTTTCCTCCTCCTCACAAAAGTTTTCCTTTTTATCAAAAGCTGGTTTCTGGTTGGTTTTCAACCTCACTCCCTGGAACTACCTTCGTCAAGGTCATCCTCACTTCTTTTTCTTATTTAGCAACTCAGCAGCTTTTGACTTGGTGGCACACCCTCTTGGCTTGAAATACTTTCAACTCTTGATTTCTGCAACGATGGGCTGTCCTACCTCTCAGATTCTTCCCTCTCAGCTCCTCTGCAGGCTCCACCTCCCATGCCTCATTCCTCAAGTTCTTCCTGGAGCTCCTGCTGGGCTCCCTTTTCTGCCTGGTCTGCGTTCTGTCCCTATGTGATTCCATTGAGGCAGATGGGATCAATTCAATGCCACTCATATGTTGTATTCACTTTGGCAACACAAATACCACCCAGATGCCAATGGCATTTACAGTTCCACATCCGACCTTCTTCCAGAGCTGCCTGCGCAACACCTCCACTGGTCATCTACTAGGCATCTTAACCTTAAAATGCCAAAAGACCATCCCCAAGACCACCTGCTGTTTCTGCAGCCTGACTCATTTCATGTTATAGCCCCACTATCCAGGCAGTTGTTCAAGGTAAACATCTAGCAGTCATCTGTGCTTCTGCTTACCTCCCCGTTCACCTACAAAATGCCATCAGAAACTTCACTTAGCATTTCTCATCTATTCTCTGACCATGCCACCAGGATCTCTCATCAGAAATGATTGCAATTGCTCCCTAATTGGTCTCTCTGGTTCCGTTCTTAGAGTTGATGTTCTACTGAACACCATTAAAAATGTAAATGAGGTCAGACCAATCTCCTGTTTAAAACTCTAATGACATTTCACTGCAAATAGAAAAAGACCGAACTCCTTATTTTGGAGCTTACAAAGTTTAAAGAACACAGCCCTGGACCCTTGTACTGCTGTCCCCTCTGCTTGGAAGATTCTTCCCATAGATCTTTGCATTATTATCTCCTCTGCATTTAGGTCTTGGCTTGAATATCACCTTTGGAGACACTTTTCTGAAGACTCTTAACCTGCCTTGTCTTTCTCTTCGTCGCTACCTGACTTCTTTTCTCCATTGCCCTTTCGCTATCTGAAATTCTTATTTACGTATTTGTTAACTTGTTTATTGCTGGTCCAGCCCCATTGGAATGCAAGCTGTAGCTCCACAAAGTAGATGTTCAATTAACATTTGCTTAATAGATCACTTATTCACACTATAGTCTAAATGACAGGTAATCTGAGTACTCCATTTTTCTTGGGCATTACATTTTAATTGAGCTCAAAGCTTTAAGATCAGGAAAAAGCAAGCTGGTAAGATTTTAATTATCAATTTACTGACTGAGGAGAATTTCTTCACCACTCCCCTGAAAAATCATACCTATATTTTTATAGGCCATCACCATTTTCTGTCTGTACTTGCTTCTGGATCCCCTCCAACTTTCCTGGGAGGTTCCCTCAGAAAACTGTTCTTCCCTAGTTGAATTTCACCCCCCAAACCTTGGTAGATGTTTGAACATCCAGGCTTACAGATTCTTGTTTGTAGTAGCTACACCTTGGGTACTCTTGTCAGAAGCAATGTCAGGTTCTGGGGGTCAGGTGGGCCTTATCCGCCTTGCACTTCAGCAGTTTTCAGTAGCCGACTGCCACCTCAGCGTGATGTTCTTGGTCTGTCCACACCCTCATTCTTGCCTACCGGCTCTGCTGAGTCCATATTTCCTGTGCCTTTCCTGGCCTATACCTTTTCTTGCTTTTTTACTGGCTAGATGCCTAATTTTGCTTCCAGCTTCTCCATTTCTGGAACCATTCCACCATCCCTGCTGCTGCAATTCTGCCCCCTAGTAGCTGAAATGAGAAACACATCTCAGATGGGAACCAGAGCACTCCTATTTCCAGAGCAGCTAGCTTTCGTTCCCAGAAGGACCCAATTGCTGGAGAATCTCTCCACTCAAGGGAGTTCAGGAGAATTGGCTCTCTCTGTCATGATGATGGTCAAACTCTTCTGTGTTCAGAATTATCCCCATCACCCCATCAATGGTATGTTCCCTTTTTCCCTCCATGTCCCTTATTCACAACAGGGAACTCTCAGTGCTGGAATGAGAATTTGGCAACTCTTCAAATTAACAGATATTCTGTAAGTGTTCAACATTATTTAGTGAGGATGGAGAGAAACGAATTTTCGATTCATAAAAATTATTCAAACTAAGATTTGTAACACGTAGTTTCCTAAACCAGAAAATATCCTGGGAGGGATTTTTATTTTTTAACTCTCCATAGAGAACTGAATTTTGACTATTACCATAGATTAGATTTGCCTGTTATTGAACTTCATATAAATGGAATTTTACAATATGTATGGTGGGGGGGCATCTGGCTTCTTTCATTTAGCTTTTTTTCCCCCAGTAATCTCCACACACAACGTGGGGCTTGAAAATAGAACCCTGAGATTCAGAGTCACATGCTTTGACTGAGCCAAACCAGGTACCCTTTATTCAGCATATATTTGAGATTTATCCATGTTATTGCTATAATAGTCCTTTTTATTGCTGAGTAGAATTCCGTTATATGGACATAGCATAATTTCTTTTTTCTTGTTTTAATTTATTTTTAAAATTTATATCCAAGTTAGTTAGCATATAGTGCAACAATGATTTCAAGAGTAGATTCCTTAATGCCCCTTACCTATTTAGCCCAACCCCCCTAACACACCCCCTCCAGTAACCCTCTGTTTGTTCTCCTTATTGAAGAGTGTCTTATGTTTTGTCCTCCTCTTTGTTTTTATATTATTTTTGTTTCCCTTCCCTTATGTTCATCTGTTTTGTTTCTTAAAGTCCTCATATGAGTAAAATCATATGATATATGTCTTTCTCTGACTGACTAATTTTTTTTTTTTTTTATTTCTAGGGGAGAGAGAGAGACAGCGTGAGCAGCGGAGGGTCAGAGAGAGAGGGAGACACAGACTATGAAATAGGCTCCAGGCTCTGAGCTGGCAGGCAGCACAGAGCCCGATGCGGGGCTCGAACCCACGAACCGCGAGATCGGACCTAAGCGAAAGTCGGACGCTTAACCGACTAAGCCACCCAGGCGCCCCAATCTGACTGACTAATTTTGCTTAGCATGATACCCTCTAGTTCCATCCACATAGTTGCAAATGGCAAGATTTCATTCTTTTTGATTGCTGAGTAATACTCCATTGTATATCTATACCACATCTTCATCCACTCATCCATCAGTGAACATCTGGGCTCTTTCCATACTTTGGCTATTGTCAATAGTGCTGCTATAAACATTGGGGGACATGTGTCCCTTGGAAACAGCACACCTGTATCCCTTGGATAAATACCTTGTAGTGCAACTGCTGGGTTGTAAGGTAGTTCTATTTTTAACTTTCTGAGAAACGTCTACTGTTTTCCAGAGTGGCTGCACCAGTTTGCATTCCCACCAGCAGTGCAAAAGAGATCCTCTTTCTCTGCATCCTTGCCAACATATGTTGCCTGCGTTGTTAATGTTAACCATTCTGACAGGTGTGAGGTGGTATCTCTGTGGTTTTGATTTGTGTTTCCCTGATGATGAGTGATGTTGAGCATGTTTTCATGTGTTGGTTGGCCATTTGGATGTCTTCTTTGGAGAAGTGTCTATTCAGGACACAGCATAATTTCTTTATCCATTCTCTTATTGATGGATGTTCAGACTGTTTCCAGATCTTTTCAGGCTGTTATGAGTAAAGCTACTGTGAACACTTGTGTACAGCTTTTCACAGATGTATGTTTTAATTTTTCTTGGAAAATAACTTAGAAACAGAATTTGCTGGGTCATAGGGCAAATATTTGGGTTTGTTAAAACCGGTCATGGGGCACCTGGATGGCTCAGTCGGTTAAGTGTCCGACTTCGGCTTAGGTCATGATCTCACAGTTTGTGGGTTTGAGCCCTGCATTGGGTTCTGTGCTGACAGCTAGCTCCGAGCCTGGAGGCTGCTTCAGATTCTGTGTCTCCCTCTCTCTCTGACCCTCCCTTGCTCACGCTGTCTCTCTCTCTCTCTCTCTCAGAAATAAATAAAACATCAAAAAAAAATTTTTTAAGAAAGAATGAAAACATTTATTTAAAAAAAAAAAAAAACTCAGTTTTCCAGGGCGCCTGGATGGCTCAGTCGGTTGAGGATCTGACTTTGGCTTGGGTCATGATTCGAGCTCCACATAGGGCTCTCTGCTATTGGCTCCGAGCCTGGAGCCTGGCTTGGATTCTGTGTCTCCTGCTCTCTCTACCCCTCCCCGGCTTGTGCTCTGCCTCTCTCTCTCAAAAAGAAAGAAAGAAAGAAAGAAAGAAAGAAAGAAAGAAAGAAAGAAAGAAAGAAAGAAAGAAAGAAAGAAATGTGTCACTTTGTATTTTAGGAGACATAAGAACTTTAAAATTTACATAATGAAATAACTCACCTTCAGTCAATAGTCCGCTATACTTTTTTTCAGTATAAGAAGTTCATTGGTTAGGGCCATCAGACTCCAGGAAACTGTCAATCAGAAGGTCTTGGGGGCTGAAGGCTCATCTTTTAGTAGTATAGCACAAATTGTACAATCAGCTCATGAAATTAGTCACTCAAGTTTGATCACTTCTAATAAGGCATGACTTGTTGTTTCTCTAAAAAATGCTATGTACTTTTGGCCAGTTTGGTAAGGAGTCAAGTGAAATCTCAAGTTAACTAGTACAATATTTCAAATTTATTCTAGTAATGGTTTTTTTGCCTGATGAGGGACTCGAACTCACAGACCATGAGATCATGACCTGAGCCAAAGTCCAATGGTTAACCAACTGAGCCACCCGGGCACCTCAGGAACTTTAGTGTCCCTTAGAGTGTTTGGAAAATTCAAGTCAGAAGTTGTGTTTTTCTTAACATTCTTCTTGTTTTAGGAGATGGGGATGGAGACATCTTCATTGAACCATCTAAAACCAAAAACATTTTTTAGCTACAACAAGTATTTTTATTTTTTTAAATTTGTATTTATTCATTTTGAGACAGAGAGAGCAAGAGAGAGTGGGGGAGAGGCAGAGAGCACATAAGAGAAAGAATCCCAAATAGGCCTGGGGCTGTCAGTGCAGAGCCCGATGCAGGGTTTGAACTCAAGAACCATGAGATCAGTTCAATGAATATGCATTACTTATGAAATTAAAATCCATTTCTGAAACCAAAAAAAAAAAAAGAAAAGAAAAGAAAAAAGAACCATGAGATGATGGAACACCCAGGTGGCTCAGTCGGTTAAGCTCCCAACTTCGGCTCAGGTCATGATCTTGCGGTTTGTGAGTCCAAGCCCCACGTTGGGCTCTGCTATTGACAGCTCAGAGCCTGAAGCTTGCTTTGAATTCTCTCTCTGTCTTCCTCTCTCTCTGCCCCCTCCCACTTGTGCTCTGTCTCTCTCTCTCTCTCATAAATAAACATTAAAAAAAAAAAAGTACAACTACTTAAAAAAGAAAAACAAAAACAAGAGATAATGACCTAAGCAGAAATCAAGAATCAGGCACCTGGAGTGCCTGGGTGCTCAGTTGGTTAAGCAACTGGCTCTTGGTTTTGGCTCTGGTCATGATCTCACGGCTCTGTGGGTTCAAGTCCAACATCGGGCTCTGTGCTGGCAGTGTGGAACCTGCTTGGAATTCTCTCTCCCTCTCTCTCTCTGCCCCTAGGCCACTTGTGCTGTCTCTGTCTCTCTCTCTATAAGTAAATAAACTCTAAAAATATTTTCAAAAAGCATAAAACAAATATACAGATTAATACATGATTATAAGGCAAACACCCAGTAAACACTCTCCACGAAAGAAGGCAGTACCTTGCCAGTCACTCCAGAAGCCATCCCCATGCCCTTCTCAAACACAAATCTTCCTCTTCGCCACAAATAATCACTGTCCTGTCTTTTATGTTCATTGTTACCTTGTTTTATTTGCAGTTTTGTTGTCCAATTATGCATCCTTAAACACAAAGCTTTTTTTTTTTTTTTTTTTGGAAAATGTTTCTTTCAGGTATTTAAATCTTTAGGTTTCCTCCTTTACCTCTCTTTTCCCCTTGCAATTTATTTGTTAAAGAAAATGGGTTGGGGACCTGGGTGGCTCAGTAGGTTAAATGTCAAATTTCAGCTCAGGTCATGATCTCATAGTTTGTGAGTTTTAGCCTGGTGTTGGGCTCTGTGCTGACAGCTCAGAGCCTGGAGCCCTCTCTCTCTCCCTGCCCTTCTCCTGCTTGTGCTCTGTCTCTCCCTCGCTCTCAGAAATAAATAAAAACATTAAAAAATTTTTAAAAATCTTGCTTCTCAAGGACACTGGAGATAACAACTAGAATATCACATAATTTCTCATTTTTAAATTCCTCTTTTTAACTTTCTAAGTCAGGTTAATTGAAGTATATTTAACATACAGTAAAACTCACCCTTTTTAGGTGCACAATTTGATGAGCTTTGGAAAATGTATATGGCTGTATAACCATCACCACAATCAAGAGATAGATCATTGCCAGCTCAGGTTCAATGTGGGAAGAACTACACAAGGGCATGAAGAGAGGGAGGTATGGTTCTTTGGGTCATCTTTGTATTTTTTAAAATAGTTTATTTATTTTTGAGACAGAGAGAGACAGAACATGAGCAGGGGAGGGGCAGAGAGAGAAGGAGACACAGAATCCGATACAGGCTCCAGGCTCTGAGCCGCCAGCGCAGAACCCCACGCGGGGCTTGAACCCACAAACCACGAGATCATGACGGGAGCTGAAGTCGGACGCTTAACCGACTGAGCCACCCAGGCGCCCCTGTAATTTTTTTTTTTAATGTTTATTTATTTTTGAGAGAGAGCGACAGAGAGTGAGTGGGGGAAGGGCAGAGAGAGATGGAGACAGAATCCAAAGCAGGCTCCAGGCTATGAGCTGTCAGCATAGAGCCCAATGTGGGACTTGAACTCACGGACCATGAGATCATGACCTGAGATGAAGTCAGATGCTCAACCGACTGAACCACTCAGGCAGTTTGAGGCCATCTTTGAAGACCTGCAACACATCAGGCTTCTGTTGGGATCCTCTTTCCTTCTCATTACACATACTCTCCCAGAAAATTTCATCTAGTTCTTTTCCTTTAATTATTAGCTCATGATGACTCCCACATCGATACCTCCTCAGCTTATGGCCTGACATACACACATCACCTCCTAAAGAAGCCACACTATCTTTTCCCAAACCTGCTTCTTCCCTGCATGCCCTTAGTTATTGCCAATTACCCAGTGATTTATCCTTCATCTTAGACCATCACCCTTCCCTCTTCCTCAATTCTTACAGCCAACAGATTTCAAGTCTATCAATTACCTTTTTTTTTTTTTTCAGTGTGGGGTTGGAACTCATGACCCTGAGATCAGGACCTGAGTTGTAATCAAGAGTCGGATGCTTAACCTACTAAGCCACCCAGGCGCCTCATCTATCAATTACTTTTTGAAATTTCTGGACTCAGTCCTTCCCACTGCAATTTTTTTTAGTGTGGGCCTTTGTCATTTCTCCTGTAAATAACTTTGTTTCTCTAGACTGCTTCCAGTCTAATGCTTCCTCTCCATCACTGCCCTTCTCCTCATACTCTTCTTCCACTCTCTCATCTCCTACCTTCTCTCACTCTATCCTCAGTAGTCTGCAGAGTTATTTTTCTAAATATAAATCAGGCCGTATTATTCTGCTGCCTAAAATTTTTGAACAAATCCAAAAATTCACTGTTTATAGGATAAATTCCAGGCATATCTGAATCCTATACAGTCTTCTCCACATTCCAAAATATAAGTCATGATTTTTTCCTTCTTGCATATGTTTTTTTATTTTGTTTTTGTTTTTGTTTTTTTCAGTATGTCCTTCAACACTTCTCTATCCATAAATTCCTACTTCTCCCTCAGGAGAAAGAACAAGAGTTTCCTCTCCTCTGAAGCCTACTTTGATTTTCTCAGACATATTTAGGATTATTCTCTTATGCTCCCATTATATCTTTTACATAACTCAATTACATTGGTTTTTTAATCCTCAATACTCCTCCACCCCATTCTGGAAAATATGCTTCCTTCAGAATAAGTACCACATCTTGATAGCCATGACAGCAAGGACCCTGATGAAGTCTCTTATAACTGGCCAATAGAGGTGAGGTACTTTCTTGAAAGGAATAAGATGCTGTTAGTTAGGACAAATGGATACATGGTAGCTAACAAGGCAAACATTCATTACACTAGCACATGGGAAGCAATAAATATACTAATATAAACCAATGAATGAATACTTGAAAGCTTTATTTCCTGCCATACAAAACTGCAGCCATTCATTGGATGTCTTAGTTAACCTCTTTCTCCCCAGCTTGGCAGGGAAAGTGGGGGAGGGGGCTGCCACCTCCGTTTGGGTGGTGGTTCCTTTCTTGTTTGCCTAGGAATGTGTTTGTCCTCTAAGATTCACCTTAAATGAAACAACACCTCTTGGAAACTTTCCATGCCCCTTCCCCACCTTGTACTCTTCTAGTACCTTCTGTGTTCCTCTGTCACACCGCTTCACTGTTTACATTCCTTTACACATCAGGTTCCCCCAGAGTTGATTCCTATCGTTAGTAGCAAAAGCGTCCTTACTGATACACCAAGACCCACACATTTTCTGCTCTCCTACACTTTACGTTTTATTTATTGAAGAATGTGATTAATTTAGTTAAGGTTTATACTTTTACATTTTAGAAGGAAGAACTGTATAGTTTTAAAATTCAATTTTCAATGTTGTGTGTTTGGCCACTAAACTCCCATTTTTACCAGTTTAGCCATTGAACCACCAGTTTTAAAAGTTTCTATTAGAAATTTTCTGCTGAGTCCCTAAAACTAACTAATAAATTATAGAACATTATGATATCGTAAGTTGTGGCCCATCTGTTTATATATATCAACAAATATTTGCTGCACTACAAGGGCTTCATGATGGAAGAATAGAACCTGCTTTCTGGACAGTTATTATTCCTGTCTTCAGAAATTTACATGTAGATTCTATTTGGAGAAACAGGCATTTAAATAACTAATTATAACAGAAGGCAAATCATATACAAACATAGGCTACATAGGTCTTGTGAAATAGTTTAAAAAATATTCCTTTAATCATTTATTTTTATTTTTAGAGAGAGAGAGAGAGCACGAGTGAGGAAGAGGGGAAGGGGGGGAGAGAAAATCTCAAGTAGGGTCCATGCTCAGTGAGGAACCCAAAATGGGGCTCATCCCATGACCCTAGGATCATGACCTGAGTCAAAACCAAGAGTTATATGCTCAACAGAGTGAGTCATCCAGGTTCCCAGCTCTGGTGAAATATAAAAAAAAAAAAAAGTCACACTTGAGCCTCTACTACAAAGCTGTCATCATCAAGACAGTATGGCATTGACACAAAAACAGACACATAGACCAATGGAATAGAATTGAGAACTCAGAATTAGACCCAAAAGTATATAGCCAACTAATCTTTGTCAAAGCAGTAAAGAGTATCCAAAGGAAAAAAGACAGCCTCTTTAACAGCCTCTTTAAAGACAGCCTCTTTAACAGATGGTGTTGGGAGAACAGGACAGCAACATGCAGAAGAATGAAACTAGGTTATTTTCTCACACCACACACAAAAAAATAAACTCAAAATGGATAAAGGACCTGAACGTGAGACACGAAACCATCAAAACCTTAGAGGAGAAAGCAGAAAACAACCTCCTTGACCTTCACCGCAGCAATTTCTTACTTGACACATCCTCAAAAGCAAAAGAATCAAGAGCAAAAATAAACTATTGGGACCTCATCAAGATTAAAAGCTTCTGCACAGCAAAGGAAACAATCCATAAAACTAATAGGCAACCGATGGAATGGGAAAAGATAGTTGTAAATGACATATCAGATAAAGGGTTAATATCCAAAATCTATAAGGAACTCACCAAACTCCACACCCGAAAAACAAACAACCCAGTGAAGAAATAGGCAGAAGATATGAACAGACACTTCTCCAAAGAGGACATCCAGATGGCCAGCAGACACATGAAACGATGCTCAGAATCCCTCCCTCATCAGGGAGATACTACCTCATGCCAGTCAGAGTGGCTAAAATGAGCGAATCAGAGAACTCTAGATGCTGGCGAGGATGTGGAGAAACGGGCACTCTCCAACACTGTTGGTAGGAATGGAAACTGGTGCAGCCCCTCTGGAAAACAGTGTGGAGGTTCCTCAAAAAATAATAGAACTCCCCTATGACCCAGCAATAGCACTGCTAGGAATTTACCCAAGGGATATAGGAGTGCTGATGCATAAGGAGCACATGTACCCCAATGCTCATAGCAGCACTCTCCACAATAGCCAAAACATGGAAAGAGCCTAAGTGTCCATCAACTGACGAATGGATCAAGAAGATGTGGTTTATCTGTACAATGGAATACTCCATGGCAAGGAGAAACAATGAAATCTGGCCATGTGTAGCAACCTGGATGGCTTGAGGGTGTTACGCTGAGCGAAATAAGTCAGGCAGAGAAGGACAAATACCATATGTTTGCACGTATAGGAGGATTAGGAGGAACTTAACGGAGGACTGTGGGGTAGAAGAAGGGGAGAAATAGTGGGAGAGAGGGAGAGAGACAAACCATGAGAGACTCCTGAATGCTTAGAACAAACTGAAGACTGATGGGTGTGGGGGGAGGAGGTGTGATGGGCATGGAGGAGGGCACTTGTGGGGATGAGCACTGGGTGTTATATGGAAGCCAACTTGATTATAAACTATTTGTAAAAATAAAGAAATAAACATTTAAAAAAAGTTTTTGAACTTGAAAAAGTCACTTCTCTAAGAACCAACAGTTATACTTCCCCTCATTTCCATCCCTCACAATTTCTGCCAGTGTGATGTTTATGTTTATGAGTAGTGTTTGACTGATTCTCTGGTATAGAGAAATTGGCTAATGATATAAAAAATAACCCTCAGCAGAGATTAAGAAAGAGAGAATGAGTTGTAAGTAAATATGTTGTGAAATGTCACATAGTAATAGATGAGATAATGCTTACTTGGCACCTTAAAATTTCAGCCTGAGATTATGCCTTATGTATTTTTTTAAGTATAAACAATATTGTCCTGATGCCAACTCAGAAGAGATTTTTGTCTTACTAAATCATCTATATTAAGTCCTTGAGCACACTAGGTTTTTCTGAAGGACACCAAAGATGTCCAGTTAGTCATGCCTAGAAATGAAATTAGTTTGGGAGAATAGCATACAAGATCAAGGTTCCATTTAGAAGCTTTCTATTTTTTATTTAATTTTTTTCTATGACAAATATTTCAAAGGAATTAAACATATTTTTTCATAGGTGTTTTAATTTTAAGATTAAAAAAAAAATCTCTTTTCAGACCACCAAGTTCAAGTATTAAAGAGAATAAGTGAGTCATTAGGAGTAGTAATTAGTTTTTGTAACAAAAAATATTACATATACTTTTACTTTATTTGAGGTTTAGAAGTTAATTCTTTTTTTTTTTTTTTTTTTTAAAGTAATCTTGAGTTGCCTGGGTGGCTCAGTTGGTTAAGCATCTGACTTTGGTTCAGGTCATGATCTCACAGTCCATGGGTTCAAGCCCTGCATCAGGCTCTGTGCTGATAGCTCATAGCCTAGAGCCTGCTTCAGAATCTGTGTCTCCTCTCTCTGCTCCTCCCCCATTCATGCTCGGTCTCTCTCTGTCTCTGAAAACTAAATAAAAGTTAAAAAGAAAAGGGAATCTCTACACCCTACATAGGGCTCATGACCCCAAGATCAAGAGTTGCATACTATACCAACGGTGCCAGCCAGGTGCCCCAGAAGTTAATTTCTTTTTTCTTTTTTTTAAGATTTTATTTTTGGGTGCCTTGGTGGCTCAGTCGTTTAAGTGTCCGACTTTAGCTCAAGTCATGATTTCACCATCTGCAAGTTCAAGCCCCATGTTGGGCTCTGCACTTGACAGCTCAGAGCCTGGAGCCTGCTTCAGATTCTGTGTCTCCCTCTCTCTCTGCACCTCTCCCACTTGCACTCTGTCTCTCTCTCAAAAATAAATAAACATTTAAAAAAAGTAAAAAAAAAAAGATTTTATTTATTTTTTATTTTTTAAAAAATTTTTAATGTTTTATTTATTTCTAGGAGAGAGAGAGAGAGAGACAGCGTGAGCAGGGGAGGGTCAGAGAGAGATGGAGACACAGACTCTGAAACGGGCTCCAGGCTCTGAGCTGGCAGTCAGTACAGAGCCTGACACGGGGCTCGAACCCACGAACCGCGAGATCATGACCTAAGTGAAAGTCGGACGCTTAACCGACTAAGCCACCCAGGCACCCCAAATCGGACGTTTAACTGACTAAGCCACCCAGGCACCCCAAAAAGATTTTATTTTTAAGTGAACTCTACACCCAACATGGAGCTCAAACTTACAACCCTAATGTTGAGGTCTCATGCTCCAGGGACTGAGCCAGCCAGGTGCCCCACCTGAAGTTAATTCTTCTCAGTTAAAACAGAAGTCTTCTATTAAAAATCTAACAATTCTGGCAAAAAAAAATAGGAAATGAAAAAAACTTTTAATCTTTTAAAATGTAAAATGTGTTGTTGGTCCACCAAATGCTTTTATGGGATAGAAAGTTGCATGAGACATGCAACTTTGGTAATTATTTGATTGCACATGCCCAGATATCTATTTTCGAAAACTAGTGGAAGGGGTTTCATTGCAGATGCCTGAATAATTTTGTGATTTTGTAATGCCCAGGTTAATTTCGGAAACCACTCAAAGCAGGGTGGGGATTAGCAAAGTAACCAAAAAAGATCAAAATGTAAAAGGGTCATGTCCAGATATGTTTTTTAATGCTCAAGTCTGAAACTTTGTCTTTTACCCTCTCCTCTTCCCAAGCTGCCAAACTGGCTTTTCCGGAGGCAGGCTTGGTGTGGGTGAGTGACAGTTAGTGATATTTCTGTTTGGGTAAAATCTCCTTTGAATTTTTGGTTTCTTTGCTCCTCCCCCTTAACTCTGTAATCTTTCTCTTTTCTTTTTTCTTTTATCTTTTATCTCTGTGTCATGTCCTGTGGTTTTCTTGGTTCCCCTGGGCTCCATGTTTGCCTTCTTCCATGTTTCCCTCAGACTCTTCCTGCCCTCAATCATCATGCTTCCTATGGCCGTCTGGTTCCCTGCCTGTTTTCCTATACAAAGTGTTTAGGAGGTGTCCCGGGGTGGGAAAGCAAACAGTGAACTTTACTTTTTAACTTCCCTGGGTCAAATAACACTTAGTGTGACAAATCTTA
Organism: Proteles cristata cristata; assembly: GCA_017311185.1. Classification (NCBI taxonomy): domain Eukaryota; kingdom Metazoa; phylum Chordata; class Mammalia; order Carnivora; family Hyaenidae; genus Proteles; species Proteles cristata. The sequence continues at coordinate 4,383,096 of JAESUZ010001710.1, forward strand.
ACCAACAAACATAATTGTTTATTGGTAGTGTGCCTGCTGAGGATATATAGGGCAAATAAAATGTGAGTGGCTCTCACACCCAGTGGGGTGACTATAATGAAAGAAAAAAAAAGTGAAAATGGAAAACAACAAAGGTGTGGAGAAATGAGAACCCTCTGTGCATTGCTGAATGGAATATAAAGCGGTACAGCTGCTATGGAAAATAGTTCAGCAGTTTCTCAAAACGTGAAACATAGAGTTACCCTATGACCCAGGAATTCTACTCCTAGGTAGATACCCCAGAGAATTAAAAGCAGAGACTTGAACAGATTCTTCTATACCATGCTTGTAATAGTATTATTCACAATGGCTGAAAGATGGAAAAAATCCAAATGTTCATCAACTGATGAGTGGATAAACAAAATGTGGAATATACATACAATGAAGTATTACTCAGCCACAAAAGGAATGAAATTCTGACACATGCTACCACATGGATGAAACTTGAAAACTTTATGCTAAATGAAATAAGCCAAAGGACAAATATTGTATGATTCCATTTATGTGAGTAATCAATTTATGGAGACAGAAAGTAGAAAAGTGGTTACCAGGGGTGGGGTAGGGGCCTAAAAATGTTGGTATTTAAGGGGAATAGAGTTTCTATTGGAGATGATGGAAAGTTCTGGAAATGGATAGTGGTGATTGTTGCACAACATTATTAATGTACTTACTTAATGTCACTGACTTGTATACTTAAAAATTATTATGATGGTAAATTTATGCTATGTATATTTTACCACATAGACACACACAAATGTAGGTGGTTTGTGACCAGCCCAGTCTAGGTTCTGCTCAAGTACCCCTCCTAATGAGGGCCATCTCTGGGTTTTCAGAACAAGCTCTGTGTTTGCTTCAGCTTCAAGGACCTAGAAGAGATTGAATCTGTCTTCCCAAACCTCTGTCTGAAGTGGGAATTACTATCATTAAATGGAGCAGTCCCTAGAAATCACTATTTAATAAATATTAGGACTTTGGGAAAAGCTCAGAGCTCTGTGTACTGTAACTGGTAATTATATGGGACTTCTCTAGAATTAACACAGTGGATATTTAAATTTTTTAAAACCCAAACTTTAACTTCTATTGCCAAAATAACTCCTGGTTATTATTTTAAAAATGTAGGGGTACCTGGGTGGCTCAGTTGGTTGAGTGTCTAACTTTGGCTCAGGTCATGATCTCCCAGTCTATGAATTCAAACCCTGAATTGGGCTTTGTGCTGACAGCTAGGAGCCTGGAGCCTGCTTTGAATTCTGTGTCTCCCTATCTCCCTGTCCCTCCCCTCCCCTTCTCTCTCTCTCTCTCAAAAATAAATAAACATTAAAATTTTTAAAAAATAAATAATTTTAAAAATTTAGAAAATAAAGGTAACCAGGAAATGAAAATCACTTATGACCCCATCATCCAAAGAAAGATAACTGTAACATTTTGGTGTATATCCTTTCAATTATTTACATTTCATCTATGTCATATATATATGTAGGATGTATATATATATATGCATATCTGTGTGTGTATATATGTAAACTGTTTTATATGTATGTGTGTATATGCATGTAAACTTTTATAACCTCTTTGAATTTAACAATGTCTTCATGCAAGTAGTGGTTAGGATTTGGATCCGCAGGACCTCACTTTTCTTTAGAATTTTCACTTTGTCACACTGGCCCCATAACTACTTTGGTGGAACAGTAAATAAATTGAAGTCTGCCTTGAGAAAGACAAATATCATATGTGTGCACGTATAGGAGGATTAGGAGGAGCTTAACAGAGGACCAAGGGGGAGAAGAAGGGCAGAAATGGTGGGGGAAAGGGGAGAGGCAAACCATGAGAGACTCTTGAATGCTGACAAAAACTGAGGACTGGTGGATGTGGGGGGAGGAGGGATGGGCATGGAGGAGGGCACTTGTGGGGATGAGCACTGGGTGTTATGTGGAAACTAATTTGACAATAAACTATTTGTAAAAAATAAAAAAAAAATTAAAAAAAAAATAAAAAAATAAAAAAAAAAAAATTGAAGTCTGCCTTTTCCAATTTGGTCCTTTAACTTAGATACATGTTTGGGTTGGAGCAAGTCTAAGGCATGATTACACCTAAAGCCTCTGGCCATAGACAGAGCCTTAGCAGTTTGACTCCCTCTGGTGGCCACATGGAGTCAGTACAGTAATTTTCAGAATTCAACTGGGTTTTCCCTGCCGTCTGTCAAAGTTCCTTAGAACAGACATCCCTAGGGGTACCCTGGTGGTTCAATTGGTTAATCATCCAACTCTTGATTTTGTCTCAGGTCATGATCTCACGGTTCGTGTGTAGAAGGCCCATGTTAGATCTACTGTCATCTCAGAGCCTGCTTGGGATTCTCTCTCTCTAATCTGTCCCTCCCCTGATTGATTGTGCTCTCTCTCAAAATAAATAAATAAACTTAAAAAAGATATGCTTAAAATGCCTTGACTCCAAAGATATTTGAAAGCAGGATAAAATAGGTGCAAGTGCATGTGCTCACACCATACACATAAACACAGATTTGGTCATAAACTGGGATGAGAGGAAAGCTGGCACTGAGGCATAGGAGTTAGTCTCATGCAAACCTCTTCCTCCTGGAGCCCATCTCACTGAATCCACAGCCACGTCCAGTCTGGGCGCTCTATGGCCCCAGGGTTCCTGCTTTACTTGCCATGGACTGAATATCCCCCTTGATTAGAGCTACCTCTTTCATCAACTCCCATAAGGGCAAAGGTGGAGTTCCCTCAGGGGACAGAGTTTTAGTCCGCTAGGACTGCCATCACAAAATACCATAGGCTAGGGCATTTATTTCCCATAGGTCTGGAGGCTGGGAAGATCCAAGATCAAGATGCCCACCAGTTCTGTCCTGGTGAGAGCACTCTTCCTGCGTTGCAGACAGCAACCTTCTTCCTATGTCCTCAAATGGGCCTTCCTTGGTTTGTGTATGTAGAGAGACATCTCTCTCTCCTCCTCTTTTTTTTTTTTTTTTTTTTGAACAAGGGCAATCCCCTCTTTCTTTAATTTTTTAATGTTTTTGAATCCAAAGCAGGGTCTAGGCTCTGAGCTGTCAGCACAGAGCCTGACGTGGGGCTCAAACTCACGAGCCATGAGATCATGACCTGAGCCAAAGCCGGATGCTTAACTGACTGAGCCACCCAGGCGCCCCTCCTCTCTCTTTTTTTAACATTTATTTTTGAGAGAGAAAGAGAGAGAGAGAGAGCACATGAGTAGGGGAGGGACAGAGAGAGAGGGAGTCACAGAATTTGAAGCAGGCTCCAGACTCTGAGCTGTCAGCACAGAGCCCAACACGGGACTCAAACTCACAAACCGCAAGATCATGACCTGAGCCAAAGTCAGACACTCAACCGAATGAGCCACCCAGGCGCCCCTCTCCTCCTGCTCTTTTTAAGGATACCAATTCTATGGATTAGGATCCCACTCTTCCTTAACCTTAATTATATTTATATATTTATATTTATATTTTTTATAAATTTATATATTTATATATAAATATATAAATATTTATATATTTTTACAAATATTTATATATTTATATATTTATATTTATATATATAAGGTTATATATATAACCTTAATTATATCCCTATAGGCCCTATCTCCAAATACAATTACATTGGAGGTTAGAACTTCAACATATGAATTTGCAGGGGATGAGGGGACACACAATTCAGTCCATAGCAGGCAGAAACTGAACTACATAGGTGTGTGCTGTGCACTTGAGAGATTTTGTACATTACATTCTCTAGCTGTGCATATTCTACTTGATTTCTCAACTGTTGCTTTTATCTCTTTAGTAGACTTTAATTTAGCAACCTTAACTTTACAACAGAGCAAACAAATTGAAATTTTATTATTAACATTTCTGTTTGTAATAAAGGAGTGTGTGGTCTGCGTTTTTAAAAAAATTAATGTTTGTGGGGCGCCTGGGTGGCTTAGTCGGTTAAGCGTCCGACTTTCGCTTAGGTCATGATCTCGCGGTTCGTGGGTTCGAGCCCCGCGTCGTGCTCTGTGCTGGCTGCCAGCTCAGAGCCTGGAGCCTGTTTCAGTCTGTGACTCCCTCTCTCTCTGACCCTCCCCTGCTCATGCTGTCTCTCTCTCTCTCCTAGAAATAAATAAAACATTTTAAAAATTTAAAAAAAAATAAATTAATGTTTATTAAATGAGACAGAGAGAGACAAATGTGAGCAGGGGAAGGGCAGAGAGAGAGGGAGACACAGAATCTGAAGCAGACTCCAGGCTCTGAGCTGTCAGCACAGAGCCCGACATAGGGTTCAAACCACGAACCATGAGGTCATGACCTGAGCCAAAGTCAGACGCTTAACTGACCGAGCCACCCAGGTGCCCTACCAATTTCTCGAGTATTAAAAATGATCCACTCATGGTGTCAAAAGTGTTAGGTACATCCCAGCTCACCTCAACTCTTGTTTTCTAATTTCCCCTCTTCTCCCTGGTCTTTTGCCCCTAATTCTCTGATTCCTGCCTTTTGTTGTTGTTGTTGTTGTTTTAGTAATCTCTACAACCAACATGGGTTTCAAACTTACAGAAGTTTAGCCACCTCTGTGAATATAAGAAAGGCATCTGTAAGTGTCACAGAGAGTTAGGAGGAAGGGAACATGTCTGTGAAGGGGTCAGAATTTTCAACGAGTGGGGGCGCCTGGGTGGCTTAGTCAGTTAAACGTCCGACTTTCGCTTAGGTCATGATCTTGCAGTTCGTGGGTTCAGGCCTGCCGTCGGGCTCTGTGCTGACTGCCAGCTCAGAGCCTGGAGCCTGTTTCAGTCTGTGACTCCCTCTCTCTCTGACCCTCCCCTGCTCATGCTGTCTCTCTCTCTCTCTCCTAGAAATTAAAAAAAAATAATAAAAAAAATAAAAAGAATTTTCAACCAGTGTACCCGAAGGCTAGCACGGAAGACATCCAGGGGAAAGTGACATCAGATCAACAAGACTGGAGGCAATGAGATCCAGCTGCCCTTCTCCTTTTGGGAGTTTCCACCCTTTGTCAAACCTAGGCTAGATTCTGTGGAGCGAGGTAGAATCTTCCTTCTAATCCAGTTACTCCAGTGCCCCCAGAGGGCTGTATACGTGTCATGCACCTCCTTGAGTCCTCAGCAACTTGGCTCATAAAACATATTTTTAGACTAAAATTGGATTTTTCAGGTCAAAAAATGTCAAAGAGCTGCAATTTCATGTGGTTCAAGTGTTCTTTGTTGTTGGTTATGATGGCTATGATGACCATCTTTTGATTCTCTAATATCAAGGTGTTCTTTGATGGTAGGTCTAGGAGTTTCCTGGTCCTGGCCACAGATTCCTAGTGGGGCTCAACCTGCCCAATGGGGATGATTCCTACAGAGACACACTGTTACAGGGAAAGAAGAGACTCATCATGGAACTTTAAATTCCTGTCCTATTACCAGACCACACAGCCTACGGAATACTATACATACTTCTTAACTAAATCTCCTAATTACTTTGTGATTTATATAATTAAATATACTGCATTCTATATTTTGTATTAAAAAGCATTAATGTGTTAAATATAAGCATTGAAAAATACACCACAATTCCTACAGGCTGTTTTGGTACTTCTTCAATTCTTAACGTATCAACAACTGCCCCAGATTCAAATGACCTAGATCTCTCTTTACCTCTGAGAGGCTCTGACCAAAGTTTATTTTCACTTGTGTGTATGTGTGGGTGCCCTTTAAACTCATTGCTCTTTTGACAAATACAACTAACCACCTAGTTATACTAACTCTAGGAAAGGAATACAAAAATTTCTTTTCTTTTCTTTCTTTTTAAGCAAGCTGTATGCCCAACATGGGGCTTGAACTCAAGACGTCAAGATTAGAGTTCATGCTCTACCCACTGGGCCAGCCAGAAGACCCCCCCCACAAATTTATTTCCTTAACAAAATCATAGTGTAGGGAAACATAAAGAAAAACATATGAAGTGACACTCAATAATTCAGGGATAAATTTATCATTTGTGGGGTTTTTTTACACTGATAACATAACAATTTCAGTCTTAATACCCTTCTTAATGTTTAGATCATTTGTATAGAGATTTAGTATTCTGTGATTCCCTTCTGGCCAAAATAGCCTATTTAGCCTAATGAAGATGCAGCCATATAAAGTTTTTATATTTTTATTTATTTATTTTTAAATTTTTAATTAAAAAAATTTTTAATGTGTATTTTTGAGAGAGAGAGAAAGAGAGAGAGAGAGCAGGGAAGGGGCAGAGAGAGAGGGAGACACAGATTCTGAAACAGGCTCCAGGCTTTGAGCCGTCAGCACAGGGCCTGATGTGGGGCTGGAACCCAAGGACTGTGAGATCATGACCTGAGCCGAAGTCAGATGCTCAACCGACTGAGCCACCCAGACGCCCTTAATTTTTTTTTAAAAGGTAAAAATTTGGGGCTCCTGGGTGGCTTAGTCGGTTGAGCGTCCGACTTTCGCTTGGGTCATGATCTCGCGGTTCGTGGGTTCGAGCCCGCGTCGGGCTCTGTGCTGACTGCCAGCTCAGAGCCTGGAGCCTGTTTCAGAGTCTGTGTCTCCCTCTCTCTCTGACCCTCCCCTGCTCACGCTGTCTCTCTCTCTCTCTCCTAGAAATAAATAAAACATAAAAAAAAAATAAAATAAAATAAAAGGTAAAAATTTAACTAAAAGGAAGTCATGTTCTGGTGGTTCAAAGGAAAAAAGATTAAATCTTATCATGCTTAATATGTATTTTGAAAGACTTATTCCATATGAATTTCATCCAGTTTTGTAATTTGACAGTTACTTAAAATTTTTTTAAATTTGGAGTTTTAAAAAATGTTTCTTTTTAAGAGAGAGAGAGAGCAGGAGAGGGCCAGAGAGAGATGGAGACAGAGGATCTGAAGCAGATCTTTGCTGACAGTGGAGAGCCTGCCACAAGGCTCAAACTCATGAACCTCGAGATCATGACCTGAGCTGAAGTTGGATGCTTAACCAAATGAACCATTCAGGTATCCCTAATTTGCAGTTTTAATCTTTGGATTTCCTGAGGTTTTAAAACAAGTGGTGATTTTTTTAAAAAACAAATTCCACAGTACAGTGTAGTTATTAATTTTTTAAGTTTATTTTATTTATTTTGAGAGAGACAAAGCATGAGCAGGAGAGGGGCAGAGAGAGGAGGAGAGAGAGAATCCCAAGCAGGCTCTGTGCTGTCAGTACAGAGCCTGATGCAGGGCTTGAGCCCATAAACTGTGAGATCATGACTTGAGCCGAAATCAAGAGTCAGACACTTAACTTACTGAACCACCCCTACTTATTACATAAATTTATGCTTATTACATAAATTATAATGATTGAGACATATACTAAAATACTAAATGCATTAAATAACTATAATTTTAGTATCTGAAACTGTTCATCATGCATACTGGAGTTCTAGACAATAATTTCACAAATATGCAAAATACAGCAAGAATATATATGCTGCTAAATAAAAGAAACTGGAAAATCTGCCTCACATGACCATAATTCATTCCACAAGTATTATTGATCGTTCCCACACCTTGCTCTTCTGGATCATGGGGATGTGAATAAGAATATAGATTTTAAAGGACTGATTCAATCACCATTGCAATAAAACAACTAAAGCCAGATGACCTATCAACTAAGCAATGTTAAGCGGAAACACTGTAAATCAGCAGATCAGCAGCTGTCATTGTCTATAAAAGACCACATACCTAGTTGGGCCCTTGCTTTTTTTTTTTTAATTTATTTATTTATTTTTTTAATTTACATCCAAGTTAGTTAGCATATAGTGCAACAATGATTTCAGGAGTAGATTCCTTAATGTTCTTACCCATTTATCCCACCCCCCTCCCCCACTCCCTCCAGCAACCCTCTGTTTGTTCTCCATATCTAAGAGTCTCTTATATTTTGTCCCCCTCCCTGTTTTTATATTATTTTTGCTTCCCTTCCCTTATGTTCATCTGTTTTGCATCTTAAAGTCCTCATATTAGTGAAGTCATATGATATTTGTCTTTTTCTGACTAATTTTGGTTAGCATAATACCTTCTAGTTCCATCCACGTGGTTGCAAATGGCAAGATTTCATTCTTTTTGATGGCTGAGTAATACTCCAGTGTGTGTGTGTGTGTGTACTACATCTTCTTTATCCATTCATCCATTGATGGACTGGACATTTGGGCTCTTTTCATACCATACTTTGGCTATTGTCAATAGCGCTGCTATAAACATTGAGGTGCATGTGCCCCTTTGAAACAGCACATCTGTATCCCTTGGATAAATAACTAGTAGTGCAACTGCTGGGTCATAGGGTAATTCTATTTTTTAGTTTTTTGAGAAACCTCCATATTGTTACCAGTTTGCATTCCTAACTGGGCACTTGTTGATTGGCCTGTTTTGAAAAGTTTCTGAAATCAGAATTAAAGTTGAAATTGAGCATTTGATATAAATAGACAACTGAAGACAAAAGTATAGTGTTGGAGAGAACTAAGACAGCTAGGGAATAAAGGCAGGGAGAGAATAAAGGCCTCGGACTGTCTGAGGTTATTACCCACCATCCCACTGGGAAGCTGGCACCACTCAACCTATTTAATGGATATTCAAAGGGAATTTCATCTGTGCCCAGATTGCTTCTGCTTTTTAATTTTTTTTAATTTATTTTTTTTAATGTTTTATTTATTTCTAGGAGAGAGAGAGACAGCGTCATCAGGGGAGGGTCAGAGAGAGAGGGAGTCACAGATTGAAACAGGCTTCAGGCTCCGAGCCGGCAGTCAGCAGAGAGCCCGACGCGGGGCTCGAACCCACGAACCGCGAGATCATGACCCAAGCGAAAGTCGGACGCTTAACCGACTAAGCCACCCAGGCGCCCCTGCTTCTGGTTTTTTAAATTTAAGTTTATTTATTTATTTTGAAAGAGAGCAGGAGTATGAGTGGGGGAGGGGCAGAGAGAGAATCCCAAGAATACGGATAATAATATGGAGCCTGGTGCAGGGCTCAAACCCATGAACAGTGAGATCATGATTTGAGCTGAAACCAAGAGTCAGATGCTTAACGGACTGAGCCACTCAGGGGCCCCTCTTCTGGTTTTTGATGGAGAATCATGGTTTTCACATTTCTTTTATACATTACACACTTTCAGGTGTTTTTCTCCAATGTCCTCTATTTTTTTTACTTTAAAAAAAATTTTTTTTAAAAAACATTAAAGACAGCGTGAGCAGGGAAGGGTCAGAGAGAGAGAGAGACAGAATCTGAAGCAGGCTCCAGGCTCTGAGCTAGCCATCAGTACAGAGCCCGATGCGGGACTTGAACCCACGAACTGTGTGATTATGACCTGAGGTGAAGTCAGATGCTTAACTGACTGAGCCACCCAGGTGCCCCACTCTCCAGTGCCCTCTACATTAGTAAGATATTTGGGGAAGAAGTTTTCAAATGGTAATGACAAATGTTTAGGAAAAAAAAAAAAAGACAACGGGGCCAAAATGGAGTGCTAAGACCATATCGCCAAACTGACACTTAATATCTAACCTACTTTGCTGTTTCAACCTCCCCCAGGAATATAATTTTAACTGGTCAGTCTGGAATTTCCTGGTCTATAATGGTGAGGTAATTCACCATCCCCCTTCCATCCCCCAAAAGAAAGATAAGTAATCCACTCTTTCCCTGTCCCTGCCTCCTTCTGCCTGCAGAAGTCTCCCATTTTGTGCAGCAATTTGGAGAAGGGAAAGCTTCCCTTTCTATTTGCTATATGGGATGCTGCCTGATTCGTGAATCATTGAGTAAAGCCAGTTCGATCTTTAAATTTACTCAATTGAATTTTGTTTTTTTAAACACATATTAAGCTTAATTTAAAAAAAAAGATATTCCCACAGGATTTTTTACAAAGACATGCATAAGACCTCTTCATTTTGTGAAACAGGGATAGGGTGGATTAAAGATTTTTTTAAAGTTTATTTTAAATGTTTTATTTATTTCTGAGAGAGAGAGAAACAGTGTGAGCAGGGGAGGGTCAGAGAGAGAGGGATACACAGAATCTGAAGCAGGCTCCAGGCTCTGAGCTAGCTGTCAGCATAGAGCCCAATGTGGCTTGAACCCACGAACCGTGTGATCATGACCTGAACCTAAGTCAAACGCTTAACTGACTGAGCCACCCAGGTGCCCCTTAAGTTTATTTTTGAGGGTGGGGGAGGGAGGGAGAGAGAGGAAGCACAAGTAGGGGAGGGTCAGAGAAAGAGAGGGAGACACAGAATCCGAAGTAGGCTCCAGGCTCTGAGCTGTCAGCACAGAGCCTGACATGGGGCTCGAACCCATGAACCATGAGATCATGACCTGAACCAAAGTTGGATGCCTAACTGACTTAGTCCACCCAGGTGCTCCAAAGATGATTTTTAATAGGGAACACTTTCTGGGAATATTAGAAAGTCTGGGTGCCTTTCTCCTGTGATATTAGAGCTCTTGTGCCTTTAGATTCTAAAATTTACACTGTGACAGTGCCCTTAACAGTTTGCCATTCCCAGAGACAACTATTTAACGTTGATTCATTTCTTTCTAACCACAGTAACAAAACCAGTTACAAAAAGATTTGACACAGAAATCTTTGGCAGACAAAAGGCTAGTGAAATTATGAAACAATCAACTTCATATTGCTAAAAAAATTATAAAATGGCACTTAATCTTACAATTGCTAAATTCACTCCTGGTTCTGTAATTGATTTTTTGTTTGTTTTTACATTTTTTCCTTTAATTTTGAGTATATTTGACATACAATGTTACATTAGTATGGCTCTGTACTTGTTGACTTGGTAACTAAGTACGGACCAGTTCCAACCACCAAAGACAGCCAAATCTGAAGACGTCAGATGTTTGCCTTGACAGAGTCTTTTCCAAAACATGTTCCAAGGCTGTTAAAGGTGTTCCTCAGAAAAAAGTTTCTTCAGTCAAAGAAGTTCACAAAAAAGTGAAACAACTGACTAAAGAAAATTCAACAGTCTCTCTGCTGAAGCATTTATTAAAGCCTTTATTATATTAATGTGCAATGGGAACCTCTAAGAGGAGGGTATAGTATATACTATTTGTCAAATGTATTTGATTATAGGACCTTTTTGGGGTATTTTTTATTGTTTTTTTGTTTTGTTTTGTTTTGTTTTGAGGGGCATCCCGTAGGAATAATATTTAACCACAAAAGATGGTTTTTACAATATGGTTTAGAGACAGTTTACATGAGCACTTTTGTCAGTTGCCTTCCTAGCAACATTTTCCTCTTCTCCCTTCTTCCAACCCTCAGTTTCCATTTTGAGATCCTAAGGTTCTAGGGAGGCTGATTCTACCCCTCAATCCAGGGATTGAAAAGTATGAAATGTAGGACCTAGGCTAAACCATTCAGTATGTTCCATCCAACAGACTACAGTGATTGATTGGATCAGGGGTGGGCAGATATTAAAGACAATCCAATTAGAATTTTTCTCGGAAATTCATGTGGGAGAATTGTGCTGGCTTTTTCCTGCTGGATGTAAAAAAGCAAACCATCATAGGCACTTTAGGCTACCATCCTAGAAATGCAGACAGCCAGCTTTATGAGGAAGACGAGAACAAAGAAGGCAGAGTGTACAGTGAGAAACCGGTCCTTAGGGAGCTTGGAGCTTGCTAACCCTGCCTCTGGACATTTTACGTACAACCCAATAGATTTCCTTTTACCGTTAAGCCGGTCGAGTTTGATTTTCTATTATTTGTGATGAAATTCCTACTAAGTGGTGAGAGTTTGCTAACCATAGTAAGACATACACTATAAAGGATTGCAAACCCTTTTAAGAAAATAAATATCCATATAACCATAAAAGGAAGATTTACGCCTCTCTTCCCTCCTCCCTCCAGTTGACTTTCAGAGGTTCACTTTCCCTTGGGACCTGTAATTGTTTGTTGTTGCTATGACAACGATGTTCCAAAAGTGTGCTGTTCTCATTTTTATGCTCCTGTACAAGTGTAATCAAACCCTCCTGCTCCAATTTCATCAAATCAGCATTTATAGAACCTACTCTGTACCAGGCAAGAAGGGCTAAATAATATGACAGTTCTTGATTTTTAAGAAGCTCATGGCCTAAGAGTTTCCAATTTTCCAACAATTTTACTCAAAATTATGGGAAATAAATATAAAAATTGGAAGCATTATAAACGTCTGTTTTACAAAGAAGTTTCCACAGTTAGCACAGATAATCTGTCCTTTTTCTACTGCCCGTTTGAGATATTTTCACTGTAGCTCCAAAGAGTTGACCCAAAGTAGCCTGCCTAGTCCCTCACCTCCTGGCTGCTCCCTTCTCTCTTCATGGAAGAAGCTGTCTTCATTCAATAACCAGAATCAACTTCCTAGGCATTTTGATTTTACTTATTTTTTAGGCAAATTTTACATAATACAAAATTAATTTGTTTTTTAAGTTTATTTATTTATTTTGAGAGAGGGAACGCTTGTGTGCTTGTATGCGTATCAGCAGGGTGGGCAGAGAAAGAGGTAGAGACCAAGAATCCCAAGCAGGTTCCTCACTGTCAGCACAGAGTGGAGGTGCACTCCATCCCACAAACCAAGAGAACATAACCTTAGACAAAATTAAGTCAGACGCTTAACTGACTTAATTAACTGACTTAATTTTAGGTGCCCCTAAAATCAATTACTTATAAGTGAACAATTCAGGGGCACCTGGGTGGCTTAATCAGTTAAGCGTGACTCTTTTTTTTTTAGAAAATTTAACATTTATTTATTTCTGAGAAACAGAGCACAAGAAGGGGAGGAGCAGAGAGAGAGGCACAGAATCAGAAACAGGCTCTAGGCTCTGAGCTGTCATCACAGAGCTTGATGAGGGGATGGAACCCACGAACTATGAAATCATAACCTGAGCCAAAGTCAGCCGCTTAACTGACTGAGGCACCCAGGCGCCCCTAAGTGTTTGACTCTTGATTTTGGCCTGGTCATGATCTCGCAATTCATAAGACTGAGCCCTAAGTAGGGCTCCTCCTCGTTGGGGGTGGAGCCTGCTTGAGATTATCTGTCTCCCTCAGCCCCTCCCCCATTCGTGCACGTGCATACACACACACTCTCTCTCTCTCTCTGTCAAAAAAAAAGGTAATGTGAACAATTACATTTACATTTAGTATATTTACAATGTTGCACAACCACAATACTTTAATACCCTCAAAACACTTTCATCTTCCTTCAAAAAACTCTGTACCCATTATGGGGCGCCTGGGTGGCTTAGTCGGTTAAGCGTCTGACTTTCGCTTGAGTCATGATCTCGGAGTTCGTGGGTTTGAGCCCCGCGTCGGGCTCTGTGCTGACTGCCAGCTCAGAGCCTGGAGCCTGTTTCAGTCTGTGACTCGTTCTCTCTCTGACCCTCCCTTGCTCACACTGTCTCTCTCCTAGAAATAAATTAAAAAAATATATATTTAAAAAAAAACAACAACAACTCTGTACCCATTAAGCAGTTACCTCCCTTCCCATCCTGTCCTCAGTCTCTGGCAACTACCAATCTGCTTTCTAATTTTGTGGATTTACCTATTCTAGATATTTAACATAAATGAAATAATACAGTATGTGGTCTTTTGTGTCTGGCTTCTTTCACTTAACATAATATTTTCAATGTTCATACTACAGCATATGTTAGTTCATTTCCTTTTATGGCCGATTAATAACCTCTTGTATGACATACCGTAATTTACCAATTCATCAGTTGATGGACACGTGAGTTGTTTCTGCTTTTGAGCTACTGTGAATACTGCTGTATATGCAAATATTTGAGTTTCTTATTTTGATTTCTTTTGGATATATCCCTAGGAGTTGAATTTCTGGATCACATGGTAATTCTGTGATTGACTTTTTTAGGATCCACCAAACTGTTTTTCACAATAGATGCACCAGCTAAATCTAATTTCTTCACATTTTAACCAACACTTGTTAATTATAGCCATATTACTGTGTGTGAAGAGGTATTTCATTGTAGGTTTTTTGGTTTTTTTAAAAAGTTTTTAATTATTGTATTAGTGTTATATTAGTTTCAAGTGTACAATATAGTGTTTCAGGAGGACAATGTAGTGTTTCAGTGCACAAAACAGTGATTATATTAGTTTCAGGTGTACAGTACAGTGATTCAACTTCCATACATCACCCAGTGCTCATCGTGACAAGTGTACTCCTTAATCCCCATCTATTTAATTCATACCTCCATCCCTTCCCCTCTTCAGGTAGTTCTTTCTTTTTTTCATTGTAGTTCTGATTTGCATTTCCCTAATGACTAATGATGTTGAGCATCTTTTCATGTTTTTGTTGATTATTTGCATATTGTTTTGGAGAAACGTCTATAAAGTCCTTTGCTCATGTTTGTTTTAATGTTTATTTATTTATTTATTTATTTTGAAAGAGAGAGAGAACATGTACCCTTGCATGCAGAAGTGGGAGTGGGGGAGGGGCAAAGAGAAGAGGGAGAGAGAGAATCCCAAGCAAACTCTGAGTCATCAGGGCAAAGCCTGACACAGGATTTAAACCCATGAATCTTGAGATCATGACCTGAGCTGAAATCAAGAGTTGGATGCTTAAACTGAATGAGCCACCCAGGTGCCCCCCTTTGCTCATGTTTTAATTAAATTATCTTTTTGTTGTTGAGCTGTGAAAATTCTTTACATTTTTAAAAAAATTTTTAATGCTTTATTTATTTCTGAGAGAGAGAGAGAGATAGCATGAGCAGGGGAGGGTCAGAGAGAGAGGGAGATACAGAACCTGAAACAGGCTCCAGGCTCTGAGCTAGCTGTCAGCACAGAGCCTGATGCGGGGCTCTAACCCACGAACTGTGAGAGCATAACCTGAGCCGAAGTCGGACGCTTAACTGACTGAGCCACCCAGGAGCCCCAATTCTTTGCATATTTTGGATAGTAGCCATTATTAGGTATATGGTTTGCAAGGATTTTCTCCTATTCTGTAAGTTACAGTTACCCTTTCACTTTTTTGATAACATCCTTTGGTTCCTAGGCATTTGATCCTTGATTGAGCAAAACCACCTTAACTATTTATCTTGGACCTCCCTCTTTGTTTCAACCTTCTATCTGAAAAACACACTTCCTCCCTTAGTATCTGACATCAGAAATGACCTTACCCTTCCTGGGAGACCTGCAAGAATGTAGCCTCATCCCTACAGTGTAGTACTGTCTCAATGTAACAGAGCATAAGAATCATAGCATTCATATGAATGCTATAACATAGAATTGCACACTTGTAGTAACAGAGAGGTATTTTTTTTTCTTGCAGATACTCTCAGGGCATAGCCAAGGGGGTGGGAGGACAAACTATTGATCTGGAACCCTATCATCTTATCTATTTATTAGTTTGTTTATGTATTTATAGTACACACAAACAGGAGAGGTGCTGAGAGAGAGAGAAGGAGAGAAAGAAAATCCCAAGCAGGCTCTGCACCACCAGTGCAAAGCTGGATTCTGGGCTTGAACTCACACAATGTGAGATCACTACCTGAATGGAAACCAAGAGTCAGACACTTAACCAACTGAGCCAGCAGGTGCCCCCTGGAACCTTAACATCTTGAAGCTAGAAATCTTAAAAACTGTAACAAGGCAAGAAAAGTTAGAAAAAAGGAATCACTGTTGTGACCCCAGTCCTTCTGGGAAATATGGTGTCCTAGCCAGTGGATTACAATGTTATTATATATGTTATGGTGTTTCAGTTGCAAATCACAGAAAACCTAACTCAGAAGGACTTAAACAAAAATGATGGTGTAGTATCGTATATAACAAGAAGTCTGAAAGTATAGCAGTACCAAAGTTCACTAATTCAGGGACTTAACAGTTATTAAAAGGCCAGGTTCTTTCTATATTTCTGCTCTGCTACTTTTAGAGTATTATTGGGTAATACCCCGATGTTACTCCAGGGATCACTCCACATTAACAACTGAAGTTAGAAGAGGAACTATCTCATCCTTGGGTCTCTCTTTCTTTTCAATATAATTTATTGTCAAGTTACCTAACATACAGTGTATACAGTGTGCTCTTGGCTTCGGGGGTAGATCCTGTAATTCAAGAAGATATTTGCAGGGGGGAAATGGTGGGGGAAAGGGAGAGAGGCAAACCATGAAAGACTCTTGAATGCTGACAAAAACTGAGAACTGATGAATGTAGGGGGGAGAGGGGATGGGCATGGAGGAGGGCACTCGTGGGGATGAGCAATGGGTGTTATATGGAAACTAATTTGACAATAAACTATTTGTAAAAATAAAAAAGATATTTGCAAATGACATATAGGATAAAGGGTTAGTATTCAAAATCTATAAAGAACTTATCAAACTCATCACCTCCAAAAAACCCCAAGTAATCTAGTGAAGAAATGGGCAAAAGACTTGAATAGACTCTTTTCCCAAAAGACATTCAGATGGTCAACAGACACATGAAAAGATGCTCAACCTCATTCATCATCAAGGAAATACAAATCAAAACCACACTGAGATACCACCTCATATGGGTCAGAGTGACTAAAATGAACAACTCAGGAAACAACAGATGTTGGTGAGGATGTGGAAAAACGAGAACCCTCTTGCATTGCTGGTGGGAATGCAAACTGGTACAGCCCCTCTGGAAAACAGTGTGCAGGTTCCACAAAGAATTAAAAATAGAACTACCTTAAGACCTAGCAATAGCACTACTAGGGTCTCTCTTTCTTTTTAAAAATTGTAGTAAAGTACACATAATATAATATTTACCATCTTAGCCATTAAAAAAAAAAGTTTATTTTATTTTTGAGAGAACAGCAGGGGAGGGGCAGAGAGCAAGGGGGACAGAGGATCCGAAGCAGGTTCTGCACTGACAGCAGAGAGCCCAATGTGGGGCTTGCACTCACAAACTGTGAGCTCATGACCTGAGCCAAAGTCAGATGCTCAACTGACTGAGCCATCCAGGTGCCCCTTATCTTAGCCATTTTTTAAGTGTTTAGTTGAGTGACATTAAGTACACTCATATTTTGTGCAACAATCATTACTATCTATCTCCATAACTCTTCATCTTGCAAAACCAAAATTCTGTACCTATTAAACAATAATTCTTTTTTTCCTTCCTCCCCAATGTTCCTGGCAATCACCATTCTATTTTCTCTGTGCATTTGACGATTCTGAGTTCCTCATATAAATGAAATCATACAATATTTATCCTTTGGTGACTGTCTTATTTTACTTAGTATAATGTTCTCAAGATTCTTTCATACTATACCAGGTGTTAGAATTTACTTCCTTTTTTAAGGCTGAATAATATTCTCCTGAATGGATATAAAGCATTTGTTTATCCATTCATCTGTCGACGAACACTTGTGTTGCTTCTATCTTTTGTCTATTGTGAATAATGCTGTTATGCACATGAGAGTACAAATATATGTTCAAGTCCCTGCTTTCAATTCTTTTGAAAGTGAAATTTCTACACCATATAGTAACTCTATATTTAATATTTTGAGAAACCACCATGCTGTTTTCCACAACACCTGCACCATTTTCATTCCCATCAACAGTACACCAGTGTTCTAGTTTTTCTACATCAACACCAACCCTTCTTTTCTTTCTTTTTTAAAACAGTATTTATCCTAATATGTGTGAGGTGGTATCTCATCATGGTTTAATTTGCATTTGTAGTTTTGTAATACTAGGTGATGTTGAAAATCTTTTCCTATCCTTATTGGTCATATCGTCTTTGGAGATATGTCTATTCAAATCCTATGCCCTTTTTTAAATTCCTTTTTTTTTTCTGTTGTTGTTGAATTCTAAAAGTTCTTTATATATTCTGGGTACTAACACTTTATTGGGTATATTGATGCACAGAAGTTTTTAATTTTGATGTAATCCAACTTAACTATTTTTTTCTTTTTTTGCCTTTGCTTTGGTGTCACATCCAAGAAATCATTGCCAAATCCAGTATTATGAGGTT
Organism: Proteles cristata cristata; assembly: GCA_017311185.1. NCBI lineage: Eukaryota > Metazoa > Chordata > Mammalia > Carnivora > Hyaenidae > Proteles > Proteles cristata. The sequence goes on from JAESUZ010001710.1 coordinate 4,401,089, forward strand.
TTCCCCTATGAAACGAAATAAAGGAAACCTCATTTAAAATGGAGTCTGGTGACATCCCCAAAAGCAAGGGAATCAAGAGCAAAAATAAACTGTTGGGACCTCATCAAGATTAAAAGCTTCTGCACAGCAAAGGAAACAACCCAGAAAATTAATAGGCAACCAACGGAATGGGAAAAGATAGTTGCAAATGGCATATCAGATAAAGGGTTGATATCCAGAATCTACAAGGAACTCACCAAACTACACGCCCGAAAAACAAACAACCCAGTGAAGAAATGGGCAGAAGATATGAACAGACACTTCTCCAAAGAGGACATCCAGATGGCCAACAGACACATGAAACGATGCTCAGCATCGCTCCTCATCAGGGAAATACAAATCAAAACCACACTGAGATACCACCTCATGCCAGTCAGAGTGGCTAAAATGAGTAAATCAGAGAACTCTAGATGCTGGCGAGTATGTGGAGAAACGGGCACCCTCCTACACTGTTGGTGGGAATGTAAACTGGTACAGCCCCTCTGGTACAGCCCACAGTGTGGAGGTTCCTCAGGAAACTAACAATAGAACTCCCCTATGACCCAGCAATAGCACTGCTAGGAATTTACCCAAGGGATACAGAAATGCTGAGGCATAGGAGCACATGTACCCCAATGTTCATAGTAGCACTCTCCACAATAGCTGAAACATGGAAAGAGCCTAAGTGTCCACCAACAGATGAACGGATCAAGAAGATGTGGTTTATCTATACCATGGAATACTCCATGGCAATGAGAAACAATGAAATCTGTCCATGTGTAGCAACATGGATGGACCTTGAGGGTGTTATGCTGAGCGAAATAAGTCAGGCAGAGAAGGACAAATATCATATGTGTGCACGTATAGGAGGATTAGGAGGAACTTAACAGAGGACCAAGGGGGAGAAGAAGGGCGGAAATGGTGGGGGAAAGGGAGAGAGGCAAACCATGAGAGACTCTTGAATGCTGACAAAAACTGAGGACTGATGGATGTGGGGGGAGGAGGGATGGGCATGGAGGAGGACACTTGTGGGGATGAGCACTGAGTGTTATGTGGAAACTAATTTGACAATAAACTATTTGTAAAATAAATAAATAAATAAATAAAATAAATAAATACATAAATATTAAATAAATAAATAAATAATAAAATGGAGTCTGGTGGACAGAAGGGGGAGCTCTTATGCCCTATCACATGTCCTTAATTACAGAGCCCAACAGGAAGAGGCTTTCCCAAGGGGAAGAAGCCTATTCTACTACTGCAGCAGAAGGAAGGAAGAATTTCCCTTTGCTCAGCTTAACAAACTCTGCCAATAAGAAAATGCCACAGTTCAGGGGCATGTGGGTAACTCAGCTGGCTAAGTGGAAACTCTTGATATCAGCTCAAGTTGTGATCTCCTAGTGTTGAGATGAGGCTTTGGCTGGGCATGGAGCCTGCTTAAGATTCTCTCTCTTTCTGTCTGCCCCTCTCCTGTCTCACTTGCTCTCAAAATAAATAAATAAACTTAAAAAATATACCACAATTCAGTCAATGAAAAGCCATCGCTACCTTGAACTCTCATGGTGTTCCAATGGACTTTTTTTGAAAGCAGCACCTCACAACTTCCTTCTTATCTCTATAAATTTACATTTCTCTCCTTCGACCTTTTGACTTGCCTGTGGTTTGCCTTACCTCCCATGACCTGAATTGCAATTCCTCTGCTGTTACCAAATAAACCAACTTCACTGGTAATAACACTCTGTTTTACTTTTAAGATCAACACCCCCTATGTTTTCTTCTAAGAGTTTTATAGTTTTAACTTTAAGAATTAAGTAATCTTTTCTGGATGCCTACCCAGTCAACTTCCCCACCTTTCCTTGGCTTAGTGGAATCACATGCTTCTCCCTAAGCCAATCATTGGCAAGGGGAATGTAATAGCTATGAAAAAATTTAAACCAAAGAAGACAAAGTTGGGGCTGAGTCCAGCTTTCCTGAAATGCATGATTTCAGGGAGGAAAATGAAGAATGTGTATCCTACACAAATCAAGGTTCACCGCATTAAAGGAAATACAATTGTCTGTTTCTGCTACGGTTATTGTTCCCCTTATTAGATATATCCCCAAAGAGGAAAAGGACACTCTGAGCTTGCTTTTATGTACTTATTCTGAAATAGGTTCAAAAGTGTATGGTCTTATTTGGAAATATCAAATAGGGAAAAGATGAAAATATTCTGTAAATTAGTAAGAACAAAAATATAAAGCAATACACATAATCTCTCTCCACTCTCTCAGGAATGATTAGATAAAAGAAAGTAATGAATATTTATTGAATACATAGTATTTGTTAGGGACTATATGGGGATTTTATGAGGCTGACACACTGCCTATTGTGCTAAGGAGGCCAGTTACCACCATATGGGATTTTAGTAATTCACCATGAAGAATAGTGAATTAGAAGATAGAAAAAATTGGGGCACCTGGGTGGCTGAGTTGTTTAAGCATCCAACTTCAGCTCAAGTCATGATTTCATGGCTTGTGAGCTTGAGCCCCAAGTTGGGCTCTGCGCTGACAGCTCAATGCTTGGAGTTGGCTTCAGATTCTGACTCTGTCTCTCTCTGCCCCTTCCCCCTCTCAAAAATAAACATTAAAAAAATTAGAATATAGAAAAAAATTAAAATGATATTCATTTTCAAACAACGCTCTTGGTATATTTGTTTCTAGCTTTTTTTATATGCATGGATTGTTAAAATTTTGTTTAGTTTTACGTAGGTGTAATTATACATTTGCTCTGTGATTCTAAGTTATTCATGAATATCATTTTGATGGCTGTAAAACACTTCATTTTGTGATTATAACATTGTTTAGAATTACTACTATTTTATTGGACATTTAACATTTCTCCAGTTTCTTGTAATTACACACGATGTGATACATGTTTTTTTGTATATAAAGCTCTTTTACCATTTCGTGATTACTTAAGATAAACTTCCAAAATGAAAAGTATTGGGTCAAAGGGCATAAATCTTTTATGGATGTCTGTATAGATCCAGTACTACTAATATCAACCTATCAACATTCATTTAGTCATACGATCACTCTAGTATGTTTATTTATTTATAAATTTTTATGTTGATTCTTTTTTCTTTCCTTTCTTTTTTACTTTAGAGAAAGAAAGTGTGTGAGCAGGGGAGAAGAACAGAGGGAGGGAGAGACTCTTAAGCAGAATCTTTTTTTTTATGTTTTATTTCTGAGAGAGAGAGAGAGAGAGAGAAAGACAGCATGAGCAGGGGAGGGTCAGACATAGAATCTGAAGCAGGCTCCAGGCTCTGAGCTAGCTATAAGCATACAGGCTGACGCAGGGCTCAAACCCACAAACCGTGAGATCATGACCAGAGCCGATGTTGGACACTTAACTGACTGAGCCACCCAGGCGTCCCTCTGAAGCAGAATCTTAAGAGCCCTACTCAATGCTTCCTCTCCCAACCCTCAGATCATTACCTGGGTGGAATTAAGTCAGTTGTTCAACCGACTAAGCCAACCAGGTGCCTCACTCTAGTATATTTTAAAATATATTACTATAACATGGCAAAAATAAAAACTTTAAGGTACTGAATCAACATTAAAAAAAATTAATTTGTAGAACAAAACAGATGCCTGGTACAAATAAAAGAAAAACATCTGTACTTTTCAATGTTTTTTTTTTTCCTCCATTCTTTTTTACGACATTGCAAAAGTAACTAGCTATGTTTTATTATTTCAGTCTTAGAAGTAAGGACATTATTAATATAAGATAATCCTAAAATCACTCAAAAATAGTGGAATGAAAATGGGATAAGGCATTAAGCTTGATCAGTCTGTAGCAAATCTATAGGGTTCCTTGAGCTGGTAGTGATACGGCAATTGGAGTATATAAAAGAATAGAAACCCCTATTACTATCCAGATGCTTGATATTTAGATGATTATAAAATGTTAATCAGAACTTGCAGGTTTCACAAGTGACTACAGTCACTCTCTCTTTGCCAGCAGGTGGCAGTAGATATTGCACCTAGTCCTTGGAGTCCAAAATGTAAAATCTTTTTTGCTTAAGATTTTAATTTTCAAAATGACTTTTTATATTTAAATAATAACAGCAGCATACTTTAGGGAACAGATGAATTCATCATGTAATCATCTTGTCCCATCTTTATTTCTGTCGTTGGTACCAGCCAGAATTTTAGAGTGTCAAACAATCAGTAAATGATAAATTGCATGCACTTAATGGTCATCATTAGAGGTCACTGTGTTTTTTTTTTTTAATGTTTATTCTTGAGAGAGAGAAAGAAAGAAAGAATGAGAGTAAGTGGGCAGAGAGAGAGGGAGACAGAGTCTGAAGTAGGCTCCAGGCTCCAAGCTGTCAGCACAGAGCCAGATGCAGGGCTTGAACCAATGAACTGTGAGATCATAACCTGAGCCAAAGTCGGGCACTCAACCTACTGAGCTACCCCGGCACCCCAGACACCACTATGTTAACAAATTTTTATAACTAATTTCTTTTAAATGTCTCTTTTCATTATTTTCCTTTCTATATCTCCTGCCAACAATTTAAATCTAGACTTGTAATCAACCCCTCATATCAATTATTTTAATAACTTTCTTAATAACTGCTTCTACTTTTCATTTCAATTAATTGTAAACACTACAGGAAGCATACTCTTCTTGACACATCTTTTCTATAATTTAATTCTCCCTTCAAAAGGTCAATGTTCAACCTCAATTACTCAATTCACTCCCAGCTTACAACACAAATTCTAACGTGGAATTCAAGGTTCTTCTCCATAGAACCTCAAATGACTTCTTCCATCTTATCTTTAGTTCCTACTCACTGATCATATCTGTCATTCTGTCTTGGCTCAAATTGTTATACCAATTGGGCACTCTCTCTCCTTCTCTCTGGCCATCTCATTCTTTTTTTTTACTTTTTAATTAATTATTTATTTTAAAATTTACATCCAAGTTAGTTAGCATATAGTGCAACAATGATTTCAGGAGTAGATTCCTTAATGCCCCTTACCCATTTAGCCCATCCCCTCTCCCCACTCCCTCTGTTTGTTCTCTACATTTAAGAGTCTCTTATATTTTGTTCCCCTCCTTGTTTTTAAATCATTTTTACTCTCCTTCCCTTATATTCATCTGTTTTGTATCTTAAAGTCCTCACATGAGTGAAGTCATATGATATTTGTCTTTCTCTGACTAGTTTCACTTAGCATAATGCCCTCTAGTTCCAAACACATAGCTACAAATGGAAAATTTCATTCTTTTCGATTGCCAATACATTGTGTGTATTATATATATGTGTGTATGTATATACCACATCTTCTTTATCCATTCATCCACTGATGGGACATTTGGGCTCTTTCCGTACTTTGGCTATTGTAGATAGTGCTGCTATAAACACTGGGGTGCACGTGCCCTTTTGAAATAGCACACCTGTATCCCTAGCAGTGCAATTGCTCGGTTGTAGAGTAATTCTATTTTTAATTTTTTGAGGAACCTCCATACTGTTTTCCAGAATGACTGCACCAGTTTGTATTTCCACCAGGAGTGCATTCTTGCCAACATCTATTGCCTGAGTTGTTACTGTTGGCCATTCTGACAGGTGTGAGCTGGTATTTCATTGTGGTTTTGATTTGTATTTCCCTGATGATGGGTGATGTTGTGCATTTTTTTATGTGTTAGTTGACCATCTGGATGTCTTCTTTGGAGAAGTATGTATTCATGTCTTTTGCCCATTTCTTCACTGGATTATTTGTTTTTTGGGTGTTGAGTTTTATAAGTTCTCTATACATTTTGGATACTAACCCTTTATTAGACATTTGCAGAAGTCTTCTCCCATTCTGTTGGTTGCCTTTTAGTTTTTCTGATTGTTTCTTTTGCTGTGCAGAAGCTTTTTATTTTGATGAGGTCCCAATAGTTCATGTTTGCTTTTGCTTCCCTTGACTACAGAGACGTGTTGAGTAAGAAGTTGTTGCAGCCGAGGTCAAAGAGGTTTTTGCCTGCTTTCTCCTGTAGGATTTTGATGGCTTTCTGTCTTACTTTTAGGCCTTTCATCCATTTTGAGTTTGTGTATGGTGGAAGAAAGTGGTCCAGGGTCATTTTTCTGTATGTTGCTGTCCAGTTTTCCCAGCATCACTTGCTGAAGAGACTGTCTTTATTCCATTGATTATTCTTTCTTGCTTTGTAAAAGATCAGTTGGCCATACATTTGAGGGTCCATTTATGGGTTCTCTATTATGTTCCATTGATCTGAGTGTCTGTTTTTGTGCCAATACCATACTGTCTTGATGACTCTACAGCTTTGTAATACATCTTGAAAACAAGGATTGTAATGCCTCCAGCTTTGGTTCTCTTTTTCAAGAGAAGTCCCTATTCAGGGACTTTTCTGTTTCCATACGAATTTTAGGATTGTTTGTTTTAGCTCTGTGAAAAGCACTAGTGCTATTTTAATATGTATTGCTCTGGTCATCTCATTGTTATCTGTCCTTCAGAATTTAGTTCAAATTCTATTTCCATGATGATCAACTGCCCACCCCAATTCTCATTTATTCAATCATTCAACAAATACATAAAGAGAGTACTTATTGTGTTCAGGTAATATTAGGCATGGAAATACAACCATGACAATGGTGTAGTTCCTTCCTTCAAGGAGTTTATAGTTTGTTTTTCTTTTCTTTAAGTAGGCTCCATGCCCAAAGTAGGGCTTAAACCCACAACCCTGAGATCAAGAGTCACTTGAGCCAGATGCCTCAAGGGGTTTGCAGATTCTAAAGCTAAGGTTAATTACAATGCAGAAATAAATGATGTAATAAAGTGTACAATAAGAGCATATAGCAGCCCCTTGCTTGTATTGGATGTGGTAGTCAGGGAAGTTTTTTCAAAAGTGGTAGAGAATTTGCTGGCAAAGTAGGGACAACAGCATTTCACAGAGAAAAGAACATGATTAGAAACATGAAAGCATAAGAAAATATTTGTCTTATTTTTATTTGAGAGAGAGATAATCCCAAGCAGGCTCCATGCTCAGTACAAAAATCCAATGTGGACTCATCACGGGGCTTGACCCCATGACCCTGGGATCATGACTCAAGCCAAAATCAAGAGTTGTGCACTCAGTTGACTGAATCACTCAGGTGCCTCAAGAAAGCATTATAATCTGAAGACCAGAACCAAAGCAAACCAAAACTTTCAAGGATTCTAAATACTTAAGTTTTTCTAAATGCTCACTTTCCAGATCTGTAATTAAGCTAGGAAATAAACTAATCAAATCTGTATTTCTCACCCTGGGGGATGGACTGGAGTAGAGCCTGACCAGTTAGAAAGCTGTTGCAGTTCAGTGGACTAATGTCAAGGAACTTATCAGCTCAGGCAGGGCATGGAATGGAGAGGAGGGGTCACATGTAAATGTCATTATGGAGGTGAGCCTATCAACAATGACTGGATGGGATGGGAGTGAAGAGAATAAAACATGATTCGAATCTCTGGCTTAAGCAAGCAAATGAGGAGTGGTAGAATAAGTGAATGGTGGTCAAGGGATCCCCATTTCTTTGGGGGTGAGGTAAGGATCACTAAAACTAAATTACTTTCTGAAGATCACACATCTAAATGAATGTCACAGCCTAGAGTACAACATATTCTCTGTATGTTCCTCCAGATCCACCCTTTCCTGCTGGGCTCTTTGCCCTGGCTGGCCTGTGCATCACCTCAACTTTTCTGCCACCTGGATTCTAATTGGGTTTGGTCCAGGGGAGAGACACAGAGATCAGTGTGGGAGGAAAGAGACTGATATAAGCATGTTCCCTAGCTCTTTCCATGTAGAGCTCACGTTTTTATCAGAGATTGAATTTCTTTAGATCAGTGTTTCTCAAACTAGTGATGAACAATCTTTCTTAAACTACCACCCCACCAATGATCAACACTTTAAAAAATAAGTAACAAGAAATAATTACTAGAAAAGTGAAATTAAAAACTAAATACATACAAAAGATAATTCTTAGGTTTTCTATTATCTGATTAAAAAACATAACATTAGTCTGTTAAATTGGTGTATAAGTTTCTAAATGCTCACCCTCAGTTTCTGTCCTTACCTCTTCCTAGATGGTAACAAATAGTTTGTAGACTGCTGGCTCCACGTTTACAGCTATAGCTCTGATGATTTCCTGTGAAGTTTCCTCTCTGTGCTCCTTTAGCCTGGGGTGGTAATGGCTCTCAGGATTGCTTGTCCATAGATGCATTACCCTTGACTTTGCTCACAGTTACATAAATAGTTCCTTCATTAAATATCTTTTCTTTGAGGTCACCTGGGTGGCTTAGTCAGATAAACGCTGACTTCAGCTCAGGTCATGATCTTGTGGTTTCTGAGTTTGAGCCCTGTGTAGGGCTCTGTGCTGATGGTGTGGAGCCTGGAGCCTGCTTTGGATTTTGTGTCTCCCTCTCTCTCTACCCTTCCCCAGCTTGTGCTCTGTCTCTCTCTCAAAAATAAACACTAAAAATTTTTCTAAAAAACATCCTTTCCCCCCTAGCTTTATTGAAACATAACTAACATTCAATAAAGTGCATATAAAGTGTGGAGCATGCAAACTTTGACAATCTATACTGTAAACCTATCACTATGATCAATAACCATACTCATTACCTCAAAAGTTTCATTAAACATTCTGTTTCTTTAAAAAATTATCATTAAACACTCATTTTTAAATTTTTATTAAAAATTTTTTAATGTTTATTTTTGAGATAGAGACAGAATGTGAGTAGGGGAGGAGCAGGGGAAGAGCGAGAGAATCTTAAGCAGATTCCATGCCCAGTACAGAGCCTGACATGGGGCTCGATCCTATGACCCTGGGATCATGACTTGAGCCAAAATCAGAAGTCAGACATTCAAATGACCAAGCCATCCAGGTGCCCCTCATTAAACATTCTTGAACTAAACATTTTGAATGTGCCACCTCTTCCCTGTCAAAACCCTGAATCCTGAGCCCCCCAAATTCCTGTGTTCTTACTCTAAGTCCAGTCATTTCTTTATACAATTTTCTATAATTTTATAAATACTCTTAGATTATCAATTATCTTCCTAACAATTATGTTTTATTTCTGTAACTATTGTTCATTCACTTAAGGTCATTACCATATTTTTGTCGCATATGTCTCATCGATCTCAAAAGAACACTTGGTAAGCAGTTGTTTTAATGTAGAACCGTTTGATTGTAAGAAATAGGAGACCCACACAAACTATTTAAACACAACAGGATTATGGTATGAAGCATTCATTTCAGACAAGATCAATGACATGGCTGGGCCTACCTCAGCACTGAGACCTCAGCACAGATGATCATTAAGGCTTGTTGCAGTCTAATCCTTAGTCATTAATTAGACTTGGCTCTGCTCCATGAATCTGTATCCTTTTGTCTCACTACCAGCTGGTAATTTCACTCCAATATCTCATCTTTTTGAGTCAGGTCTCGTAAGTCAGAGCTTGCTGCCAATTGAGGACTCTCTACAACCTATGTTGTGCCAGGTGACCATCTTTGTTCAAATTAGCTGAAGCTGGAAGACTACAAACTGAGGAAGATTTAGATAGGGGGAGGATCTCTGATGCTGGGGTATAAGTGGATCCAGAGAGAGAGAGGAATCTAATACTTGCTCATCAACTCACATAAAGTTCTTATATAAAAGTAACTTTTTAGTCAACTCCCTTCATTCTACAGCCACCTTCGTTCAAATCCACCTAGCCTTTGTATTTATACTTTTCTTCAAAGGTGCTGAAAGAATAATCCGTAAGGCTGATATCACTAGCTCTTAAGGGTAAAGAAATCATTGAAGTTGTTAAGAGCAAGTTTAGATTTAGCTGCAAGTGCTAGTGGTTAAGTTCTAAAAAGTTAGAGAGGCTTCTTCTCTCTGTACTTTTTTTAATATTTTATTTATTTTTGAGAAAGAGAGAGACAGAGTGAGCAGGGGAGGGTCAGAGAGAGAGGGAAACACAGAATCTGAAACAGGCTCCAGGCCCTGAGCTGGCAGCACAGAGGCCGACGCGGGGCTTGAACCCACAAACCGCGAGATCATGACCTAAGCCGACGTCGGACACTTAACTGACTGAGACACCCAGGTGCCCCTCTCTGTACTTTTTAGAGCATGTACCACAATATGCATGATGAAGCTCTAAGAGGGAAGCAGGGTATACAGAATTTCCCAAACTACTTTAGATTATGGAAACGTTTTCCCATGGGCTTCTGGAGGGACTATACTTTGAGAGATTACGGATCTACTATATACAGTAGAGCAATTTTTAAAAAAGTGCCTTATGTAAGATTTATAGTCTACATAGTCCAGGTTCTGTACTGAAGGGTAGAACTGAACCATGGAATTTTGGCTGTTTGCCTATCTTTATTTATTTTTATTTTTTAAAAGATTTTATTTTTAAGTAGGGGTGCCTGGGTGGCTCAATCAGCTCAGGTCATGATCTCATGGTCTGTGAGTTTGAGTCCTGCGTCAGGCTCTGTGCTGCTGACAGCTTGGAGCTTGGAGTCTGCTTCAGATTCTGTGTCTCCATCTCTCTCTGCCTCTCCCCTGCTCATTCATTTTCATTCTCTCTCTCTCTCTCAAAAGTAAACATTTTAAAAATTTAAAATTTTATCTTTAAGTAATCTCTATACCCAATATGGGACTAGAACTCACAAGCCTGAGATCAAGAGTTACATGCTTATTGACTGAGCCAGCCAGGCACCCCTGTTTGTCTATCTTAAAAATAGGCAGGATCTCAGAGTGTTATGCCTTTATGAACCTGCAAAAAAAACTGAAAAATAGCTGGAGTCATTAAATCTTTCAGAACAAGTGGCATTAATCGGTGTGCTTATTTGAAGATAGTTTGTGTAGATAAAAGTTTACAATCCTTGTTTCTCAAATTTTGAGGTAATTTCCCGACTACATTTTGAAGAATGATGTAGAAGTTTCACAGCAAGTCTTTGGCTGTGGGGAATTATCATAATCAAGTCTCATGGAAAAAGGGTGGCAGCTGTTACTTTTAATCAGTGTGCTCAGCGAGGGAGGAAAATGAAAGCTCTTTGTGTTCCTGCTGGTGGATGGATGTCTTACAGTTGGCAGTTTGCCAGATTACCCAATCAGTTGTTCTTGATACACTTGGTCTCTGGAGAGGTTGAAATGCTTGGCAGTTCATTCAGACCTTCCTCCTGCTCTGTACACTTGTGTGCATGTCAGTCACCTCGGAAAGGAGCTCATCTGTTATCAAATAAATGCAACATTGAATTATCCTGGACTGGTGAGCTCTCTCCCACATCTTTGCCTTTTTGTCATGTTGCTCCTGGCAAGCATTCGGATTCACACAAATTGCTTTTCACATCAAAGGCAATTTTTTCTTTCCTTCAAGTTGCTCTTTTCACTGCAGGGTGGTAGAAATAAAAGAGGGAAAGACACTTTGGCTGGTCAAATAGCAACAGTTACTATGGACTGTTTACAGAACACTGTTCTGGGTGAGTTTGATAATCTGATGAGCAAGACAGATAGAAATGAAAGAGTAAAAATAGTACAACCTAATCATATCATATATAACACATGCACAATATATAATTCTGTAAGTGATTCAAAATATCAAATAAGAAATCAATTCATTCAATAACCATCTTTGAGTGTTTAGCATATGCCAGATACTAAAGATGTATTGGTGAACAATACTAGTTGATGAAGATTTACCCATGTTTTCTTCTAAGAGTTTAATGGTTTTAGCTCTTATACTTAGGTCCTCAACCCATTTTGAGTTTTTTTTTAAAGTTTATGTATGTATGTATTTTGAGAGAGAGAGAGCACACTCAAGCAGGGGAGGGGCAGAGAGGAGAGAATCCCAAGCAGACTCTGCATTGAGTAGGCTTGATACAATGAACCGTGAGATCATGACCTGGGTCGAAATCAAGACTCAGATGTTAACCGACTGAGCCACCCAGGTGCCCTTATTTCTGGCCTCTTAATTCTATTCCATTGATCTGTATGTTTATCCTAATTGCTTTACTATAGTTCTGATTGCTCTAAATTTGTAGTAAGTTCTGAAATCAAAAAGAGTGTGTCCTCCAAATGTGTTCTTCTCTTTTCAAGATTGTTTTGACTATTTGGGGGTCCCTTGAAATTCCTATGAATTTGAGGATCAGACTTTCCATTTCTGAAAAAAAAAGCCATTAGAATTTTGATAGGGATTGCATTGAGACTGTAGATCACTTTAGGTAATATTGTCATCTTAACAACATCATCTTCCAATCCATGAACATGATAGGTCTTTCCATTTGTCTGAGTTTTTCTAAAGCAATATTCTATAGTTTTCAATGTACAAGCCTTTCACCTTCTTGGTGTACTCCTGGACTTCTTCTTGCTCCTGGTCACCAGGGAGTAGGATTCTTTCTAGCAAAGGTCACTTTTTACTTGACTACCAGGTACCACCCCCCCACACCCACCTACTCAATATTTTGCTGCCTCAAATATCCCCTTTTTCTCGTTATCATCACTGTCTCTCTCCATTGCTTCATTCCCACCAGTCAACATGCTGTCATTTCCCATCTTAAAAACATTTTTTCCTGATCCCAGGTCCCCCTCTCACCTCATTTCTCTTTTTATGCAACAAAAGTTCTTGAAAGAGTTGTTTATTCAAGTTTTCTTTACTCCTCTATTCTTTAATTTTTGGATTTTTATTTATTTTTGAGAAAGAGTGTGAGTGGGGGAGGGGCAGAGAGCGAGACAAAATCTGAAGTAGGCTCCAGGTTCTGAGCTGTCAGCACAAAGCCTGATGTGGGGCTCAAACTCACAGACCATGAGATCATGACCTGAGCTGAAGTCCAACACTTAACCAACTGAGCCACCCAGGTGCCCCTTTACTCCTCCTCCATTCTTATTCGTCTTTCAAAATTTGGTAATATATGTACATAATAATAGATTACCTTTACTTCTATACTTTAACCATCAAACTCCCCTCCCTAGAGGCCAACAACTGTTACCAGTTTCCTAAATAATTCTTTCAGAGATAAAATATAATTTCAAATACACATATAGTATATACGTACAACACGAAACAAATGGTGATCCCTAATGTAAACTATGGACTTCAGTTAATAATAATTTACCAATAGTGGTTTATCAGTTGTAATAAATGTACCACACTAAAGCAAGATATTAATAATTGCAGAATCTCTGAACAGGCGGGAAGGGAATAATTGGGAACTCCTGTATTATCTGCTCAATTTCCTGTAAAACTAAAACAACTCTAAAAAATAGTCTATTATAAATTTTAAGAAAATCTACCTTGGGGTGCCTGGGTGGCTCAGTTGATTGAGCATCCAACTTTGGCGCAGGTCATGATCTCACAGTTTGTGAGTTCAAGCCCTGTGTTGAGCTCTGTGCTGACAGCTTAGAGTCTGGAGCCTGCTTCACATTCTGTGTCTCCCTCTCTCTATGCCCTTCCCTGCTCACAGCCTGTCTTTTTTCCCTAAAAAATAAACATAAAAAATTATAAAAAATCTGCATTACTGTTAAGTCAAAAAGAAAATTAAAACTAAGAAAATTAGAGTATGTAAAAAATAATAATAAAGGTACTATACAGTACACTATTTACAGTTAAAGCAGAGCTTAGGGGAAATTTCATAGACATAAATATATATAATAAATGATGAATATAAATAATTTAAGCATCACCATGGAAATTAGAAAAACAACTGCACATGGGCCTTAAAAAGGTAGAAGAAAAAATTTAGTAAATTCAAAAGCAGAAATTGGAGCACCTGGCCGGCTCAGTCAGTGGAGCATACTACTTGATTTCAGAGTTTTGAGTTCAAGCTCCAGTTGGGTGCACAGGTTGCTTAAAAATAAAATCTTAGGGGCACCTGGGTGGCTCAGTTGGTTAATGTGGGACTCTTATTTTGGCCTAGGTCCTAATATCGGGCTGGGGGGCTGACAGCACAAGAGCCTGCTTGGGATTCTCTCTCATCTCTCTCTGCCCCTCAACCACTAGTGCATGATCACCCTCCCTCTCTCTCAAAGTAAATAAATAAGTAAGAATTTTCAGGTTCTGATTCGGAGGTATGGGGTGAGAGCTTGAAATTCTTCATTTAAGAAAAATAAAAAATTATTTTTTAAAGTTGATTTTGAGACAGAGATAGTGTGCATAAGTGAGGGAGACGCAGAGAAGAGGAGACAGAATCCGAAGCAGGCTCCACACTGTCATCTCAGAGCCTGACAGAGGGCTCCACGTTAAGAACAGTGACATCAGGAACTGAGCTTAAACCGAGTCAGGCACTTAACTGACTGAGCCACCAAAGCCCCCCAAGAAAAATAAAATCTTAAAAAAAAAAAAACAAAAGCAGAACTGAAAAATCAGAAAAGAGCAGAATGCTGGGAATAATAAATATGAATGCAAGAACTAGTTTTTTGACAAAGCAAATAGTAAAAGAGATGAGCTACTAGCTAATGGAGAAACTAGTTGGCTGAGGAAGGGGGTGAATGGGGATTTACTTTAAATTTTTTTTTTAAATGACTTACAATTAAATATTTCAAGCATACCAAAAGGCTACAAACTGTACTATGAGGCATTCCTGTGAAACCATCACCAAACTTTTCCCACTATCTTCACATTTTAGTGTTCACGATTCCAACCCATTTTGTAATTTTATAACTTACATGCCCTCGAAAAATTTTATGGTTTGCATGTTTTGAACACCATAAGTGTTATTTTACACTACATACTCTTCAATCTGTTTGCTTAGCCCTGTTCTTCAGATTGTCCATGTTAGATATGGCACTGGTTCATTCTATTCTACCTGCTATTATGCGCTATTACATTACAGACACATACCACAATTTACTTATTACTCCTGGTTGATGTCAATTAACAGATTTTTTGCAACTGTTAAGTTTTATCGTTAACATTCTTGTATGCGTGGGTATTTCTTTGGGCTCATATGTGAGAGTGATCTTATAAGCGGGCCGGGCACGTGGAGTTTTACTAGATAAATCCTAACTGTTCTCCCAAGCACTGGTGCCAATTTAGACTACAAAATAGTTCCAAGTCGCTCCAACGTTCATCAATACCGAAGCCGTTAAGACTTAGTTTTCACTCTACATTTCTCTGTCCATGGCATTTCACGTTACACAATTTCTTCAGCTTTATTTCAATTAGTCCTCACCGTAAGACAGTGGGTTAGGCATTATTAGTCACATTTGCAGATGGAAAAAAAACAACAACAAACCTCTTCGTTTTTAGACTACTGTTTTTCTTCCTGAAGGAAAAAAGTCTCTTACTCTTCAGCCTCGCTTACTGAACCTTTTTCCTGTCAGCCCTGGAAAGGCTGCTTTCTTGGAAAGGAGGTTTCACTGGGCCTGGCGTCCAGGGCTGGCGGGGTTCCTTATCCCTCCTCCACCCTCCTCAAATCCGGCTCGGCACCCGGCCGTCCGAAGGCAGTCGTGGCTCTGTCAGCAACGCGGTGGAAAGACAGGGTTTGGACCACTAGCGCCTCCGTAGTCCCCTCCTCTTCTCCCTCCGCCCTTCTCCGCGCGCCGAAGGCGCCGTCCGCCGCGCTGGAGAAGGCGGAGTCCGAGACTTCAGGCAGCACCACTCATCGCGATAGGCTAACGCTTGCGGCACGAGCGCCCCAGTCACCGGAAGTGCTGCGGTCTCTCCCTCTCCGGAGCCGCGGTCGCCGAGGTTGGAGTTCTGCCCCGGAAGTCTTCCCCCAGTCCCCCGCCCGCGGCAAACATGGCGGTGGACTCGGCGATGGAGCTGCTATTTTTAGACACTTTTAAACACCCGAGCGCTGAGGTAAGGCGTCCCGACTTGATTCCGATCCTGCTTGTCGACTGGTGGATCCTTAGAAATCCTGGTCACTAGGCGTGCCTCGACTTTTACTCTCGCCGACTGCCGCTTTAACTCCTCACAGACATAGCCCCTTCCCCACCCCCCCCGCTTGGGTGTGGGCACCGCGTCTGAGGGAGAGTGGCGGTAGACCCTCCCCCCATTTTCCCCAGCTTTCCCTTAGTTCCCCACGTCTTTGGTTGAGTTGGCTGCTCTGCTTGCCTTGTTCTTTTGTTGTGCTGTTGTTTCCTGTCAGCTTTGGGCCTCGAGAAGGATCGTGGTTTTCAAGTTTACCTCAGGTGGTGTTCGGAAGGGGTCTTGGACAGCTCGAGTTTGACAGCCCAGGTGACTGGGTCACGCAGGTTTCGTGGTTCCTAAATCCCTCCTCCTAGGTTTCCTTCCTAACAGGAGTTCTACTGTCCAGGTGGGACACTCATTCGGTTTAGGATTGTGGCGTTCGCCAGTTTGCTATGAAACTCGAATCCTTATCCCTTGGAAAGATTGCACACATTAGGACACGAAGCACTTACCCGGAACGCCCTTTGGGTGGAGAATACTTGCGAAGAAGAGAGAATTGAGAGAATTGTAGTTTATCTGTACAGCATAATTGTATTGTTTTCGGGGGGCGGGGGCTGGTGTGGACAACTTGTTCTGTGATAACTTGAGCGCCCCTGAACGTCTGACTCTGCGATATTTAAATTGAATATAGCTGGTTAACTAAAGGTTCCCGAAAGCTGGCCAAAATGGACATGAACCAAGTCCATAGAGATAATAAAAACGGCCCAGAACTCACATTTCTCCTCCAATGTAAACTTAATTTAGAGAACTGTTCTTTTCTTGGATTTAGTGATGGTAGTGGGTAGTGGTTGTATCTTAATGTTTTGTTTGGCAAAATAAAAAATTTGACAACTTCCGTCTTCTAATTATTTCAACAAATGGTTTATAGGTATGTAAAAATAAAAATTTTGGAAACTTGAGCATGTCTTACTAACAATGAGTGAATTTGTGGTCTCATTTCATGTCCACAAGCTCTGCTTGTTCAATGACTGTACTTCTCTGACTATCTCCAGCTAAGCTTTAGAAAACTCATGGTGGAGTTAGTTGGATCAGAACAAACCTGTCATGTGTACAGTAGTAGAGAACTGTTAAAAGTGAAAGAAGCCAATGATAAATTAGTGGCATTCTAGTTTAAGAGAATCGGCATTAATTCACTTATATATTTAAAAATCTTCTGTTTCTTCATTCATTCATGGACAAACATTGAGGACCAGGAGAGGACAGGACCAGTTCTGGAAATGATTTAGGGAGGCTTAGTAGAGATCACGATCACATTTGAATAGAGTCTTGAAGGAAGACTAAAGGTTTGTGGGGAGTATGAAATATTGAGTTGTTCTCAAGGAGCTTATAACTAAGTATTGGAGGTTAGGTCCACAAAAGTATGATTCAAGTTAGAAGGCGAGGAGTGTGTATAAGAAGAGTGGGAATCCCTTGGGTTTTATCATCCCTTTTTCCCCCCCTCTTTCACTCTCAATCTCTCTTTTTTTTTTTTTTTAAGTAAGCTCTATTCCCAATGTGGGGCTCGAACTCATGATCCTGAGATAAGAGTTGCATGGTTGACTGGCTGAGCTAGCCAGGCGCCCAAGGGTTTATCCTCTTTATTCCAAAATGCCCTGGCCTATTGGGACCCCAATCAGTATTTATTTAAGCTCCATTTGGTGCTACCAATAAGGCTGTGTGATTTCAGAGGAGGAAGAGATCACTCTTCTTTTATCAGGGAAGACTTCAAGGCAGTTGGCATGTGAACTGGGTCTGTGGTGGAAGAGGAAACGTTCCACAATTGTAGATAAGAAAGCAGGGCATTCTCCTGGAGTAGTCAGTCCTCTGGGGAGTATGCCAGAAGTATTAGTGTGAAGTGGCAGCTGCAGGGCAGTTCGAAGCCAGATCATGGAGTTCCTTTGAATGCTAAGCAAAATAGCATGGACTTGATTTTGTAGGAAATAGGTAGTTTTTGAGCAAATTAAATGACTAGTAAAATTCATTAAGTCAATTAATTGATCACTAATACCTAAAATGATTCAGAAAAATTAGAGGTGGCAAATAAGGAAGAAAAGGTGAGATGTTATGAAAGCTTGGGTTTAGCAGATGGGCAGTAATCATTGTCCACAGTTATTGAATGCTCACTTTGTGCAAGGTTCAGTGCTTTCATTATTTAAATATACTATCTCTAATCCTTGTAATAATTTTGAAAGATCCTTATCCCCATTTTATAGATAAGGAAAGAGAGTGTGAGAGGTTAGGTGATTTTCCTAAAGTGTCATAGCAGGATTAAAGCATACCAGTGTGGCTTTAAAGCCATGCCATACTGTGTCTCAGTAGGACTAAGCAGGAGGAGATAGGAGCAAGATAAATTTTGGATATAGAGTTGATAGCATGGCAACTGATTGTATAAGGGAGAAAGAGTAGTTAAAAGTGATAGAGTTATAGTTTTAGAGATAGAGAATTGGTAGGGCCATTGATCATAGAAGAGTCTGGAAGTACATTTGATGGGAACAGGATAGTTTTAGTTTTAGGTGTGTTTAGTGGTACACCAGAGAGATTTGCTCAAATAGAAATTTGGGAATTTGTTTTAACAATTTCATTTATGAAAAAATATTTCTGAAGGTGAGGTATAGCTCAGGGGAGAGGGGGAAGCAATACAAATAAGAAAACAAATAAAAACTCCCAAAACCTATTGGCCTTGCTTTCAAAGAGGTTTGTGATCTGGTGAAGAAATATTTATTCACATTTCCCAAGGAGAATACTGAAAGGGGTTTGAGTCATGTTAAATGAATTACAAATTGTGTTTGTGGTTTGTATGCCACTTTATTCACAATAAAAAAAACAACTTACTTTAGTAAATTTTTTAAAAACTTGATTTAATTTGAGAGAGCACAAGTTGGGGAGGGGTGGAGGGAGGCAGGTGGGGTGAAGGGGGAGAGAGAGGGAGATTCTCAAGCAGGCTCCATGCTGTCAGTGTGGAGCCAGAAGCAGGCTCAAATCCTTGAACTGTGAGATCATGACCTGAGCCAAAATCAGTAGTCAGACACTTAACCTACTGAGCCACCCAGACACCCTTGTTATAGTAAATTTTAATTTCAATATAGATAAACAAGAATATACAGAAAAGCAAAGCCTTTCTTTCTTTCTTTTTTTTTTTTTACAAATAGTTTATTGTCAAATTAGTTTTCACATAACACCCAGTGCTCATCCCCACAAGTGTCCTCCTCCATGCCCATCCCTCCTCCCCCCCACATCCATCAGTCCTCAGTTTTTGTCAGCATTCAAGAGTCTCTCATGGTTTGCCTCTCTCCCTTTCCCCCACCATTTCCTCCCTTCTTCTCCCCCTTGTTCCTCCATCAAGTTCCTCCTAATTCTCCTATACGTGCACACATATGATATTTGTCCTCTGCCTGACTTATTTCGCTCAGCATAACACCCTCAAGGTCCATCCATGTTGCTACACATGGACAGATTTCATTGTTTCTCATTGCCATGTAGTATTCCATGGTATAGATAAACCACATCTTGAACCATTTGTCCGTGATGGACACTTAGGCTCTTTCCATGTTTTAGCTATTGTGGAGAGTGCTGCTATGAACATTGGGGTACATGTGCTCCTATGCCTCAGCATTTCTGTATCCCTTGGGTAAATTCCTAGCAGCGCAAAGCCTTTCTTAGTCCCAGCTATGATTTACAGATTTTTACATTTTTTTCTTAAATCTTCTAGTGTATGTGTCTGTATGTATATATAAACATATATGTATAAATGCATATATCCATCACCCACAGTAACATGCCCATACTGTAATACTGTTTCGTGGTTTCTTGTTTTTACCTAACAATGTGTTGTGCATCTTTATCAATTAAGAACTATACTTACATAACATTTTATTTTTATTATTATTTTAATGCTTATTTTTGAGGGGTACATAGTATGAGCAGGGGAGGGGCAGAGAGAGAGGGAGACACAGAGTCTGAAGCAGGCTCCAAGCTGTGAGCTGACCTGAGCTGAAGTCGGACACTTAACCAACTGAGCCACCCAGGTGCCCCTATTATTGTTCTTTTTTTAAGCGTTTGTTTATTTTTGAGAGAGAAAGGACGAGCAGGGGTAGGAGAGAGAGAGAGAGAGAGAGAGAGAGAGAGGTAAGTAGGTAGCAGATCCAAAGTGGGCTCTGTGCTGACAGCATAGAGCCCGACACAGGGCTTGAACTCACAAACTGTGAGCTCATGACCTGAGCCAAAGTCAGATGCTTAACCAACTGAGCCACCCAGGTGCTCTTGTACTTCTATAATATTTTAGATGTACACTTCATTTTGAAATGTTATCTCTTTATTTTGACTAGGTAACACGTGTGAGGTAGAAATCCAATGGGTACAAAAGGGTATATAGTAAAAAGTATGTCTTTTTCTTAAACCTGCCCTCTAGCCATCCTGTTTCTTTGCCTAGGTATTCTATATAATTCCATTTTTACTGGCTGCACAGTATTTCTTTAAATGGTAATACTTTTATTTATATAAAATACATTTAGGTTTTCTTTTTAAGTTTATTTATTTTGAGAGAGAGTGAGAGAGCGATCAGGGGAGGGGCAGAGAGAGAGAGAGAATCCTAAGCAGGCTTCGCTGTGTTAGTGCAGAGCCCAACATGGAGCTTGAAACCACGAACAATGAGATAACTGACCTGAGCCGAAATCAGACACTTAAGCCAACTGAGCCACCCAGGTGCTCCCACATTTAGGTTTCTAACGTTTTACAATGATGTGATATTCTTTAAATTATAAATGTTAAAATTATTTTATGAACCTTTATTTATTTTTAGAGTGGAATTGCTGGGTTAAAATGCAGTCTTATAATAGTGGTTGATGCTAGAAGGTACTACTTCATTTTAGAGTTTTTTTAAGTAATTAGAACTCATCTGAACAGAAGTGATAATGGAAATGGTAGGGATAGGTGAGATAGCTTTAGCTTACCCTTAAGGAGAGGGTAAACAGAGAAGGGAAAATATTTGCAGGGATAGAAGAGTAAGGAAGGGGAGGCAGCTATACTGTGAGTTGTAAACACACAGTGACTCCTGAAGGTAAATGTGGTTCAGAGTCCTGAAATTTGACCAGTTTATTCTTCACATTCCTGCTATGTCTGTAATCATAAATTTTCCATGATTCCCCTTGTCTTCCTAAGGCTTATGTGCTCCTCTAGATATCTTAAGCCCCTACTTCACTGTAATATTTTTAACTCTCTGAAAACACAGTTGAATCAACTTTTATTAAACACTTATTAAAAGTCTTTCATTCATTAAATGAATATGCTAGGCACTTTGAGTATAACAGTAAACTGAGACTTGGTTATTGTCTTCTTGAGATGCAACTCTAATGGGAGAGATAAAAGAAGCAATTGCAGTTTAGTTTGATAAGAGGCTTTTGATTCACAAGGAGAGGCATCTATCTAGACTTGCTTTGGCACACCTTCCAAGAGAAAGTTCACTCTCAGGGTGCCTGGGTGGCTTAGTCAAGCATATGGCTCTTGATTTCAGCCCAGGTCATGATCTCATGATTAAGATCTGCATCGGGCTCTGCTCAGACAGCACAGAGCCTCCTTGGGATTCTGTCTCTCTGCCCCTACTGTGCTCTTGCTCTTGCTCTCTCCACCCCCTGCCCCCAAATAATAATAACAATAATAATAATAGTTATAATAATAATAAGAAGAAGGGCACCTGAGTGGCTCAGTGGGTTAAGCCTCTGGTTCTTGATTTCAGCTCAGGTCATGATCTCATAGTGCATACCCTGCTTGGGGTTCTTGCTCTCCATCTCTCTCTGCCTCTTTTCCTCTTTCTCTTTCTCTCAAAATAAATAAATTTTAAAAAACTGCTCTAAAAAAAAAGAGAGAGAAAGTGGACTCTAAAAGGAATTGGGACAGAGGAGTGTGGGAGCAGAGATAATAGCATGAGTGAGGCCTGAAGGTGAGAAAGAGCATGGTATGTTGGGGCTATAAATTTGAACGGGCAAGAAGAGGTTATACTTGTTTATAAGACAAGGAATTTGGCCTGGGAAGCAAGGGAGTGATACTTTTACCTTCTAGAAGGACCACACTACAATAGGAGAATAGGTGGAGGGGAACAAGAAAGAAGCCCCAAACCAGGAAGGATTCTATTGCTGTAACCCAGATTAGTGTGAAGAGTGTCTGGAACTAGAGAAGTGAAGCCCTAATGGAAAGAAATACCAGATTTGAGAGCTATTTAGAAGTTTAATCACTGGGACTTGTTATTTAGATGAATGGTTTAGGTGAGAGAATGAGAAAGAAGCAAAGGATAATAATGGTTTCTGTCTTGGCCATTGTGTGGATGGTGTTGCTAACACTTACATAGGAGAGTTCAGTTTTGGGCTTGTTGAGTTTGTGTTGCCAGAGAGACATTCAAGAGGGGATGTCCAGTTGGCAGTTGGTTATAGTGGTCTGGGGCTTGCGAGCGAGGTCCTAAACGGAGATTTAGATTTGGAGTTGACTTATGGCAGTGGACGAAAGTTTTATTTCTTGTAATTTTATTCATTGTATTTACCTACTCTGCCCTACTTCATTTTACCCTCTAGCCATGGTGAACTGTGCTTGCAATTTCTTGAATCTTCCAAGTTCTTGTTTGCCTTCCTTGTGTGCATGCTTCTTCCTTTGCTTGGAAAGTTGTTCCTTCGCCTCCTTTCCTACTGATTCTTGTTTTCCTTAAAGACTTGCTTAGCTCAAGTGCTGTTTCTTAGGGGAAATCTTTCCTGACACTCCTCTGTTCCTCCCCACAAATTTTGGTCCACAAAAGGGGTAAGTACCCCTTTGACTTTGCACAGTATCCTGTATGAGTCTCTATCATAGCAAATATCTGTTTGTCTACCACACTAGATGGTCTCTTCTTTAATGGCTGAGATTATTATGTCTTTGTCTTGGTATCCTTGGGACCTGGCATTCCTTGGAACATAATAGATATTTAATAAATGTTTAGAAATAAATGTTAAATAAAAGGGGTAGCAACTAATACAGAAATTCTTCTACTTACAAACAAAATAGATTTTTAAATTATTTTTATTAAATTTTTTAAATGTTTTATTTATTTCTGAGAGACAGAGAGAGAGAGAAGAGAGAGAGCGTGAGCAGGGGAGGGTCAGAGAGAGAGACACACACAGTATCCGAAACAGGCTCCAGGCTCTGAGCTAGCTGTCAGCACAGAGCCCGATTCAGGGCTCAAACCCATGAACTGTGAGATCATGACCTGAGCCAAAGTCGGATGCTTAACTGACTGAGCCAGCCAGGCACCCCACAAAATACATTTTGAAAGACTGTTCATAAAATTTTAAGTTCATTTTTTTTAGGTCTACAGTGATTACACCCTAACAACTAATACCATTAATTAATCAGTAGAGGGCAGGGTAGAGGAGGATGCAGTTAATGAACTTTTGCTCTAAGTTTCGTTTCTACATATTAATGAGAATTTAAAATATGTAAGCAAAGGAACTTCAGTATAGTATACTTTATAAGCAGAGAAGTTCCTTACAAGAAGGAAACATAGCATCAAAGTTTGAGGCAAAATGCTAATTTCTTTTGTGTAAAACTATTGTAGCATATGTAGAATACCTATAGTATATTTGTAATAATAAGGATACAAGTTCAGATCCTATCACAAAAGCCGAAATAACAGTGGATTGATAAAATAGTATTTTTCTCTCAATCTGTAAGTATTCTAGGGCTAATATGACAGTTCCACAGTGTCAAGGGCCCAGATTCCTTCTGTCCCTTTCCTCTGCCATCCTTAGGATGTTGCTTCTTTCATTGTTCAAGATAGCTCACCTATAACATCTGTGTTCTAGAAAGGCAGCAGAATTTTGGAATAAGAAGTAGAAGGAGTTTCTAAAGTCTGAACCTTCCTTTAAGGACATGATCTGGAGTTGCCTGCATTTCCATTTTCATCCCATCTATCAGAAGTTAGTAATGGTACCTGGGTGGCTCATTTGGTTAAGCATCCAACTCTTGATTTTGGCTCAGGTCATGATCTTATAGTTTGTGACCTTGAGCCTCATGTCAGGCTCCATGCTGATAGCACGGAGCCTGCTTAGTATTCTCTCTCCTCCTTTCTCTCTGCCCCTCTCCCATTCATGTTCATGCTCTCACTCTCAAAATAAATACACTTCCAAAAAAACAAGAATGTAAAATATCTCATTAATAATTAAATAAAATTAGTGAGCATGTGTTCATGCTAGCTTCCCAGGAGTCTGGGAAATCCAGTTTTTAGTTCACTAGTGCCCATCTCAGTCTTCTTTAGCAGAAGAGGAAAATTGGTATTGGAAGACAGCAATCAGCTTTGCTTTACATTCATCTTGTTTCTTTTATTACTTTGAGAATTTTTAAATGCATTTGAATAGTAAACATTATATTAAGATTTCTATGCCTATATGTTTAATCATAATCTTTGAATTTAAAAATGCAAAACTGGCTCAGTCAGTTGAGTGACTCTTGGTTTTGGCTCAGGTCATGATTCCAGGGTCGTGAGTTTGAGCTCTGCATTGGGCTCCATGCTGAGCGTGGAGACTGCTTAATATTCTTTCTCTCTCCACCTCTGCCCCTATCCCCCACTGATGTGTGCTCTCTCTCTCTCTCTCTCTCTCTAAAATAAAAAATTAAATTAAATTTTTAAAAAATGCAAAATTGGGAAGTCATTCTCACATCTTAGGAAAGACTAACTTGAATAATCTTTTGGTCTGTTGATATGCATGATATTCCTTGCAGCTTTCAAAAGAGACCGAAAATTCATTCTTTCTAGATACAGATAACATGAACCATTTTTCTCATAAATTTTTAAAAATAAAATCTTGATATCTTTATGTTTTAATTTCTTAATGTTTATTTATTTTAGGAGAGAAAGAGATAGAGAGCAAGGGAGGAGCAGAGAGAGAGAGAGAATCCCAAGCATGCTTTGTACCTTCAGTGCAGAGCCTTATGTGGGGCTCAAACACATGAATCATAGGATTATGACCTGAGCGAAAATCGGATGCTCAACCAACTGAGCCACCCAGGCACCCCTTGAATTTTGATCACTAAGTAATCATGGTTGGCTGAACTGCTAGGAAAAGTTGATGTAAAATAGTCCAAAAACAGTGTGAAACATTCCTTTTTAAATTATTGATCACAGGAGGGGCGCCTGGGTGGCTTAGTCGGTTAAGCGTCCGACTTTCGCTCGGGTCATGATCTCGCGGTTCGTGGGTTCGAGCCCCGCGTCGGGCTCTGTGCTGACTGCCAGCTCAGAGCCTGGAGCCTGTTCAGTCTGTGGTTCCCTCTCTCTCTGACCCTCCCCTGCTCATGCTGTCTCTCTCTCTCCTAGAAATAAATAAAACATTAAAAAAAAAAAAATTATTGATCACAGGAGCTACCTTTGACTGATACTGTGTCTGTTGGGGCGCCTGGGTCGCTCAGTCAGTTGAGCATCTGACTTAGGTTCAGGTCATGATTTCGCCGTTTTTGGGTTCGAGCCCCATGTCCGGCTCTGTGCTGACAGCTCAGAGCCTGGAGCCTGTCTTCGGATTGTATGTCTCCCTTTCTCTGACCCTCCCCTGCTCATGTTCTCTCTCTCTCTCTCTCTCTCTCTCTCAAAAATAAATAAAACATTAAAAAAAAAGAATTGTATGCTAAATATAATTTATGCTATCCATTTCTTTAATCTTGATGAACAACTTGTGGATTCCAATTATTTCAGGGAGGATTTACTTCAACTATTAAGTACCTAAATGACTCTCCTTGATCTCTTATTATTAGTTATATGTAAGTTTAGTAAATTAAGCTAATTTAAGTATAGACAGGCACTCTCTTATTTGTAATTCAGAAATTTAAAAATGGCATAACCTTTTTTAGTATGAATATACATGTAGCTGCAGAAATATTAATGTTTTGATGCAAGGTAATCAGAAGCAGAAGCAGGGAATGTTAAGTAATATGCAATTTTTCTATCTTACTGCTTTTCTAAAAACCCAGAAATTCAGGATGGCGAAAAGCATCTGGCACCAGAGGTTTCCAGTAAGGGACTGTGAGTCTTTATTGGCCTAACCAAAATATCAGTAGAGAGGGAAATACGCTGAGGAAAATATTATTGTACAAATGGAGAGATTTAACTAGGTATGTTTTATCATCAGCTATTTTTAAAATCATTTCTACAGTATTGTAAACAATAGCACTATTTTAATGTTTATATGTTTATATGTGACCTTTTGAAAGAAATTAAATTGAAGATGAATAAATTTTGAATAAAGTGTTTTGCTTACAGAATGTCCCTATTCTTTCTCTTTTATTTTTTTTAAAGCAAAGTTCTCATATAGACGTAGTACGTTTCCCCTGTGTGGTTTATATCAATGAAGTCCGAGTCATACCCCCAGGAGTAAGAGCCCATAGCAGCCTGCCAGATAATAGAGCATACGGGTAAGTAACTTTCTTTTTAAAAGTGTTTGTGACTAAAGGATGTCCTAGACATATTCTTCAATGCAAAAATTTGAGGTAATATTTTGTCAGTAAAACAAACAACCTAAAACTTTATTCAGTTATGTTAAGTTGTATTGTGATTGACTATATAGGTTTTCTATATAATCCATATAAACTTGAAAAGAGATTATTTGATCTAAGTGCCAGAAAAAATATTCTTCAGTTTTTTAATCAGTGAAATAGGTTTGTATTTTCTAAAATACTCTATAGTGTCACAGTCTAGTAATTAAAGTATTTTTAACCTGGCTTTTTCGTTAAAGATAAGTAAGAATTAGTCTGATTATTTAGGTGTATATCTTTTATATTATTTTATAATATCAGTTTTCATGACCTAATAGTGATCTTCTTAGCCTGATACATGTATCTTTTATAAATTTGTAGCATCACATTAGCCTTTAGTTTTAATTAGCAAGTAGTTATTTGATGCTTTCTCTTTCTTAGTTTCCGTGGGAAATAAGCAAAATGTAAGACATGGTCCCTGATGTGGAGTTGTTGATAACTTTAACAGCTGACCTAAAACAGAGGAATTTGATCCTTGTTGTAACATGAATAATCATTATTTTCTTATTTTAATTACCTGAATTAGAAAGATAAGCCAAATTTTGGTTGTGGAACTATGAACATTTCTAGTAAATATATTTATGTGTTTTTAGCTTATTTTTACTATTTCACTATTTATTTATTTATGTTTATTTATTTTTGAGAGAGAGAAAGATACAGAGTGCGAATGGGGAGGGGCACAGAGAGAGGGAGACACAGAATCCAAAGGAGGCTCCAGGCTCTGAGCTGTCAACACAGAGCCCAGTGTGGGGCTTGAACCCACAAACTGTGAGATCGTGACCTGAGCTGAAGTCAGACACTTAACCGACTGAATCATCCAGCTGCCCCTCGGTACTACATTTTATTATATGCACGCTCTGATAGCTTAATTTCTGTTACTTGAGAGAGTTAAACCAGCTACTTAGTAGTCCATATTATGGTACAGATTCAAGGTTAAGGGCTCATTTCTTCATAATTATGAAAAGTAATTGGTTATTTGTAGAAATAGATACAAAATCTTTTCTACCGGTTTTCAGGTCATTCAAAAATACAACAAATATAAAACAAAGCAATAAAAATGTTTAATGTTTATAGTGAGAAATCATCATTGACTTCATATATCTTTTTCTCTGTGTTTAAGGAAATAAAAACAGGTTTTCCAATAACTTCTTCCCATTTTTTCCTATAAAAGGAAATGTGTGTAGAATGTAAAAGATGGGGTGACGATAGTGTAATCTGGCAGTCTTCTCTAATTGTACTGCTTTTGGTCAAAGAAGGCCTGTTAGTTATCTATTGCTGTATAACAAATTACAGCACATTTAGCAGCCTACAACAGCAAACACTTATTATTTCACACTCTTTCTGAAGGTCAGGAATCCAGAAGTGGCTTATTTGGCTCAAGTTCCCTCATGAGATTATAGTCAAGATGTAGGCCAGAGCTGCAGTGATTTGACTGGGGCTGGAGAATTTGCTTAGAAACTCACTCACTCACAGGGATGCCTGGGTGGCTCAGTCGGTTAAGCGTCTGACTTCATCTCAGGTCATTATCTCACAGTTCGCAGGGCTCTGGGCTGACGGCTAGCTCAGAGCGTGGAGCCTGCTTCAGATTCTGTATCTCCCTCTCTTTCTGACCCTTCCCTGCTCATGCTATCTCTCTCTTTCTCTCAGAAATTTTACCATATTCTGTTGATTACATATTCTGCTAGTACAGTGTGAGGTGTGAATACCAGGAATGAGGGGTCTTTGGGGCTGTCTTGGAGGCTGGCTAGCATAACAGGCAAAATGGATCTGCAATGGGTAGGAGTATTGTGAAATTTTCCCTCCTTTTTTCTCTTGTACTTCTTAGCTAGGGGTAAGTGGCATTTCATGTTTTAATAATTCCAAATATGAAAGTATCAAACAATTTTATACATCATTAATATGTTACAGAACAGTAAAATAAAGTATTAATACAGTAATGCAAATGTAAGATGTGAGAAAGTAATGTTAAGGATCAAGTGATATTTGTGCACCATACTTTACAGCAGTGTTTTTTCTCATTATAAACATCTTTATACATCCAGTCAACAAATTAGAATAGTTAACAAGTTTTTTCTCATTATAAAAGTCAGTAATGTGTAGGTAAAATTAAAATCCCTTTAATCCCTCCATCCTGAGAAAAATCCTTAAATTTGATGCTTTGTGTTATTTAATGTATATATGTATATTTGTATATTTAGTTGTATGTGGTATTTGTATGTTTTGTTACTTTTTATAAGTGTGGTATCTTAGGTTAGGTTTTAGAGTTAACTTAAAAATTTTTTTAATGTTTACTTTAATTTTTTTAAATATTTTTATTTATTTCTAGGAGAGAGAGTGAGACAGCGTGAGCAGGGGAGGGTCAGAGAGAGAGGGAGATACAGACTCTGAAATAGGCTCCAGGCTCTGAGCTGGCAGTCAGCACAGAGCCCGATGCAGAGCTCGAACCCACGAACCGCGAGATCATGACCTAAGCGAAAGTCGGACGCTTAACCGACTAAGCCACCCAGGCGCCCTTAATGTTTACTTTTTAAAGAGAGAGAGCATGAGTGGGAGAGAGAGAGAGAGAGAGAGAGAGAGAGAGAGAATGAATCTGTAACAGGCTCCAGGCTCTGAGCTGTCAGCACAAGTCCTGACGAAGGAATAGGACTCAGAAAGAGTGAGATCATGACCTAGGCTGAAGTCAGACACTTAACTGACGGAGTCACCCACCCAGGTGCCCCTAGAGTCAGCAACTTTTAAAATGTAAGTCTAGTGCAGTCAAATGACCATTAATTCTTTAAATTGCTTTTCACTGGGGCGCCTCGGTGGCTTAGTTGGTTAAGTGTCCGACTTTCGCTTAGGTCATGATCTCGTGGTTCGTGAGTTCGAGCCCCGCGTCAGGCTCTGTGCTGACTGCCGGCTCAGAGCCTGGAGCCTGTTTCCGTCTGTGACTCCCTCTCTCTCTGACCCTCCCCTGCTCACGCTGTCTCTCTCTCTCTCTCTCCTAGAAATAAATAAAACATTAAAAAAAATAAAATTAAAAAAAAATAAATTGCTTTTCACTGACCAGCACCTGAGTTTTGGGGGGTTCAAAAGTAAAGAATTTACATTTGAGCCCTTTTTCCTTCCCTTGAGTTATTAAAGGCCAGGATCTAGTTTGAAGAAATATAGGAAGGGGAGACTAGAGATGTTGAGCATATGTAGTTGAATTTGGGTTAGATAGATGTATCCTACTCTGACAGCTATATTACTGCTTTGTATGTTTCTTTATTTTACTTAACATTATGTCAGGAGTACTTTCACATCATTAAGTACTATTTGAAAATATGATTTCTAATGGTTGCATAATCTAATGAATGGTTATACAGTAGTGCCCCCTTATCCACGGTTTCACTTTCCGGGTTTCAGTTACCTGCGGTCAACCGCAGTCCAGAAGCAGATGATCTTCCTTCTGACAGATCGTCAGAAGGTCAGTAGTAGCCTAATGCTAAGTTACAATGCCCGTGTCATTCACCTCACTTCATCTCATCACATAGACATTTTATCATCTCACATCACAAGAAGAGTGAATACAGTACAATAAGGTATTTTGAGAGACTACATTCACATACCTTTTCTTACAGTATATTGTTAAAATTGTATGTTATTAGTAGTTACTGTTAATCTCTTACTGTGCTTAATTATAAGTTAAACTTTATATATGTGTGTGTGTATATATATCCATATATGTATATATGGAAAAAAACAGTATATTTAGCATTTGGTACTGTCCATGGTTTCAGGGGTCTTGGAATGTATCTCCTGTGGATAAGGGGGGTACTACTATACTGTAATTTGTTTGGCTAGTTCCTTATGTGGGGACCATTAGGTGTTTTTACTTTTCAAATTATAAATAAGAGTATGATGAGCATTCTCTTGAAAAAAAAATCTTTTTTTGTGTATCAGGATTTCCACAGAAACACTTCCCCAGAAAAGGTATTTCTGCATCAGATGGTGTGAACATTTTCTCATTCTCCTGAATTTTATTGCCATGTTGCCTCTCAGAACAATTGTACCTGTTTGTCATTCTGTCAGTGCATAAGGGAACCTATTTGATATACTTCGGGCATTATGCCTTTTACCATTTGAGTTTTTTGTAAATAACAAAATATGTGATGTTTAAAATCAAGGTTTTTAGTTGAGTCTAAGGAATTTCAGCCAGGGGTAAAATATATATCAAGTAAGATTTCATTCTAACACAAATTAAATGGACTTTACTCTTAACTATATAAGTTTACAAAAAAATAAAAATGTTTATCTAAATTGCTACTATACAAATTTGAATTTAGGCTTTAAGTCACAATTTTGGGCTCTGATGCCAGAATTACTATAGTCTTGTATTAACGTGGATTAAGTTGAAATGGAATTGTAATTATATAGGGGCGCCTGGGTGGCTTAGTCGGTTAAGCGTCCGACTTTCACTTAGGTCATGATCTCGCGGTTCGTGGGTTCGAGCCCCGCGTCAGGCTGCTGACTGCCAGCTCAGAGCCTGGAGCCTGTTTCATGACTCTCTCTCTGACCCTCCCCTGCTCACGCTGTCTGTCTCTCTCTCCTAGAAAAAAAAAACAAAAAAAAAAACAAATTGTAATTATATAAATTGAAATCAGTTAACTCCTGATTTATTCTAATAATAGAAGGGAATGGTGTTATAATGAATTATAAAAGATGTTACAATTAATTAGCATTTGTCTTTATAATACATTAAGATTTTAAAATATTTATGTCTATTAGGATGGCCCAAGTAGCAGACTAAAGATACTTGTTGATTAAAATTTCATTTTCAGTAATACTCAAAGTGTTTACTTGAAAATTGAACATGAATTTATTTATTTTAACATTTTATTTATTTTTGAGAGAGAGAGAGAGACCGCATGAGCAGGGGAGGGTCAGAGAAAGAGGGAGACACAGAATCCGAAGACAGGCTCCAGGCGCTGAGCTAGCTGTCAGCACAGAGCCTGACACGGGGCTTGAACCCATGACCTGTGAGATCATGACCTGAGGTGAAGTCGAACGCTTAACCGACTGAGCCACCCAGGCACCCCGAATATGTATTTAAAAATTATAGAAAATAATTACAACTAACCTTGTGTTTTTATTAAAGTATATTCTAGAATTGCTTTTAAAATTGTACTTACTTCATCTTTTGTTTTAATTTAGGAACTGATTATTGCAAAGGCTGACATTTCAACTTTGTTTCATTCACAGGGAGACCTCTCCGCACACATTTCAATTAGACTTATTCTTTAACAATGTAAGCAAACCAAGTGCCCCAGTTTTCGATAGGTTGGGAAGGTATGTACCCATTAGGTAATTTCACCAAACTTAGGAGTTAATAGGCAAAACCTTTTTATTCTTTAGATAGAAAAAAAGGATGTATTTGTTGGTAGACCTAAGAACTTGGAGTTTATTTTACCAATTGGCATTATTAAAGAAATGTCAAGCTCCTAGGAAGATGTTGAGTTTCTTTACAGGATAAAAATTTAAGAGTGTGAACATTAGCCATCTTTTATTTCCTTTTTATTGCTGTGTATACTTTGTATACATATCAAATGATTTAATAACCTAATTTAGAAAAAGTTGCTTTTTGATTTCTATAAAAGAACTGTATAAACACTTTGATAGCTAATAATTTGTGTCTTTTAGTTAAGAGTACTACATAATTTAAAATTCTATGGTCATATTTTGTAAAATGAGAATTTTGTTCATAGAAACCCCCATTTTGGGTTATTTATTACTTTCAAGGTATTACTAACTAGTTGTTTTGATATCTGCGAAATAATTGACCATTAAAAGGGTCTAGTAAGAACTCATTTATAAATTCTTATTTATTTACTTATTTATTTTGTGAGAGAGCAAGCAGGGGCAGGGTAGAGAGAGAGGTAGAGAGAAAGAATCCCAAGCAGGCTCCCCACTGTCAGTTTAGAGCCTGATACCGGGCTCAAACTCATGAACCATGAGATCATGACCTGAGCTAAAACCAACAGCCAGATGCTTAACCTACTGAGCCACCTAGGTGCCCCTAGAACTCATTTATAAAATAAAAACATTTAAAGTCAGCTTAAAAATGGAAACATTTCAATCCCTGTCAAGAATTAACTGTTTTAGATTTCACTTGTTATTTTATTGATCTTTCACTGTTATTATTAATTTATATTAAATATGATAAATTATTATATTAATAATATACTTTAAACTATATTATTAATTTATTTAATTGATAATTTAACTTTTTTTCTAATGAAAGGAACCTAGATAATCTATGGAATTTATGTCAGTACCTACTTGATAAAAATAGGTACTTTTCTCTATTTGGTCCTATTATACGTTTTAGGAAGGCTGTAATGCAATGCTTCTCTACTTTGGTTGTATATTAGAATTACAACCAAAAATACTTTTTAAAAAAATACTAATACCTACACTTATCCCAAACCAATTAAATCAGAATCTCTGGGGAGTTTATTTTATACTTGATAACATTTTGGGGGGAGTAATTTAAAACTAAACTTAGTGGTTTATTAAAACAATAATCTAGCATTTGGTTTTATTAAAACATATAAATTAAGAAAGACTTCTTCATGAATAATGATGTTCAGTGGTTGAGCCTGTATATTTATTCCTACTCTTTTGGCAGCCTGGAATATGATGAGAATACTTCTATCATCTTTAGACCCAACTCAAAGGTAATTTCAGAAGTCAGCTTTCATCTTGTTACTACTGTTTGTTTTCACTTTCATTGAGAGATTTTATTCAGATAAATCAGTGATGCAGAGTATTAGCCTATTTGGTTCTAGTGCTGCAGGATAACATCGTTTCTTGTCTGATTCTTCTTGTATCCAGATGCTATTTTAAAATGAAGCAAAGACATTGTAATATCACTGTCTACCTATAAAGCTCTTTCTTCCTTTTAATGTGAGTCAGAAAGAGGCCAGCGTTTGTGCTTGCCTTTCTTTTATTTAGGTAAGCAAGTTCAGAAAATGACAAGATGTCTAATAATAATAAATTGTTATTAGACACCACTGTGCCTTAGGTTTCTTAACAGATATGTATTTTATATTTCTTCCTTTCATATAAAATATGTTCTTTTTCTTGATATAACAGATGTCACTGTAGAAGCATCTAGAAGAGCTAAATCATGGGTGATCTGAAATGCAAAAAAGAAAAAACTGATCTAGTATGGGACTACTTAGCCTGTTTGTTTTTTTTGGTGGGGGCGGGTATTTAATCCTCATGTTTACTGTTTAGATTAACAATTATCTTTATTATCTCTTTATTTGTCTTCCAGTGGGACTTTTTGATTAGAATCTGTCAATCCCTGGGCGTAGTCTTTGAGCTTTTTTTTGGTACCCAGTTTCCCTTTACTGGAGTTTGCTAGAGTTAGCAAGGAGAATAATAAATTTTTTCTTCCTTATCATGCCTCCAGAATGGGCCCCATTAATACTTACTACTTCATCTTTACTCAACATGGTAGAATGAAAAGAACTCAGAAGTCAGGGGCTTTGGTTTCTGGTTAAGGTTCTTCTGTTGACACTCTGATTTTCTTATATATTGGTATTTACTCTGGCTACCTCTCAGAGTCATTTTGAAAATATGATAATTAATGTAGATAAGCATTGAAAAACAAAGTTGTTTTATTTTATAAGAAAATATTGAGGTTTAACGGCATTGATAAAGTCTTTGATCTTTTTAGGAGAAAGTTTCTTTGCAAAAACAATTTGTTTAATTGTTTAAACAAACAATTCTGGTTACGCTTACTTTTTAAGTACAGTATGGGTTCATAAAATATACCTGCATGTATGAGTTGGGCATATAAAAAGAATGCTGTACAATTTTATGGATTATAATTCTTGAGACTGGCACAATTTGTGCTTTTGTGCACCTCCGTGACCTCTGTAACTATTGGAGTTTAATTTATTAATTGGCAGTAACTCCCACTTAATTTCATTCTCATTTCCCTTCTTTTGACGGGGAATCTGGTTATGCATTTTGAACAGAGTTAACATAAAGTATCGGATAGGGGAGATGCAGTCTTGAGACAAGCTTAGGTATGGCAGTTCTGGAGAGCCATATAAAAGCTATGATGTATTTCCATCAGTACTGATCTTTGCACTTTCAGCATACTTTTAAAGCCTTTAGTTTAACCATAGAGTAATTTGATATCAGTTTACTTTTGGCATATTAAAACATTAACCTGAAAGATATTTTCCCCCACCAAATTAGGTGAATACTGATGGTTTGGTGCTAAGAGGCTGGTATAATTGTCTGACACTGGCAATATATGGATCAGTGGATAGAGTGATAAGTCATGACAGAGACTCTCCACCACCACCTCCTCCACCTCCTCCTCCTCCCCAGCCACAGCCAAGTTTGAAAAGGAATCCAAAACATGGTAAGAATTTTTTTAAATTTGTTTTTGTCAGTGATATTATAATAGGAAAGGTAATTAAAGTAGCTCTTCTACCTTTTCAAACTTCCTTAAAACTTGAGAAGATATCTTTGTTAGTCTTACAATTCTTTCTTATATAAGAGTTTCTTTTTATGTTGAAGTAGCTAGATTTTCTTCCTCTAGTTTCCTAAAATAGTTTTTGAATTGACCTGAGGGGTTTTTTTTAATGTGTAAATGAAATGTATTCTAGTGATTATTCATGGTTTAATATCAAAATTATCTCCAAAGGAATTGAAGAATAGGCAGCAATTTTGGTATATATTATTAGAATACTCATGTTAATGGTATTTTTTTTTTCAGGAGTGCATTTCAGATTTGGTTAGATGTCTAAATGCAGTTTTTTTCCCCATTTTTTAGAAGCTTTTTAAGAATTCCATTAAACCTCAGTGACTCTCCCTCTATAAGACATGTAGCTGGACTCCTCCTTTCCAGAGTCTCTTCTCCTTATTCAATATTATTCACCATAAGCTGTTGAAATATGGAGATTCAGGAATACATTTTCAAATTATAATTGAGGTCACTAGGGAAAAATCTTTTGCTTTACAATGAGCATTTTATGAGTAAATAAAATAACCTTCTCTTAAACACGATATAATCGTGTGATGTGAGCTCTTTGTCTTTGATGGCCACACACAATATTAGCATATCTTTTCTTAAATCTTACTTGTTAAGTACAGTGAATCTTGCACTTTTCTTTTTCTGTTAATCC
Source organism: Proteles cristata cristata (assembly GCA_017311185.1). Lineage (NCBI taxonomy): Eukaryota > Metazoa > Chordata > Mammalia > Carnivora > Hyaenidae > Proteles > Proteles cristata. Next base: position 4,436,713 of record JAESUZ010001710.1, read on the forward strand.
TTCAGTTTTCTGTGCTCATTTGTCTTTTTTCACCATACTCTGAGCTTCTTCTGGGCTGAGAGTATGTTTTACTTATATTTTGTGTTTCTGGTTTTATCACATCTAGTCTTATCACAGTGCCTAGCATATATAGTGGCTACTCAAAATTTTTCTTAAATTTACTGACTTGTTTTAAAATTGGCACTTGTGCTTATACACTTTATTTATATGGATGTATGTGTGTTTTTAATTTTGAAATAATTATAGATCCGTAGGAGTTTGCAGGGAAATGTTTGAGGAAGTCCCGTGCATTCTTTCCCCAAGATCTGCCTCTGTTAACATCTTGTACAACTATAGAACAATATCAGAACAAAATTGGCATTGGTACAATCTGTATAACTTCATTCAGATTTCACCAGTTATATGTGCACTGTGTGTGTGTGTATAGCTGTATGCAGTTTCATGTATAGCTTTTCATAACCATTAGTACAATCAAGATGCTTGATTGTACCATCACAAGATTGCCTGGTGTTATTTTTTAATAACTACACCCATCCTACCTATCCCAGACCTTTGGCAACCACCAATCTGTTCTCTATTTCTGTAATTATATTATTTCATGAGTATTGCATAAATGGAATCCTGTAGTAGGTATCTTTTTGAGATTGGCTTTTTCCAATCAGTATGATTTCTTCGAAGTTCATCCACTGTGTGTGTATCAATAGTTCATTCTTTTTTATTGCTGAGTATTATATAGTATGGATCTGTCATATTAATTAACTTTTCAATCATTGAAGGACACTTAAATTTTTCCAGTTTTTGACTTTTGCTAATCTGTTATGAACATTTGTGTACATCTTCCTGAGGAAAATAAGTCTTCATTTCTCTGGGATAATGCCCAAGAGCATTTTGGTGTATGGGAAGTCAAAAATTCTAACTTCTGCAATGTAAATTAATTAGTAAAATTTGTTAGCTATTAGGAAGGCAAAATTTAACAAATCCTGAAGATGAAAGACTCAAATGATTAACAGCATTTTTGTCATGCATTCATTTTACTTTAATAATTTGGAAGTTCTTTTTCTGTCTTTAATTAAAAAGCTGATGGGGAAAAAGAAGATCAGTTTAATGGAAGCCCTCCAAGACCACAGCCTAGGGGACCAAGAACTCCTCCAGGACCACCTCCACCTGATGATGATGAGGATGATCCCATACCTTTGCCAGGTGTGAACAAAATCAGTGCTAGTTTTTCATCCCCTGATTAATGTTATAGTGCTTTTTGATTAAAGAGAAAAAGTAGATATCATTAATCCAATCTTGATGAATGACCCTCCCCCCCCCCCATATCTTGTGCAGTATCTCCTTATGTTTTTCTTTTGGCAAGTGAACTTGTTTTAAAAAAGAATCAGGGGGCGCCTGGGTGGCTTAGTCGGTTAAGCGTCCGACTTTCACTTAGGTCATGATCTCATGGTTCGTGGGTTCGAGCCCCGCGTCGGGCTCTGTGCTGACTGCCAGCTCAGAGCCTGGAGCCTGTTTCAGAGTCTGTAACTCTCTCTCTGACCCTCCCCTGTTCACGCTGTCTCTCTCTCTCTCTCCTAGAAATAAATAAAACATTAAAAAAATAAATAAAAAAGAATCAGGAGGGCGCCTGGGTGGCTTAGTCGGTTAAGCGTCCGACTTTCGCTTAGGTCATGATCTCGTGGTTTGTGGGTTCGAGCCCCGCGCCGGGCTCTGTGCTGACAGAGCCTGGAGCCTGCTTTTGATTCTGTGACTCCCTGTCTCTCTGACCCTCCCCTGCTCACGCTGTCTCTCTCTCTCCTAGAAATAAATAAAACATTAAAAAAATTTAAAAAAAATAAAAAAAGTAAAAAAAGAATCAGTTAATTCATTTGAAACTGTACCAGCATTGTTTTGAAAATAATGTGCTATAGTGGTATATATAGAAGAGTACCAGTTAAAAATAAACAGTATATATTGGAAGAGGTGAAAACCTGTGTACTTAATAGCTAAAAAGAAAAGGATTAGTTTGTGGTGTTAGAGCATAAAATAGTATAGTTTATTAGTTCTTACTGTGTAAATTTGTGCAATGTCAACTTTTAATATTTTTAATAGCAAGTAATTCTACCACTTTTTTTAAGGGTATTTATGAGCTGAGTCATTTGCTGCTTTATGGTATTTAAACCATTAAAATAATCTGTGCCTTAAATCTCAATGTTTCAGTATCTGGTGATAAGGAAGAGGATGCTTCTCACAGAGAGGATTACTTTGAACCCATATCTCCTGATCGGAACTCTGTTCCCCAAGAAGGACAATATTCTGATGAAGGAGAAGTAGAAGAGGAACAGCAAGAAGAAGGAGAAGATGATGAAGAAGATGTGGATGTGGAGGAAGAAGAGGATGAGGATGAGGATGATCGCCATACAGTAGACAGTATCCCTGAGGAAGAAGAAGAAGATGAAGAGGAAGAAGGTGAAGAGGATGAAGAAGGTGAAGGTAGGTTATATTTGTTAGGACTTTTTTGGTTTTAAGTACTAGGAACTTACTTGATATAGCTTTCAGCAATCCAAGAGAATTTATAGCAAAGATAAATGGCTTTCAAGAAATTCAAGGGATAGACTAGCTATACCTCAAGACTTGACTAGAACTGGGATTTCCTTTTTTTTTCCCCCCTCTATGTTTCTACCTTATTTTTTCTCAGCCAACTGTTGTTTCTCTGTTCACCCCACAGGTTTAATCTCCTTTTTTTGTTTTAAAGTTTACTGAGAGAGAAAGCGAGAGAGCGCATACCTACACAGGGGAGAGGCAGAAAGAGAGGGAAGAGAGAGAATCCCAAGCATGATCCGCACTGCTAATGCAGAGCCTGACATGGGGCTCGAACCCAAGAACTGTGCAGATCAAGAGTTGGATGCTTAACCAACAGAACCACTCAGGCACCCCAGGTTAAGTCTCTTTTTAACCAACCAGCCTACACTACCTGTGCTGTCTAAGTCTTGTTTGCATTTTTCTGGGAGAGAGATTGTTTGGCTTGCTACAATATCATTTGTCCCTTGGTACCATCAGCTTTGGCCAAGGAAGCAATATCGTGTACGAAATATATGATGATTAGAGATTTGATGAGCTGTTTTCAGAAAGGAATGGTATAAGTTGGGTGGAATTCCTAAAAGTCTGCCACCTAGATATTTTAGCAAATGCTACATTTTTAGAAATTCAGGGTGAGGGGGAAATTTCAACTATATAAGGTTGTATGACAGCATGATGCAGTCCTTTCATTAGCCTTTATTTCTCATTTGAAAGCAAAAAATGAGAACGATTCAAGCCACTTGACTCTTAATTTGTCTGAGAAATGGCATGTAATGTTAAAGCATTTATGTAAAATAACAGATAAACTGCCTTTTTTTCCCTAAAATAGTGAGGGTGAGGATCATTCTCCATGAGAGTGAGGATCATTCTCCATGAGAGTGAGGGTCATTTTGGTATCACAGGAGCCCTTTTACAGAATACAAATAATTAGGTTATTGAGTGATACTTTTCTAGCTTCCCCCATTCCCAGATTAGCAAATAATATTTTTTATATTTATTGTATTTGGCAAATAGTAGTTAGATTTCAGGCAGGCTGTTTTCTTAATCATTTTTGTAGAGAAGGTGAGAGAAAGAGGCTGGTTAATTTTTTTTTTTTTGGTTTTTTTTTTATGTTTTTTTAAATTTATTTCTAGGAGAGAGAGAGAGAGCGTGAACAGGGGAGGGTCAGAGAGAGGGAGTCGCAGACTGAAACAGGCTCCAGGCTCTGAGCTGGCAGTCAGCACAGAGCCCGACGCGGGGCTCGAACCCACGAACCGCGAGATCATGACCTAAGCGAAAGTCGGACGCTTAACCGACTAAGCCACCCAGGCGCCCCTGGTTAATTTGGTTTTTAATAGAAGATATCTGGCTTATCCCACAGTCAGGCCTCTGTAGGCCCTTATCTTTTCAAGCATGATGAAGATGTGGCTAAGGCAAACTTGTTTTGAGGAAAAGAATGTATACAGATGACTGATGCTGGAAGAATACTCTAGAAACATTTCCTTTTCTTATGTGGGCAGTTATTACTTATTCCAGTTTTCCCACAAACAGGCAATAGCAGTGTTAAAAAACAAAACCATATTTTGCCCCAATCTTGTTTTACTTGAAATAGAGGAAAAAGTTACACATGTATAATGATAAGAAAGCTTTGTTTTGGTCCATCTGAGCATTTTAAGTAACTACATTTTCTGTAAAAATAAAATACAGACCTAGGAGGGGTGCCTGGGTGGCTCAGTCAGGCTCCGTGCTGACAGTGCAGAGCTTGCTTGGGATTCTCTCTCCCTGCCCCTCCCCTGGATGTACATGTACATGCAGTCTGTCTCTGTCAAGAATAAATAAATTTTAAGAAATTAAAAAAAAAAAAAGCAGGCTTTATGACAGGTAAATGAAGAGAAATAAAAATTCAGGAATGTGATACTCAGCCATCAAAAAGAATGAAATCTTGGGGTGCTTGGGTGGCTCAGTGGGTTGAGCGTTCCACCGTGGCTCAGGTCATGATCTTGTTCTTGAGTTGGAGCCCTGCATCGGGCTCTGTGCTGAGAGCTCAGAGCCTGAGCCTGCTTCAGATTCTGTGTCTCCCTTTCTCTGCCCCTCCCTTGCTTGCGCTCTGTCTCTCTTTCTCAAAAATAAACATTAAAAAAAATGAAATTTTGCCATTTACAACAACATGAATAGAGCTAGAATGTAATATCGTAAACAAAATTAGTCAATTAGAGAAAGGCAAATACCTTATGATTTCACTCGTGGAATTTAAGAAACAAAACAGATGAACAAATGGGAAGGGGAGGAAAAGAGAAAAGAGAGGGAAACAAACCATTAAGAGACTCTTTTTTTTTTAAGTTTATTTTTGAGAGAGAGAGAGAGGGCAAGTGAGCATGAGTGGGAGAGGGGTGGAGAGAGAGGGGAACAGAGAATCTGAAGTGGGCTCTGCTCTGTCAGCTGCACACCTGATGGGGGGCTTGAACCCACGAACTGTGAGATCATGACCTGAGCTGAAGTCGGTCACTCAAGTGACTGAGCCACCCAGGAATCCCGCATAAGAGAGACTCTTAATGATAAAGAAGAAAGTAAGGGTTGACAGAGGGAGGTGGGTACTATGGAGGGCACTTGTTGTGATAAGCACTAGGTAGTGTATGAATCACTGAATTCTACTCCTGAAATCAATATTGCATTATATGGTAACTAACCAAAGTCTATTTAAAAAATTCAGGAATGTGAAATTAATGTTAAAAGAGAACTTAGTGTTTTCAATGAAAAGTTTGGTTTAGCTTTGTGATTATGGTGTTATAGTTAAATTTAATAATCTTTGCCTGTCAATTTTTTCTCCCATCTTAAGAATACTCTCAAGAGGGTAAGATTAACCTCTTATCTCTTGAGATAGGTGTTTATTTTAAGACTTTTTTTAAGCTTATTTATTTGAGAGAGAGAGAGAGAGTATGCATGAACTCATGCACAAGTTGGGGAAGGGCAGAGAGAGAAAGAGGGAGAATCCCAAGCAGACTTTGCTTATGAAATTTCTTATTAATTATTCTATTAGAAATTATAAAATGTTGGTTAACTATTGATAACATGTTGGAGCAGAAGTTAATTTTGTTGAAGAAATTATTCTTATTTTCTTGCCATACTACTAAGTAAAATATTTTTGATTAACTGGATTCTATTTGCATTAAACAACAGTAATATAATATTTAAATATTCAAACATTTTCAGGGGATGATGGTTATGAACAAATTTCCAGTGACGAAGATGGAATTGCTGACTTGGAACGTGAAACATTTAAGTATCCAAACTTTGATGTTGAATACACTGCTGAAGACTTAGCTTCAGTTCCTCCTATGACGTATGACCCATATGACCGGGAACTTGTTCCGCTCTTATACTTCAGCTGTCCATACAAGACTACTTTCGAAATTGAAATCAATAGAATGAAGGATCAAGGTCCAGATAAAGAAAATTCAGGGGCAGTAGAAGCCTCAGTAAAGTTAACTGAACTGTTAGATTTGTATCGGGAAGACAGAGGTGCAAAATGGGTAACAGCTTTAGAAGAAATCCCAAGTTTAATAATAAAAGGATTAAGTTATTTGCAGTTGAAAAACACAAAACAAGACTCTCTTGGTCAGTTGGTAGACTGGACCATGCAAGCTTTAAATTTACAGGTAGCTCTTCGCCAGCCCATTGCCTTAAATGTCCGACAACTCAAAGCTGGGACCAAATTAGTGTCCTCACTAGCAGAATGTGGGGCTCAAGGAGTCCTGGGACTGCTACAAGCAGGAGTAATCAATGGATTATTTGAGCTCCTCTTTGCTGATCATGTCTCCTCTTCTCTTAAGTTAAATGCTTTTAAAGCTTTGGACAGTGTCATTAGTATGACAGAAGGAATGGAAGCTTTTTTAAGAGGAAGGCAGAATGAAAAAAGCGGCTATCAAAAACTTTTGGAGCTCATACTTTTAGATCAGACTGTGAGAGTTGTCACTGCTGGTTCGGCTATTCTTCAGAAGTGCCATTTCTATGAAATCTTGTCAGAGATTAAAAGACTTGGTGACCATTTAGCAGAGAAGACTTCGACTGTTCCTAACCACAGTGAACCTGATCATGACACAGATGCAGGACTTGAGAGAACAAACCCAGAATATGAAAATGAGGTAGAGGCTTCAATGGATATGGACCTTTTGGAATCTTCAAATATAAGTGAAGGGGAAATAGAAAAGCTTATTAACCTCCTTGAAGAAGTTTTCCATTTAATGGAAACTGCACCTCATACAATGATCCAGCCTCCTGTTAAGTCTTTCCCAACGATGGCACGTATTACTGGACCTCCAGAAAGGGATGATCCATACCCTGTTCTCTTTAGGTAAGACTTTCTTGGTTTGGGAAAATGGATTTCACAAATCATTACAGGGAATTTTATGTGATTGATTTTGTTTTTTCAAATCTTTCTGTAGGTAGTACATATCTATGTAAGAATACTCTGTATTTCAAAATAGTAGTGAAACTGAGAAGTATGCTACTGTGGGAGATCTGCGTTTTATTAGTACTTAAACTAGTAATGGTAATTTAAATTAAAGGCAGTGATAGTTAACAACTGTGCTTACATAAGCATGTCTATGAGCATGAATAAATGAGAAACTGTAGAGTTGCTTCTGGGAAGGTTGTATAAGAAGATGGCCCAGGAAGAAGAGAGCTTTTCTCTGTGAACTCTTTGTACTTTATCATTTTAATACATTGCAAGTTCATGTTACATTTTAATAACTTAATTTTACAGACCTAGCTAAATATCTTTGAGGTTCAATTATGACTTACTGTATAACTCCATTTGTTTTTATGTTTGTTTTGTTTTTTTAAGTAGGCTCCACGCTACACGTGGAGCTTAAACTCATGACCCTGAGATCAAGAGTTGCAGGCTCTACCACCTGAGCCAGCCAGGTGCCCCTAACTAACTCTGTTGATAGAGTTTTGACATCATTAGGATCAGCACCCACAGTAGATTTTTAAAATTTGTTTTAATTTTTGATAAATTTCTTTTTTGGCATTTGCCTGTAAATAATTTTGTAGCTAATGAGAAAATGCATTTTATTATGTTATTCCTTATTTCAGTGATTAATTTTTCACTTGATTTAGGGCATACTGCAACAGAAAGTGAGATGCTTGACCATTCTAAAATCTTTACCTATCCATTCCTGCTTTTAGCTGCAACTATTAGATCTTGCCTTCGTTTAAGTTCTTATGGTAATAAAAGATGATAATACTAGAGCAAGGTCTGGTAAGATATGAGGTCGAGAGTACAAGTATAGGGGTTTGGCTTTGAACAAGAGAAAGGACAAGAGAAAGGAAACCTTATGTGTACAAATATAGATACATTTACAGCATGGAGATCGTAAAACAGCCAAGCACTTCACACTGACCACTTTATTTTTATTTATTTATTTATTTTAATATTTTTATTTATTTCTAGGAGAGAGAGAGAGAGACAGCGTGAGCAGGGGAGGGTCAGAGAGAGAGGGAGATACAAACTCTGAAACAGGCTCCAGGCTCTGAGCTGGCAGTCAGCACAGAGCCCGACGCAGGGCTTGAACCCACGAACCACGAGATCATGACCTAAGCGAAAGTCGGACGCTTAACCGACTAAGCCACCCAGGCGCCCCTGACCACTTTATTTTTAATAAGTTAGGAAGTAAAGTCATACACTGAGGATACCTGAGGGTAGTGACTCTAAGGAAGAGAGTGATGTTCTTAGTTTGAGGGGAAACTAGTAATTAAAGGCTTATTAAGTATTGTTTTCTCCTCTGTAACTGGAGAAGGTACATTCAGGTATTGGACTTGAGAAAATAAAGGGCCTTGGTTGCTGTGCTAAGGAATTTGGATTTTTTAGAATGTGGGAAGATCTTGACTATTTCAGAGTAGTAGATCTGATCTGATCAAAATAGCATTCTGAGATCATATGTTAAGATATATTGCAATGGAAAATATGTGGAGTTAATGAAGTAGATGAGCCAGTCTAGATTGTACTATGTTAAGTACTTACCTAATATAGTAGTACTTACAGGGAATAAAAAGACAAATACTGTGCTAATAGCAAGAAGATTTGTAAAGGAGCAGTTACTAGGATTTGGCGACTGGACCTAATAGCTAGAAGAAAGTGAGAAGGAGTCAAAGATGTTTTGAGGTTTCTAGCTAGGGTAACTGTTAGAACTGGGGTTTTATTGGTAGAAACTGGTAAATTAGGGGCAATGAATTTTGAAAGGAGAAATAATTGCATTTTGGAGAGATTAGTTTGAAGTGATGGCTAGCCTCTACTGTGTATAAGTCTCCAAGATAACCCTCAGGATTTGCCAGTGGGACTCCCAGGACTCAGCACTGTAGTCACAACTGTGATTTATCACAGCAGAAGAATGCAAGGCACAACCAGCAGAGGAAAAGGGTAGATGGGGAGAAGTCAGAGTTCTTTCCCAGCACAGTCACATAGGACCTACTTAGTTCCCACAGTGACAAATTTTAATGCATGTGAAATGTTGCTTATGTAGGAAATGCATTAGAATCTCAATATCCGAGCTTACTGGAGGATAGCCATGTGGGTCCCCAGTAACTACTGCATAACAGAATCCCGGACTCCCAGAAGGAAATCAGGTATTCAGTGTAAACGATGTTGTTTGCATAAACATTTTAGGCAGTGTAAGCATTCTTACCAATTGAATGGTGCAAACCCTCCCCTTACCAGGTTCCCAGATGCCAACCAAGGGCCAGCCTCAAAGAAGGTGTTTCTAAGAATAAGCAGTCTGAGGCCTGCAGTATTAACCGTTTTCTGAACACCCCACAAAGTGGTTAATGATGCTTTTAGAGTATAGTAGTTCTGGGATTTTATCTTCTTGAGGGTTCTGTTTGCCTTTGTAGCCAAGAAGTTACTGGGGGGTGCCTCTTATCCTGAAGTAGAAGCCTATGTTTAAGGAGTAATATAAGGAGGCAATTGTATACTGTATGATTCCAAATATATGACATTTTGAAAAAGACAAAACTATGGAGACAGTAAAAAGATCAGCAATTGCCAGGGGTTAGGAGGAGAGAGATGGATAAATACATGGAGCACAGTATTTTGAGAACAATGAAGTAGCATTTGTGTCTAAGTTGAGGTGTTGAGTAAGTTCATGCTTTTTTCTACTCAAAGTATGTATGCTAAGGGGCGCCTGGGTGGCTTAGTCGGTTAAGCGTCCGACTTTCGCTTAGGTCATGATCTCGCGGTTCGTGGGTTCGAGCCCCGCGTCGGGCTCTGTGCTGACTACCAGCTCAGAGCCTGGAGCCTGTTTCAGCCTGTGACTCCCTCTCTCTCTGACCCTCCCCTGCTCACGCTGTCTCTCTCTCTCTCCTAAAAATAAAATAAAAACAAAACAAAACAAAAAAGTATGTATGCTAAGAAATGGTTCTTAGATTTGATAAAAGTGCTATATGATAGTATTAACTATTTAAATACTAAACATTATAAATTGAAATTTGTTTACTATAGTAGAAAGTACCAATTCGGATATACTACCTATAGTAAATCTGAATAAACTATATATTATTTGTAATATGTATACTCTATTTTTCCTAGATACACCGGTATACTATGAGTAAACTAGGGCCGTGATGAAAAAGAAGTATTTGATAAGTGGCCTGGAAAGAAGACCCAGAATTTAAAGTCAGGGTTGATTCTGGAAAGAAAAAACTTGTCCACAGTTACTTGTTGAACATCCATTGAATGTTAGTTAGAAAAAAACTTCATTTAACTTTCACTTTTATTTGACCCAGTGGAGAAAAGACTTGCTGCTTGCATTACGTTTATAGTTAAAGTAGTATATTGCTGAGGATAAATATTGTGGCCATTAACATTTTTACCTTTCTCCTATCTAGCAGATATTGAGTAAAGAATGTTTTGCACTGATTTCACACACATCAATTAATTTTTCTACAGGTATCTTCACAGTCATCACTTCTTGGAGTTAGTTACCTTACTTCTGTCAATTCCAGTAACAAGTGCCCACCCTGGTGTGCTGCAAGCCACAAAAGATGTTTTAAAGTTTCTTGCACAGTCACAAAAGGGTCTTCTTTTTTTTATGTCGGAATATGAAGCAACAAATTTGTTGATCCGAGCTCTGTGTCACCTTTATGATCAAGATGAAGAGGAGGGTCTTCAGTCTGATGGTGTTATAGATGATGCATTTGCCTTGTGGCTACAGGACTCAACACAGACATTGCAGTGTATTACAGAGCTCTTCAGCCATTTTCAGCGTTGCACAGCCAGTGAAGAAACTGACCATTCAGATCTCTTGGGAACGCTTCACAATCTTTATTTGATTACTTTTAATCCTGTGGGAAGATCAGCTGTTGGTCATGTTTTCAGTCTTGAGAAAAATCTCCAAAGTCTTATTACTCTAATGGAGTACTATTCCAAAGAAGCCTTAGGGTAATTTTCTTTTTACTCATTAAATTTTTTATTAGACTGGAAAACTGTGTCAGTAAAGTGCTAATTTCTTAAAAAATGTATTGTATTTGAAAGTAAAAACTATATTTTTTGACGTAATGCATAATTTGTTAATTAACGATTAGAATGACAAATTTTTAAAATACAAGATGTGCTGTAAAGCAATGAAATGGATCTTTTAGCAGCTTCCTCCAGTTTCCCCTTGGTGTTGACAAGATTGCAACTATAGTACTCTTGCTAATTTGTCTGTAGAGTAATCTTAAAGCACCAAAATATGTATGTGTAGAATAAGGAGGAATATCTTGCTGTCTTGAATTTTCCCTCACCTTTAAACTGTGGTGCTCTGATTTCAGAAGTACTTTGACAGAATGGGTTGGGGGATTTTAGAATGATACTGGTTTTCAGGAGCTGCCCGGGAGGGCAGAGGATTTTAGTATATGAGGAGGTAAACATTCTCTTTGTGGCTCATGTCATAAAAAGCAGTGACACCCAGGTAACTGGCCTCACAACAGGGTCTTGCTATGAGTACTTGAGTGGTGAGTCATTTTGGGGGGCCTGTGAAAGGCAAACAACATTGGCTTTCATGCCTAGTTCTACCTCAGCAGTGTTATAGTAGTTCTACCTCAACAGTGTTATAGTAGAAGACTGAGTGATGATGGCAGTGGATTGATTCATCGCACTTGTTCCTACTTATCTGGAGTGGAAAAACATTTTACAGGAGACCATTGAAGTATACTGAATCTTTCATTAGTTGTTAATATTTCATTGTTCTTCTGATCTTTTTTTAATCTTTTTAATCTCTTATTTATTTTTGAGAGAAAGAGAGAGACAGAGCATGAGCAGGGGAGGGGCAGAGAGAGAGATGGAGACACAGAATCTGAAGAAGGCTCCAGGCTCTGAGCTGTCAGCACACAGCCCAACACAGGGCTAGAACTCAAAAACTGTGAGATCATGACATGAGCTGAAGTTAAATGCTTAACCACCTGAACCACCCAGGCACCTCTGATCTTATTTTCTTAATAGAATTTCACTTTCTGTTGTGATGCATGTGCTTTGTTTATCTACTTCTAAGTAGTGTCTTTGGGTGAATTGGAGGTGAGTGTTGAAATCTGATTTCATGTCTTCAGGAAGTTAGTCAAGTGTCATTGTAAAATGCTCTGATCTCTTTAAAACCAAATAGAAAAAAATGCTTAAAATTATTCCTGGAAGAATTGTTTTCATACCAAAAACTTTAAAACCTTATTTTGTTTCAGTGATTCCAAGTCTAAGAAGTCAGTAGCTTATAATTATGCATGCATACTTATTTTGGTGGTGGTTCAGTCTTCCAGTGATGTCCAAATGCTAGAACAGCATGCAGCATCTCTCTTGAAGCTTTGTAAAGCAGATGAAAATAATGCTAAATTACAAGGTATGGTACTTGAAATTATTTAAGCATTTATGATATGTGAAGGAAAAAGCCTTTGAATACCTATAATTAGTACTTTATCTTGTTTTGATAATACCATTGCCTGAAAGTACCTTTTATTAAAGTGTTTTATATGGTGTTCGTAAAATTGTTGCAAATACCTTTTCCTGGAAAATAATGGTAATTGGAGGTTGATTGAAGTTACTAATCAAAATGGAAGAAGTAGCTTAAAGGTGAACTCAAAAGTTCGGTTTTGTGTATAGTTTGCATATGTGTGTGTTTTTCTATGTATATCTCTAAGTATAACACTATTCTAAGTACAACTTAGAAATCTATTTGTCATTAATTAACACATTGTGCTATCTTTAGCAGTGAAGGATGGTGAATATGAGCATTCTTTTCTTTTTTAAATAATTTTTTTAAAGTTTATTTATTTATTTTGAGAGAGAGAGAACATGAACAGGGGAGGGGCAGAGAAAGAATCCTAAGCAGGCTCCACATTGTCAGTGCAGAGCCCAGTGCAGGGTTCAAACCCACAAATGACAAGATCAAGAGTCAAAGAGCCAAAATCAAGAGTCAGACGCTTAACTGACTCAGCCACCCAGGCACCCCGAGCATTATTTTCTAGAATATTTAAATGTATTTAATGAAGTTTATGGCAAAGCTTATATGAGCAGTCCTGAAAAATTGAAGGTATCTAATCACAGTTTTTTATTATTTTGCTTTGATTTCTGGCTTTCTGACCTTACCAAGTAGAAAATTTGAAAACATTGAGTAAATATTGTAAATAGCATGTGACCTTTATTCTTTTTAATCGTAAACTTTATGTGTTATATTACCAGTAAAAGTTGGGTAGTAAACTCAGCTTCTCATATAGAAAATAGGTTTTTTCCATGTAGTCTGCCTTTATAAAAGGAGGTCACACAGCATCTTCAAAGGTATCGTTAATGCTTTACTACTTATTCTGGGTAATGGGTACACATACTTGTTTTATTATTTCGTATATCCTTCATTTGGACAGTTTATTCTGTATATATGAAAGAGTTAATTTAAAAACGTATAGGAAAAATACTCAGATATACACAGTTGTAATCCTTATGGAGGAGTGCGGAACCAAGAAGAGACATGACTCTATTTTCATTTTCCTTTAGTTTTTCCTATAAAGTGTCTGGAATTGGCATGTCACTTTTTACATTAGAATGCTTTTTTAAAACATTTTTGGTGATAAAGTATCAGTATTATAGCATAGCTTCCAGGAGAGGGGTTTTTTTTTTTCGTACAGTATTCCACATTCCACTCCTTTTTTTCAGTATTGCAGCCTTTTTTTTTTTAAAGCATAATTGACACATAATATTACATTGGTTTCAGTTGTACAACATAGTGATTCCTCAACTCTATACAGTTAGGTGGTGCTCACTGCAAATATATCTATCATCTGTTAGTATACAATGCTGTTCAAATACCACTGACTATATTTCCTATGCTGTATTTTTCATCCGTGTGATTTATTCATACCATAACTGGAAGCCTTTACCTACCACTCCCCTTCTCCCATTTTGCTCATCCTTCCACTTCCATCCTCTGTGGCAGCCCACCAGTTTCTTCTCTGTATTTATGGATCTGTTTTTGCCCTTTTTGTCTTTGTTTTTTCCTAGGAGAGTTTTAAATTCATTTGTGATAAATGGTATATTTCATTTATGATTGTTTTGTAAGGAAAGTTTGTTACTATTTTGGGATGATAATGATTTAATTTTATAAAGGCAAATTAAGAAATTGACAAAATTTAAAATTCATGTTAAGAGAAAAGGCACTCAGCAGATGTCCACCACTCCCCCAACAGGGTTGATCCTGTCAGAAATTAATATATTTTGTGCATGCTTTTTGGGGGATGTGGGAGGTAGCAGTAGCATTAGGCAAATAAACACTATTTTATTATGTTTATAAAGAGTAAATTTATAAATTTTTTTAATGTAAGTTGATTGTCCTGTTTAAGCATGTAAACACTTAAGTTTTCAGAAACCAGGTAGCTAAGAATTGTCACTTCTTACTACTAAACCAATATAGTATACTTCTAAACCAGTATAGTAGCCCATTTACATTTCATGTTAAAGCTTGTTTAAAAAATTAGATGTAAGTCCATCCCTGTATAAAGTTTAGATTATTGAAATCAGTATGAATCTGATAATGTTCTTTGGAAAAGAATACCTTTACTTCCTTTGTTATAAAGGCTTTTATTTTAAAATATTATATTATAAATGACTTTTTGTTTTTAAGAACTTGGCAAGTGGCTTGAACCTCTGAAAAACCTTAGATTTGAAATTAACTGCATCCCAAGCCTAATTGAATATGTTAAACAGGTAAGTAAAACTTAAAAGTGCCTTGATTTTATGGAACTGTATGGTAGGGTATAGTAGTGTTATGTTAAATCATTTATGTAGATAATGCAGTAATTGTTAAGTGTACTTGATTGATTTACTAGACTATATGGGTACAGATTTGTACCTGTATGTAGATGGGCATGTGACGGTGTGTATATGGGAATACACATGGACACAACCCTGTGTACTGTATGTACTGCTTTCCACTACCAAATTCTGACTTATTTTTTTTCTCAGATTGGAGTAATATCACTACCATTCTGATGATATTTACAACAGTGGTTTAAAGTTAAATAACATATCATTGTTCCAGTTAAACTTTAGTTAAAAAAGAACTTCCTTCAAAATTTTTAGGCAAAAATTGACAAGAATCCATTCCAGATAATTACAATGGGGACTAGTTTTAAATTTGTTAATTTGGGATGGTTATATCTACAAATAAAACATTCATGAAAGATGAAAACATAAAACTCCGTACATTTGAAAAATTCATATATAAATAATTAGTAATTAAAAATTCACTAAAATTGTTGTATTGTCAGTTTTAGAAGTTAGTGTAACATAGGCCAAAGGTGGTTATAGGTGCATAAAAAGTTTAAGCTAGAGAGGCAGAATGAACCTTGAATTATCTCCTCTTTCATTTAACAGGTAAACTGTATGTATTTGTGTGTGTGTGTGTATAAAACATCTTGGTCTTGGAGTTGAAATATGTTTTTAAAATAACATACGTGTATTTCTAATTTGTTGCTGTTCTGATATAGCAATGAAGTACTGTTGGGGTTTGTCTGCTTTTAGATTTTTCTTTACTGACTTGTCTCCCTTATCTTCTTACTTTACTCATCTTTCCTAAGAGTACTTTAGTCTCCTGTGGTGCTGTCATATTCTTCTGTGTTCCTTACTCTGCTTTGTATGACATAGAGCTTTTCATATTCAGTCTTTTTATTTGGCAGAAATATAATAGGTCTGTAAATTTTAAATTGTCACATATTCAGGGTACTTGTGCATGGTCAGGAAAATATATAAGGAAACATCTAGTAAACATCAGATACTTGGGTACAAGTTTTTAACCAGTAAGAAATTTGATTCTGGAAATGTAAATTACATGCTGTAATAAAAAGAATTTTGATTTTTATGTAAATCCTTATTCATTAAATATAGTTAATAATAAATGACTCTTATTCCAAGATATACCAAAAGCAGATCATCCAAGACTGAAACTTCCTTGGTGGATCCATGCTGCCTTATGTAATTTGTGGAATTATTATGGAAAGGCAGCAAGAAAGAAATCAGAGGAAAAGATAATGTTAAGGTGGAAAATGTATAAGGGAAAAGAATTTTCTCATTTTTAAGTCCTTCCTCTGAGGTTAGAAGCTGAAAGAGTAATATTTTTAAATGTTATTTCTTCTGAGGTTTTTAAAAACCATCTGTGCTTCTCTGTAGAAACTACAAAAACAAACATAACTATTGTCAGGAAACCAGGCATGGGCAAGTGCTAGGAACATAGGCAACTTTATTTCTTTTTCCTTTAACCATGTCCTAACTGACCATCACAACTAGATTCCTGTGGTATCTGCATTTAAGTGTATGTTATGGAGTGCTAAAACTTTCCCTGTTGCTTCCTCAGTTTTGAAAGAGGTGTAGTACCCACAAGGCTTTGTAAAATCAGTTATTGCTTTATTTTTGGGAGAGAGGATATTTAGAAAGAGTATATGAAAAAGAACTATTTTAGATTCCTAATATAAGGAGTCTCATTCAGTTTTGTATGTTACTTTGGTTTTAATCAGTACTTGCACTTTGTAATTATTCACTTTATAAAATAACCTTTATAAACTTCATAAGCCTTATTCATGTTTTACATTTACTAAAGAAACTTAAAGTGTAAGTACTTACTATGAAACTCATATTTTAACTAATGCCTTTTTGGGAATTTTTTTTTATTTGTATCAAAGCACCAAGAATTAAACTTTCTGTTCGTTTTTATTTTTTAAAGAATATCGATAATTTGATGACCCCAGAAGGAGTTGGCCTTACCACTGCCTTGCGTGTTCTCTGTAATGTGGCATGTCCACCACCTCCTGTTGAAGGTAATGTGGCTATTATACTTTAAAAACTATTCTTAAAGCTTAGTATAAATGTCATTTATTAAATAAAATATTCAAAAATCTTAACTGATTAACATATGAGTAATTAGTTTTTTTTCCCCTTATCCTATATAAAGGTCAACAGAAAGACCTGAAATGGAATCTTGCCGTTATTCAGCTTTTTTCTGCTGAAGGAATGGACACCTTTATTCGGGTTCTACAGAAATTGAACAGTATTCTGACTCAGCCCTGGAGGCTCCATGTCAACATGGGGACTACCCTTCACAGAGTTACTACCATTTCAATGGCTCGCTGCACGCTCACTCTTCTTAAAACTATGTTAACGGAACTCCTGAGAGGTGGATCCTTTGAGTTTAAGGACATGCGTGTTCCTTCAGCACTTGTGACTTTACACATGCTCCTGTGCTCTATCCCCCTCTCAGGTCGTTTGGATAGTGATGAACAGAAAATTCAAAATGATATCATTGATATCTTACTGACTTTTACACAGGGAGTTAATGAAAAACTCACAATCTCAGAAGAGACGCTGGCCAATAATACTTGGTCTTTAATGTTAAGAGAAGTTCTTTCTTCAATCTTGAAGGTTCCTGAAGGATTTTTTTCTGGACTCATACTACTTTCAGAGCTGCTGCCTCTACCATTGCCCATGCAAACAACTCAGGTATCACTTCCATATAACATGCATCTTATAAATGACTGCAGTAACACTTTTAAAAAAGCCAGTGCATTTTGTTTAAAAAAAACAAAACAAAACAACAAACCCACAGCCCTCATCCCCTTCCTCTAAAAAAGACATAAAATAACTGGATGAGGGTGAGATAAAACTGAAGCAAGTTGGTCATTAAAGGAATATGGGGGGCAACATTTTAATAAATTTTTGTTAATGTGAATTTTATTATGCTGTTATCTGTACTTTTACTTTTGTTATTTTTAAATCCTTTTTTCCCCCTTACCATGTGTTAGAATTTGCCATTAACTAGGTTGGTTCACCAATGGACTCTGCTCTACTGACTGCTAACCTGAGAACAATAAGATTTTCTAGATGAATTGAATTCAAGCAAATGTTTAATTGTATAATAGAAAACTGTTTTAAGCATGTAGTAAAGATGTTCTTTTCATAACAGTTCTTCCTGAACAATTTTTGTGACTATAAATAAATATTAAAATCTATGTACACATACAATATACTTTTTTAACAGGTTATTGAGCCACATGATATATCAGTGGCACTCAACACCCGAAAATTGTGGAGCATGCACCTTCATGTTCAAGCAAAGTTGCTCCAAGAAATAGTTCGCTCTTTCTCTGGCACAACCTGCCAGCCCATTCAACATATGTTACGGCGTATTTGTGTTCAATTGTGTGATCTTGCTTCACCAACTGCACTTCTGATTATGAGAACTGTGTTGGATTTGATTGTAGAAGACTTGCAAAGGTATTAAAAATTTTTTCCTCAACTTATTTTTGACACAGATATATTTTTTTTCACTTAGAATTTTGGAAACCAGGGTTTAGAATGCTCAGATAATATATATGTGTATATATAAATATACACATATATACATACATGCTTATGTATGTATATATGAATATATGTAGATGATTTTTTACTTAGAAAACTTTATTTTATGGCGCAAGATACCTTGAAGGTCTTGATTTTGGGTGTTTGAAAGCTGAATTATAAAGTACTCTGATTTTAAAAAGTATTGAAATCTGAATTTACAAAATGTTATAATAATTGTAAAATCCCAGAGAAGTCCTCGTATCCAAGGATTGAAGTCTTTTATACAAGACTTGTATAAGTGTTGAAAAATAAACATTAGTTAAATAATGCCTTAAAATTAAGAATTTTGTTTACTAAACGTACTGATTTTATTTCAGCACTTCAGAAGATAAAGAAAAGCAGTACACTAGCCAAACCACCAGGTTGCTTGCTCTTCTTGATGCTCTGGCTTCACACAAAGCTTGTAAATTAGCTATTTTGCATCTAATTAATGGAACTATTAAAGGTGATGAAAGATATGCAGAGATATTCCAGGATCTGCTAGCTTTGGTGCGGTCTCCTGGAGACAGTGTTATTCGCCAACAGTGTGTTGAATATATCACATCCATTTTGCAGTCTCTCTGTGATCAGGTATTTATAGTTATTTTATAAATTCATTGTGTTTGTATATGGTTCCAAAGCTTCTCTTGATATAAATCTTGGCTATGAACACAGAGGTCTCATCTGTTTTATTATTCCTACTGTTTAGTGAGGTCAGTTTGAGTAGTGAACCAATAATAAAATGGTTTGGTGCTTCATAATTCTCTTTGGGTTTGTACTTCACAGGTTTCTCTGAAGAGCTCTTCTTTATGAGATTGTGTCATTGGATAGTTACTTTATGTGCCACTATATTCTTTGGGGTTGGTTATGTCTAGTATGTTCATTTTCATTCCATTTATACACATTCACTCTTGATTATTATAGCTCTGTGATTGGTTGAATTAATACCATGTGTTTTGTTAGGACAACTTTTGAAGGTATCATAGACTACTACAGTTTTAGTGTGTTTCAGACTACTCTCCTTACAGATGTTGACTAAAAGTAGTAGTATTTCTCCCTGTGTATATTATTTACTTCCAGTTTATAATTCCATGAGTTAATGAAAATTGTTTTAACTTTTAAAGCCCATTGTGATTAAGATCTTTCAAGATTTCTGTACCCAGTGGTCTTTAGCTGGTCATAATGCTTCTGTCTAATCAGATGTGATTTTTTTCAGGCAGAATATATATTTTTTAATATTTATTTACTTAGAGAGTACATATGTGTGCATCAGCAGGGGAGGGGCAGAGAGAGAAACAAAGAGGAAGAATCCCAAGCAAAGCTCTATGCTGTTAGTGCACAGTCTGATGGGAGTTCAGTCTCACAAACTGTGAGATCATGACTTGAGCTGAAATTGAGAGTTGGACGCTTAATCAGCTGAGCCACCCAGGCGCCCCCAGGCAGAATATTTTTAATAGGATCCCATGTTGAAAGATTATCTTTTCTTCAGCCGACAAAAATCCACTTTGGTTACATTTAATACCTAAGAAGGAGCAGTTTTGGTGTGACTTGTTTTCACAAAAAGAGGTCCTGGTAAAAATTAGTTTTGGGCCTGGTAGAGAGGATATTTTAAGTCTTTATACCTTAAAATGTCCATTTGACTGGTGTTTGTTATATAATCCGTGTTAGGTTTTATGACTAATTTGAATGATAGTATAGCACCGTAGCTGCCCTCATCACATAAACCTCATTCTTGGCCTAATCTTACTGTATTTGCCTTCTGATTCAAACTTTGTTTTATAGTTGTAACCCATGTTGAATACTAGTTTACAGTATGTTGAAGTGATTGAAGACAATGAAACATACCTAAAAATGTTTCTGTAAAATCTGCTTTATTCTATAAAAAGAGTGGTGAGTTTTTAGTTATTGTTGGTTAAACTTGCTTAGCATTGAAAAACTTGAATTTTAAAAGTATGTAAAAACTAAAGGAAAATACTTGGAAGACTGCTTAAATGTTTATTTGCTCTAACCATTTTTTTTTTTGATGTTTTAAATTCCAATATGGCTATGTTTATTAAAATTTATTTCACTGGGTGCACCTAGGTGGCTCAGTCGGAGCCTGCTTGGGATTCTGTATCCTTCTCTCTATCTCTGCCCCTCTCTTGCACCTGCGCTCTCTTTCTCTCTCAAAATAAATATTTAAAAACTTTATTTCACTGAATGATTTTTTTATAAAGGATCTTTTCTTTAAATTTTTTTTTTAATGTTTTATTTCTTTTTGAGAGAGAGATAGAGACAGCATGAGCAGGGGGAAGGTCAGAGAGAGAGGGAGACATGGAATCCAAAGACAGGCTTCAGGCTCTGCTAGTTGTCAGCAGAGAGCCCGATGCGGGGCTCGAACCCATGAACCATGAGATCATGACCTGAGATGAAGTTGGACGCTTTACCGACTGAACCACCAAGACGCCCCTAAAATCGTTTAGTACCAAGAGAACGTAACCATTTGAAGATAGAAACTACACTCAGTGCAGTACAGAAGGAAAAATTTTTAGGGGCACCTGGCTGGCTCATTCGGTAGAGTATGCAAATCTTGATCTCAGGGTCATGAGTTCAAGCCCCGCGTTGGGCATAGAGCCAGACAAACAAACATAAATAAATGCAGTCTTAAAAAGAGATATTCTTTTAAAGTAAAAATGCTGTAAAATAAAATATTTGTCTTTATTTAAGTGTGTATCTTTGTATTACCTTTTATAGAAGAACAAAATGATGCCTTTGTTCTTAATATGTTTCAGTTTATATTTGGGATAGGAAAGTGACAGTGTTTAGATGAGGTAATTACTCAGTATTAATTTCTATGTACTTCTGGGAAAAAATGTGATAATAAAGAAAGTTTTTTCCCTATTCCTATCCACCCTTACAGGACATTGCACTTATTTTGCCAAACTCTTCTGAAGGTTCTATTTCTGAACTGGAGCAGCTCTCTAATTCTCTACCAAACAAAGAATTGATGGCCTCAATCTGTGACTGTCTACTGGCTATGCTGGCTAACTCTGAGAGCAGTTACAGCTGTTTACTGACATGTGTCAGAACAATGATGTTTCTTGCAGAGCATGATTATGGATTATTTCATTTAAAAAGGTAATATTTTATCTAATTTAATATATTCTTGAATTTAATTTTTCAGTCTGTTATCCTCTCCAAACTAATCAGTTCATTGCTCTTGTAGAAGGTAGAAGATATCATTTCTTTCATGTGGAGGAATTTGTATTCATGGAAAGGATTATTTAGTAGTGAAGTGTGCTAGTAATGCAATCTTCAGCATTAAAAATATAAATTGAATAGATAGACAAATTAATGTGGGCATTTTACAGTATTTAAGAAGAGAATCTTATTTTCCAGGGATATTAACTCACACTGTTTTTGTTTTGTTGATACATTTACCTGTAGTCCTTCAAAAGTGATGGTGTGTAAAAAAAAAAAAGTGGGAGGGCACCTGGGAGGCTCAGTTGGTTAAGTGTCCAACTTTGGCTCAGGTCATGGTCTCACAGTTTGTGGGTTCAAACCCTGCATCAGGCTCTGTGCTGATGGCTCGGAGCCTGGAGCCTGCTTCAGATTTTGTGTCTCCTCTCTCTGCCCCTCTTTCACTTGTGCTCTGTCTCTCTTTGTCTCTCAAAAATAAATAAATGTAAAAAAAATTTTTTTTAAAGTGATGGTGGTGGGGGGTGCCTGACTGGCTTAATCAGTAGAGCATGCAACTCTTTATCTCAGGGTTGTGACTTCAAACCCCACATTGGGTGGGGAGCCTATTTAGAAAACACACAAAAGTGATGGTGGTATTGTATTCTGTGCTGATTCTGTATTTTTATTTTTATTTTTTAAAATTTTTTTAACATTTTATTCATTTCCAAGAGAGAGACAGCATGAGCAGGGGAGGGTCAGAGAGAGAGGGAGACACAGAATCCGAAACAGGCTCCAGGCTCTGTGCTGATGTGGGACTCGAACCCACGAACCCTGAGATCATGACCTGAGCCGAAGTCGAACGCCCAACCGACTAAGCCACCCAGCTGCCTCTGATTCTGTATTTTTAATTCTGTAGAGGAATGGCTCAGATAAAAATAATTTGAGATGATTAAACCTCAAGTATAATTTCTGCTTCATTCTCTCTGTCCATGCCTTCATCTTTTTTCTTCTCTAGGAAGGTCGCTGGACGTTATATATATAGATTTGCTTAGAAATTTGTAGAAGTATGTAGGATTATGAGATAGAAAGGAGGAGGAAACATGTTTGTGCCTTTCATTAATTCTTGTAACGTTGGTTGAAAATTTACATTCCAAATACTGTTTGGTGCTGGCTCCTACCTTCTCCACTTCCTTTTCCTGATAAACCTGTCTCTTCTTTTATATTCCCTTTCAGTTGGTGGCACCTGCTGAAAATCCAAGTTTTCCAATTCCTCCTCATTAGTCTCTCACCATAGTCTTTACATTTTACTTCTGGAATGTCCTCTTTCCTATTGCCTGGGTATTTACTCTGTATCCTTAAAACTCATCTTATACTCTCCATCTCCATGAAAGCCAAAAAACTTTTCTTAATTCCTCCATTCCTAAGGTCTCATAAATACCCTTTGCATATATTTACCATAGTATTATGTGTGATATTTTTGGCTTTGCTGGATTCCTTTTTCTGGTCTTTTTTTATTGGTAATCTTTTCCTAAGTTGTCTTAACCTATTCCCTTTTCTCCCTTTAGCTCTAATTTTTCTGCTCCACATAACCCATCCATCTATTTGACTTTTCTGCTTAGCTTTTTACTGGACATCTCAAGCTGAACAGGTTTAAAGCAGAGCTCTTGATATTCTTGCTCTCAAGCATTTTTCTGTCTTGTTCATCCCAGTAAGTGTTATCGTGTTAACCGGCCATACAAGTGTACTACCAAAACACCAAGTTCTTGATTTTTCTCTTTTCCTTACTCCCTACATGCAATCCATCAGTAAGTCCAGTGGTTTATACCTCCAAAATTTATCCCTAATTTGATCACTTTTGTCCACTCCATAGTTACCACCCTTTCGTGCATGGCTCATTTCAGTATACTCCAATCTACTCCTTGCTTCCACTGTTGTCTCCCTATAATATGTTCTCTGAGCATTCAGACTGATACCTTAAACTTAAAACAGACACATTTGTTGTTTTGCTTAAGTCTTTTTGGTGGCTTCCTATTATACTGCAATAAAATCTAGACTCTATAATGTTTTTTAAGGCTCTATATAATCTGGCCTTTGCTTTTCTCTTTGACTTAACCTCATAGCTCTTTTATCCTCAGTTTTGCTACCTGTCAAGCTCATTTCTACTCCAGACATTTTTGTTTTGTTTTCCTAAAATGTTTTTTCTCTAGATCCTTATAAGACTTATTTCTCACTTCATTCATATATCTGTATAAATATTTTTCCTGTCAGAATACCTGTCTAAAATAGTCTGTCCTGGGGTGTCTGGATGGCTCAGGTTTTTTTTTTTTTAATGTTTATTTATTTTTGAGAGAGAAAAAACAAGAGCAGGGGAGGGAGCAGAGAGAGAGGGAGACACAGAATAAGAAGTAGAGGGGCGCCTGGGTGGCTTAGTCGGTTAAGCGTCCGACTTTCGCTTAGGTCATGATCTCGCGGTTCGTGGGTTCGAGCCCCGCGTCGGGCTCTGTGCTGACTGCCAGCTCAGAGCCTGGAGCCTGTTTCAGTCTGTGACTCCCTCTCTCTCTGACCCTCCCCTGCTCACGCTGTCTGTCTCTCTCTCCTAGAAATAAATAAAACATTTAAAAAAAAAAAAAAAAAAGAAGTAGGCTTCAGGCTCTGAGCTGTCAGCAAAGAGCCTGACATGGGGCTCAAACTCACGGACCACACGATCATGACCTGATCCGAAGTCAGATGCTTAACAGAATGAGCCACCCAGGCACGCCAAGCATGCAACTCCTAATCTCACAGTCATGGGTTTAGGCCCCACGTTGCGTGTGGAGCCTACTTAAAATTTTTTTAAAAAGCCAACAAAAACACTGGAAATAGTTTATCTTTTGTGTCCTCATTCCTTATCCCCCTTTATATTTTTAACTATATTTATACTGTTTGACATTATATTATATGGATTTATAGCTTATTTGAATGTAAGCTACAGTAAAACATGGACTATGTCTTCTTGATTTAGTCCCCCAGCACCTAGAAACCTGGTACATAGCAGGCACTATGAAAGAAAAAAATGGACACTAGAGTTGTTTAGTCCACAAATATTTATTGATTGTCTCTTCTGGGCCAGATATTGTTATAGGTACTAGGAATTCAGTAAATAAAATACATAGTATATTACAGAAAAACATTAAGTAGAGCAGTTCAGGTTACTGGTGAGTGCCAGAGTGAGGGTGGGAGTTGTCATTTGAAATATGGGGAGGTGATCAGGGAAGTCCTCACTGAGAAGGTGATTCTTGAACAACGACCAAGACCAAAAGGAGGTAAATAGTGAGACATGATAATATCCTAGGGAAGAGCAGTCACATATGGCAGCCCTAACGTGTCTTAGAAACAGCCATAAGGACACGGTGGCTCTCTTTGGAGTGAGAGAGCAAGGAGAAAAATGATAGGGCATAGTCAGAGAAGTAATGTTGTAGGGGGAAGGTGAGGGCAGCAGATCAAGGGCCTTTAGGGTTATTATAAGGGCCATCATAAGATTTTGAGCAGAGGCAAAGAATGATCTGTTTTTTATCTACCTTTTTTTAATTATTAGCAGGTCACTATTAATACTTTTTATATAGTTCTCTCAGCAGTCCTGAATCACATCTCAAAAATGTTTTGAGGTAGTTGTACTTTCAGAATAATAACAAAAATGACAGTACAGAGTTCAGATATGCCCTTCATCCAGCTTACCCTTATATTAATGTCTTATATAGCCATTGAATATTTATCAAAATGGAGAAAATAACCTTGGCATAATACTATTAACTAAAATTAAAAAATTATTTAGATTTTTATAGTTTTTCCATTAATGTTCTTTTTCTGTTTTAGGACCCAATTGTATCCTACATTACTTTTAATTGTAATGTATCCTTTGTCTCCTCTATCCTTGTTTTTCATGACCATGACATTTTTGGAGAGTACTTATTAGGTATTTTATAAAATGCTCCTCAGTTTAGCTTTGTCTAATGTTTTGTCATAATTAGATTGAGATTATGCTTTATTGAGATTACACAGAAAGATCCCTCTTTTAGTGCACCATATCAGAAAATGCTTGATATATTTCTGATGAAATTCACTTTGATCACTTCACTGAGATGCTGTCAGGATTCTGCACCGTAAATAATTTTTCATTTTTAATTAAATATTTTGGACAGTATATTTTGAGACTCTGCAAATACAGGATCTTATTTATGTGTAAAGCTTTTGTCCACTAGGGGCTCCTGGGTGGCTCAGTCAGTTGAGCATTCGACTTCCACTCAGATCATGATCTCACAGTTTGTGAGTTCAAGCCCTGTGTTGTGCTCTGCACTGACAGTGCAGAGCCTACTTGGGATTCTCTGTCTTTCCCCCTCTCTCTGCCCCTCCCCTGCTCATATACACACTCTTTCTCTCTCTCTCTCTCTCTCAGAATAAATAAACATTTAAAAAAATTGTTAAAAACCAAAACCCTTTTGTCTGCTAATTTTAGTATTCATCAGTGTATCTAGGCATGTGGCAGTTTTTACTGTGGTGTCCTAATGCTTGTTTCCTATTTCTCTTATTCCTTTAAAAAAAATTTTTTTTAATGTTTATTTATTTTTGAGAGAGAGAGAGAGAATGAGTGGGGGTGGGACAGAGAGAGGGAGAGGGAGAGACAGAATCTGAAGCAGTTTCCAGGCTGTGAGCTGTCAGCACAGAGCCCAACATGGGGCTCAAACTTAGGAACTATGAGATCATGACCTGAGCCAAAGTCAGGAGGCTTAACTGACTGAGCCACCCAGGTGCCTCTCTTATTCCTTTTTAATTTATTATTATTTTCAAGTTTCATGATACTGCTTTATTATCCATCAAGTTTCAACTCAGGGTCTATACAAATTCAGTCTTTCACAGTATTATCTCTGGTTTCCATATGTCGAATGTGGACCAGCCTTTGTAACTATAGGACAGGTTGAGCCAAAGGAGCCCTGGCCTTTTGGTTTTAGGACTACATGGACATCCAGAGCCTTAAGACATTGGAAGGAGTCCAGCCAAGAGCTGTTTTTGTGGAGGCTGGGCCAGATGTTAATGAGGAGCTGGCCTCCTTGCTGGGCCTAGGAGAGATAAAGTTAAACATCTCCATTCCACATTGATCATATTTCCATTGGATGGAAATATTGAACACACTTTGGTCTTGGCTGCAGCCATTCCCTCTCCCTTACTGTGTTTGATTCCATCTTCATTAACCCTTAGGAGCCATGGAGCTGGCACTAACTCAGCCAGTTCCCAGGGATGGGCATCAGGTTCTCACTCGGTTCTGTGCTCAGTAACAGCCATCAGCATAGGATATCCCAAAGGAACATAGCCCTCCTATCCCTGAGCTTAGTGCTTCACTGTTTGTAGCAAGGGATGGGGGAAGGGGAGCCAGCTTGTGTGATTGCTCTGCCTGATTGGGATGCCTTCCTTTTTTTTTTTAATATAATTTATTGAGGTGTCTGGGTGGTTTAGTCGGTTAAGTGTCCAACTTTAGCTCAGGTCACGATCTCAGTTTGTGAGTTCGAGCCCCGTGTCAGGCTCTGTGCTGACAGCTCAGAGCCTAGAGTCTCCTTCAGATTCTTGTCTCCCCCTCCCTCTGCCCTTCCCATGCTCGTGCTCTGTCTCTTTCTGACTCTCAATAATAATAAATAATTTATTGTCAAGTTGGCTAACATACAGTGTATATAGTGTGCTCTCGGTTTTGGGGCTGGATTCCCGTGATTTATTGCTTTGTATGTAATTTTTTTAATAAGTCCATATTGACATTTTGATTCCAATATCAGATGTTGATTCTAGCTTTCTCTCTTTCCTTGTAACCTCATTCATGTTTCATGTTGTGCAGTTCTGTGGATTTTGACAGATGTATAGAGTCGTGTTTATTGCCACAGTTGCATACAGAACAGTTCCATCACCCTAAAATTTCAGTGTGCTACCTTTTTATAGACAACTTCTTTTTTTTTTTTTAATTTTTTTTTTTTAATGTTTTATTTATCTCTAGGAGAGAGAGAGAGAGACAGCGTGAGCAGGGGAGGGCCAGAGAGAGAGGAAGTCACAGACTGGAACAGGCTCCAGGCTTTGAGCCGGCAGTCAGCACAGAGCCCAACGCGGGGCTCGAACCCACGAACCGCGAGATCATGACCTAAGCGAAAGTCAGACGCCTAACCGACTCAGCCACCCAGGTGCCCCTATAGACAACTTCTTTACAGGTTGAGCAACAGGAGTGCCTGGGTGGCTCAGTCGGTTAAGCATTCTGACTCTTGACTTGGCTCAGGTCATGATCTTACAGTTTGTGAGTTCAAGCCCTGCATCAGGCTCAATGCTGACAGACGGAGGCTGCTTGGGATTCTGTCTCCCTCTCTCTCTGCCCCTCCCCTACTTGCTATTTCTCTCTCAAAATAAATAAAAAATAAACTTAAAAAAGTTGAGCAACAAAAATACCAGATTTGGTATTGTTAGTTTTTAAAATTTTAGATACTCTAATAGGTATGTAGTGGACCCCAGATTTTAATAAATCATGGAATTATGACTCATTTGCTTAAGGTTATATGCCGAGGCTAGAAATTGGCAGTCTAGTTTTAAATCCATGCTTTTTCCATTAATCATATTATCTTTGTATTTAATCTCATTCCTGTTTGTTGTGCCTTGTCCATTCCAGTATTTTATAAAGTTCTCAAGAGGAGGAGTCTTTATCTCTCTCTCTTAGTTCTTCACCAGAGTTTTCTATGATGGCATCTCAGAATCCAGCCACATTTTTCAAATGTAACACTGTGTGTTTAGTGTTAATATAATCTTATTTTCATTTGGACTAATTATGAATTATTATAACTCAAAGATCACAATTTGAATATTGGAATACTTTGCACTTAAAATTCTCTTTTGATCAACCAAGAGCTGTGTAATTGTATAGAATAATTTTAGCAGGACTTGTATATTGTCATGGTTGATTGTTATACTTAAATCTACTTATATCAGGAGCTGGCAAACTGTGGGCCACAAGCCAAATCCAGCCCACCACCAGTGTTTGTAAATACAGTTCTATTGGAGCATAGCTGGCAGTTATGTGCTGTTTATGTCTGCTTTCCCACTACGCAAGCAGTTGGTTAGTTGTGATTGACACTGCTGTTGTGTGTAGAGAGAAACAGACTGTTTTTATATAGCCAGCACAGCATAAAATATGTACCATTAGGTTCTTTACATAAAAAGTTTGCAGACTCCCAGTCTATACCCTGATTTCCTTCTGTCAAATTATAGTGGTAGTAATTATTATTATTAAATAGTCTACATAATTATTACATAAAGCAGGCTTTCTGATCAGGCTTCTGAGACAGCTATAATCTCCTTGTATTAGAGAAATCCTCAGGCTATAAAAAGTATAAGAAATAGGGAACCTTGAAGTTTCTTTTGCCAAGTTTTATATCTTTATTATTTAGGGGAAATTTTTTCTTTTTCGTTGGGGACTTGAAGCATATTTTTATTTTTTTTACTAAAAAAAATGTTTTTTAATGTTTATTTCTGACAGAGCATGAGGGGGGGGGAGGGGCCAGGAGAGAGAGACACACACACACAGAATCTGAAGCAGGCTTCAGGCCCTGAGCTGGCAGCACAGAGCCTGATGCGGGGCTTGAACTCACAGACTGCGAGATCATGACCTGAGCGAAAGTCGGATGCTCAACCAACTGAGCTACGCAGGTGCCCTACTGAAGCATATTTTTAAAAGGAGGTATCCGTAGATATTGCTTTGTTAAGTGGTTTGTGTACATAGCCACACCAAAACATTTTTTAAATAGTGGATTGAATTTTGTTCTGTTTGAACTGGAGATCATTTATTTCTCATACTGGATTTCTGTGTTCAAATTTTGAGATGTATTCTGTCTTTATTTACAGTTCCTTAAGGAAAAACAGTAATGCTCTGCATAGTTTACTGAAACGAGTGGTCAGCACATTTAGTAAGGACACAGGTGAACTTGCATCTTCATTTTTGGAATTTATGAGACAAATTCTTAACTCTGACACAATGGTAAGTGTACATAAGTGTTTTTTAAATTTACAAACTTTTGTCAAGTTAAAAAAACCAGTTGCATTCAAAAATATCTTGGAATGTTTTTTGGAAGTTTGAACTTACAATAGTGTGTGCTCGCTTTGGCAGCACATAAAGTGAACTTGGAATATATTTTTTTTTCGTGTGCCCTTACCCCACTAATAAATGCAAGGTTTTGATTTCTAAAAATGATAGAAGTTTAAGAGTAGAATTTACTGAACTCTTCTTAAATTTATTAAACATCACTAATTTGTGAATACTCTAAAACTTGACAACTTAAATAGAGAAAAATATTACTTATAGAGCCTTCATGTTTTACATAATTTTTTATATTGAGTTACCTTGCCAGGGACACTCAGGGCAGTCAAATTTTATCAGTCTTTTAATCAAGTATTTACCTTCTGTCATTTAATTGAGCATTTACTGATTGTGTTTTGGATATTGTGATTTTGAGGTGATTATAAAGTTTATTATATTAGGGTATTTTGGATCCATCATAGATACTAAGTAAAGATTATTTTCCCAACTCTAAAATCTTACTGTTAAAATCTAATTAAGAATTTTCTCCTGGAGCACCTGGGTAGTTTAGTCATTTAAGCCTCTGATTCTTGATTTTGGCTCAAGTCATGATCTCACAGTTTTTTAGTTTGATCCCCACATCGGGCTCTGTGCTGATCGTGTGGAGCCTGCTTGGGATTCTCGCTCTCTCTGAAAATAAGTAAACTTTAACAAAAAATAATTTCTCCCATTGTATTTCCCAAAATCTAGTATCTGTTGTGGACACAATTCCAGAAGCCTTTAATAGGCTTGCTTAAAGAGTGTTTGTGATCAGATAAGTTTAGAAAAGTCTTCCCTGATGGAACTTAACTTCACATTACTATAGTAAAAGATCTGAAACTTCCTCAATAAATAGAAACTTGCAGTCTAATCTAGCTTTTCCCAAATGTATTGCCTGCAAAATACTGTGTGTGTGCGTGTGCGCGTGCACACACACACGTGCATTTATGCATATACTATTAACATCTTGTGGGTCTGTATTCTGTCAACACTGGTTTAAAAAGAAATTCAGCTCAGGGGTCCTGTGTGGCTCAGTGAGTTGAGCGTCTGACTCCAGTTCAGGTTATGATCTTACAGGTTCGTGAGGTTCAAATGCTGCATCTGGCTTGCTGCCGTCAGTGCAGCTTCCTGCCCCTCCCTCGCTTGTGCTTTCTTTTGCAAAAATTAAAAAAAGAAAAAAGAAATACAGCTCATATTTAAGATTTGTGTTTGGAAGGAATTGTGGAGGACTTGTTTAGTTCAGTTTTACCAAAATATGGGATGATTTCATAACACAAAATTAGATTTACTGTTTAGTGTATTTCTCTTATGCATGTAATTTATATTAAAAATATCTATGCCTCCAGTAAGGGGCGCCTGGCTGGCTCAGTCAGTCAGGAGAGTATGAGACTCTTGCTCTTGAGGTCATGAGTTCAAGCTTCACAATAGGCATGGAGCCTACTTAAAATTTTTTTTCACTCTAGTAAGCACTTCTTGGCTGCATGTTGTTTTATAGTTATTTTTGTGTTTTATAGTTTATTTATTGGTATTTGCTTTGTGTCAGGTAATACTTTATTAAAGTGATTAAGTTTACCAGATACTTTGATCGTGAAAGATCAGATTTTGATTCTGAAAGATAAAGAGCATATTTAATCATAGGACTATAGCTACAATAAAGAAATTTTAGAAGTTTTTACAGAAGACTACTTATTAGTTTTACCAGGTCCTATCTGGTGTGTTGCTAATAAATCAGTTTGACACATTTTCTTACACATGTCACTGATTAAACAGTTCCTAATCAGAAACCACTAACCAGTGTTCATTCTTGTTATCCAGGAGCTGCTGGGCCCTGAGGACTGCTAATTAATGCTTTTATTCATCCCTCACCAGTGCATTTCCTTTCCTTACCTCCTTCATTGAGAAGATCAAGGCCATCCTGTTTGGTTTCTAAATCTTTTCACTCTCCCTTAGATTCTTTCCCTGTTCTTTCCAACCTATTGTTTCCTTAATCGGAAGAGAATGCTCCCTACCCCACCCCACCCCCATCACTTCATTGTTATCTTGATGTAAATCTTATACCTTCTATTTGGGACCTTTCCCCTCTCCTGTCTCTCCTTGCCCTTGGCTACTTGATAGAATCTGAATATCCAAAATCAAATTCATCATCTTTCCCCATAAACTTGATTTATCTTTTATCTGCTCTACATTTCTATCATGATCTTCCCTAACCTTCAAGATAGAAATCAACTTTCTTCCTTTTCATCATTCTCTTCAGTGGCTGTCATTCATGTCAGTTTTATTTATAATACCTTTCATGTTTCACCTTCTTTTGTGTTTTGCCACTATTACTGTAGATTTCCCTCTTGCTGCTTTTTTCATAATGTATTTATTGAAGTATGATCAACGTCTCATAAAATTCACCCCTTTAGTTTTCAGTATATTGTGCAACTATCACTGCTATGTAATTTCAGAATGCTTTCATAATCCCAAAAAGAAGCTCTGTGCCCATAACAGAAACTTCCCATTCCCCCTTTT
Source organism: Proteles cristata cristata (assembly GCA_017311185.1). NCBI lineage: Eukaryota > Metazoa > Chordata > Mammalia > Carnivora > Hyaenidae > Proteles > Proteles cristata. The sequence continues at coordinate 4,468,911 of JAESUZ010001710.1, forward strand.
ATTTAGCCCATGGTGATCACTAATCTACTTTTCCATCTCTATATCAGTTTCTGCAAAGATTGCTGGGATTTTTATTGGAATTGTATTGAATTTGTAGATCAAATCTGGGAGTATCATTATCTTAATACCATGTATTATATGGCTTACTTTTTAAAACAGGAAATACTTTTTTCATTACAGAATATAGCCTTAAATACAATTGTTACTGTTTTTTTTAGTTTATCTCTAGAAAGATAAATTCAGGTTTCATCAGTTCTTTATTATAGTAGGTAGGCATTTTATTAACTTAAGTATCAATCAGTATATTACATGCCCTGCAAGTGCCAGTGTATTTTATTTTTGTTAAGAAACCTTGCTGCTAGTGAATTGAATATGTGTGTTTAGCTATTTATTCCGTGAGTCTTACTCAAAAGAAAATGAATGCATTTCAGACTTAAGCTGACTAACTCTTCCTTAAAACTAGCCATTTGTACTGATGTAAAACCAAAACGCTGAGAGGAAGATTGCAGCAAACAGCTTAAATATCTGTATAAGTTTGGAAGCATCTTTGCAAATTTCTCTGCTCTCAAATTTAACTTGTGTGTGACATTTACAGGGATGTTGTGGAGATGATAGTGGTCTCATGGAAGTAGAGGGAGCTCATCCGTCACGGACAATGAGTATTAATGCTGCAGAGTTAAAACAGCTTCTACAAAGCAAAGAAGAAAGTCCAGAAAATTTGTTCCTTGAACTAGAGAAGCTTGTTTTGGTAAAACAAACAAACAAAAAAACAACAAAAAAAGAAAAACAGAAAGAAAAACAGAAACAAATAAAAACATTTGCTCATTCCTAAGATACATATTTTTCTCTTTTTCACTAGTGCAAGTTTTTCATAGTGACCTTTTTAAATGGTGAACCTTCAGTTGAATAGTTATAATAAAGTTTGAAATAACTCTTTGAATCTTTGAATTAATAATTTGGAGTTAAGTCCTCCATACTATTATGAATCTTAGGAAGAAGGCAATAGTTTTTGAATTATCTATTTGAATGCAGGATGTCTCCTGATACCATTCTCTAGAAATAAAATGACAAATGTTTTTGGTGTTTGTTTTATTTGAATGTGTTTAATGTTGATAAGTTTTTGACGGTGTCCCAAATTTCTTAGTTAGCAAAAAATACAAAATTTTCTACAGAAGAGTCAGTAGATTATGGATATAAATGTTCGAGTTTTACCTGTATCATCTCATTCTGTTTTTGTCTATATCTAGGAACATTCAAAAGATGATGACAATCTGGATTCTTTGTTGGACAATGTAGTTGGACTTAAGCAGATGCTGGAGTCATCTGGTGATCCTTTACCCCTTGGTGATCAGGATATAGAACCAGTACTTTCAGCTCCAGAATCTCTCCAAAATCTCTTTAATAATAGGTAAAACAAGCAATGTTTTGTGGTTGAGCAAATATTGTATATTTAATGACTGAGATCTAAAGAGGGCCAACAATGTGTTTTTCTGTTAACGGCTAGGTAATAAAAATTCTAGGCTTTGCAGGCCACATTCAGCCTCTGTTGGCGTATTCTTCTACAGCATTTTGTTTGTTTCTTACGTTTTTTTAAAGAACTTAAATAATAAGGGCACCTGGGTGGCTTAGTCAGTTAAACATCCGACTCTTGATCCCAGCTCAGGTCTTGATCTCAGTGTTTTGAGTTCAAGCCCCACATTGGGCTCTGTGCTGGACATGAAGCCTACTTAAAAACCAGATGAAACAAAACTTAAATAATAAACAAACCATTCCTATCTTACAGGCTATACACAAAGCAGGCTGGCAGAATGGGGGCCATAGTTTACTGATCCCTGGTCTATAGGTTATATGCCTCTTGATCTTTGGAGCACTGTACCTTTAGAACATAGAACATAACTATTCAGTGTAATGGAATTACTCTCAAAGTTTAGAAAAATTAAATATGGGCAGTTTCTGTACACATTGGTACAATGTAATAAACTTGGCTTTTAAGTACTAATTTTACTAACAGTTTTGAGGGTAATGTTTTTAATTGTGCATTCTACAGATTTTGCTGAGAAGATAACCTAAAATATTTGATTTTAGAATTCTGCTTTTTACTAAATACCCTTTCTATTCTAGGACTGCATATGTGCTAGCCGATGTCATGGATGATCAGTTGAAATCCATGTGGTTCACTCCATTTCAAGCTGAGGAGATTGATACAGATCTGGATTTGGTATAAGTAATTTCATTACTAAATATTTATATTAAACTGTTGTGGGGTTTTTTTTGGTTTCTGTGTATATTGTTAGCACTAAAATAAGTTAGGTGTTGTATGGCTGTTAAAAGCCCATTTAGGGGGTACCTGGCTGGCTCAGTCATTACATGCAACTCTTCAGTGTATTGTGAGTTCGAACCCCATGATGGGTAATAGAGATTACTTAAAAATAAAATCTTTAAAAAAAAAAAAGCCCGTTTGGGGACCAGTACTGCATTATTTTCATATCAGTTGCCCACTTAATAGTATCCAGGATATTCAGTATCTTATGCTACTTGTTTTGCTTCTTTCTAGTTAGTGATCTGTGTATTTGAGAATGAGAGTTTTTTTTCTTTTTTTTAGAGAGTGAGAGCAGGGCAGAGGGAGAGAGAAAGAATCTTTTTTTTTTTTTTTTAATGTTTTATTTATTTCTAGAGAGAGAGAGACAGCGGGGAGCAGGGAGGGTCAGAGAGAGAGGGAGTCACAGACTGAAACAGGCTCCAAGCTCTGAGCTGCAGTCAAGCACAGAGCCTGACGTGGGGCTCGAACCCACGAACTGCGAGATCATGACCTAAGCGAAAGTCGGACACTTAACCGACTAAGCCACCCAGGCGCCCCAAGGGAGAGAGAAAGAATCTTAAGGAGGCTCCATGTTCAGTGTGGAGGCCGACACAGGCCTCGATTTGATGACTCTGGGATCATGACCTGAGCCAAAATCAAGAGTATGATGCTCAACTGACTGAGCCATCAAGGTGCCCTAAGAATGAGATTCTTTGGGGGAAAAATTATGTTTTTGCCTAAGTATTCTGAAGCACTTTGTTTTCTTATATTTGTAGGGTATAGAATAGAGAAAAGTATCCCACAGAATTATAATTCATTTCTGTTTTTGGGTTTAAGGAAAGGAATGGTATTGTGACAATCTACTTTTATTAATTCTTAAAAAAATTTCTTTGGGAGTGCCTGGGTGGCTCAGTCGGTTAAGCATCCGACTTCAGCTCAGGTCATGATCTCGCGGTTCGTGGGTTCGGGCCCCGCGTCGGGCTCTGTGCTGACAACCAGCTCAGAGCCTGGAGCCTGCTTCAGATTCTGTGTCTCCCTCTCTCTCTGACCCTCCCCTGCTCATGCTATCTCTCGCTCTCTCTCAGAAATAAATAAAACATTAAAAAATATATATTAAAAAAAATTTTTAATGTTTATTTATCATTGAGAGAGAGAGACAGAGCATGATCATGGGAGGGGCAGAGAGAAGGGAAGACACAGAATCGGAAGCAGGCTCCAGGCTCTGAGCTGTAAGCTAGAGCCCGACGTGGGGCTCAAACCCATGAACCGTGAGATCATGACCTGAGCTGAAGTTGGATGCTTAGCTGACTACACCACCCAGACGCCCCAACAATCTACTTTTAATTTGGGACTGATGTAAAGAATCTATTTGTTTAAACAATATAGGTACAAATGGGAATTTGCATTCTTAAACATAATGCTGAACGTGTAAGAGTATAAACATTTAAAATTAAAAGCACACTGATTTATGTTTCTCAGAACTATATTAGGGAGGATGATTTCTGCCATATATTATAGTATTATATGTTTTTTTCCTTTCTTTTTTTCTTTTTAAAAAATTTTTTTAAACTTTTGAAAAATTTATTACTGAGAGACAGAGAGAGACAGAGCATGAGCATGGAGGGGCAGAGAGTGGGAGACACAGAATCTGAAGGAGGCTCCAGACTCTGAGCTGTCAGCATAGAGCCTGATGCAGGGCTCGAACTCACGAGCTGTGAAGTCATGACCATGTTGCTTAACCAAATGAGACACCCAGGCGCTCCTTCTTTTTCTCTTTTAATGTGGCTACTACAAAATTTAAACAGGAGTGCCTGGGTGGTTCAGCTGGTTAAGCAGCCAACTCTTGTTTTTTGGCTCAAGTCATGATCTCATGGTTCGTGAGATTGAGCCCCACACAGGGCTTTGCATGGATAGCATGGAGCCTGCTTGGAATTTTCTCTCTCCTGTCTCTGTGCCCCTCCACTCCCCCTAAATAAATAAATAAATCATAAAAAAAAAAACTTAAACATACACATAACTCACATCACACATTATATAGGACAATGCAGTTCTAGAAAAATTCCTCCCGAACTAAGGCTCGAACTAACAAACTGCAAGATCATGACCTGAGCCAAAGACAGACGCTTAATCAACTGAGCCACCCAGGCACCGCACACTTTTTTTTTTCTTGGTCAAAAAAATAAATATATTTGGATATTCCTTGGTCCAAAAAGTGTTAGTATTTATTATATGCAATAAGAGTAAAAGAATTATTTACTTCACATTTAAAATATATTTAGTATATTTGAGAGCTACTTTCCCTTTTAAACTATTGCATAAAATCTGGGGCGCCTGGGTGGCTCAGTTGGTTAAGCATCTGACTTTGACTCAGGTCAGGATCTCACCATCCATGAGTTCGAGCCCCACGTTGGACTCTGTGCTGACAGCTCAGAGCCTGGAGCTGCTTTAGATTCTTTGTCTCCCTCTCTCTCCATCCTCCCCCATTCGCACTCTCTTTCTCTCAAAAATAAATGTTTAAAAAAGTTTTTTTAACATTGCATAAAATCTGATTTAAATTGCATTAAAGAATTAATTTCTCAGGATGTCTGGGTGGCTCAGTCAATTAGTGGTCCAACTTTGGTCAGGTCATGATCTCGCAGTTTCTGAGTTTGACCCCTATAGCAAGCTTGCCGGTGTCAGCGCAGGGCCTGCTTCATACCTTCTGTCCCCCTCTTTCTCTGCCCCTCCCCTGTTCTCTCCCTCTCAAAAGTAAATATTTTTTTAAAAAAAGAATTAATTTTCTCTTGGGGTGCCTGGCTAGCTTAGTCAGTAGAGTGAGCATGTGACTTTTGATCTTGGGGTTGTGAGTTAAAGCCCCACATTGGCCATAACACTTGCTTAAAAATTACGAAAAAGGGAGCCTGGGTGGCTCATTTGGTTGTCATCTCTGACTCTTGAGTTCAGCTTGGGTCATGTTCCTAGGTTGTGGGATTGAGCCCCATGTTGGGTTCCACCTTGAGCATGGAGCCTGCTTAAGATTCTTCCTCCTTCTGTCCCTCTCCTCCACTAGTGCTTGCTCTCTCTCTCTTTCAAATTAAAAACAAAATTAATTTCTCCTTTACTGTAAATTGTCAATGATTCTTTAGAACTTATTTCTCTGGAAGTAAACTTAGATTGGACCCTCATTAAATGCATAGAACTTTGAGATCTGTGGCACAGAATCCTTTTATAATAGATAATGTTGACTATACAGGGCTTACAAAGTGTGTTATATTCAGATTCTTTGGGAAAAGTTATGGAGTTGCTACTTTGTTAATTTATATAGATAAATTCTGAGTTCCTTGTCAGATAGCAGAGGCCTCCCAAAATTGACAGCCCTTCTTTGAGAAGGAATGCCACTCCCTTCCATCCCCCGAAAATGCAGCCGAATCCTAGGATTTTTCTTTAACTACCAATTATGTTGCTTTTTTGAAAGGATGAGGGAAAGGGGTTCCTGACTAGCTTAGTAGTAGAGCATACAACCCTTGATATTGGGGTTGTGAATTCAAGCCCCATGTTGGATGTAGAGATTACTTAAAATCTTCAAAAGAGTGCGAGGGGCACCTGCGTAGCTCAGTTGGTTAAGCATCTAACTCTTGTATTCATCTCAGGTCATGGTATCTCGTTTGTGGGATCAAGCCCTGTATTGGGCTTCTTGCTGACAATGCAGAGCCTGCTTGGGATTCTCTCTCTTCTTCTTTCTCTTGCTCTCTCTAAATAAATAAACTAAAAACAAAAAAAAAATGAGGGAAAGAGGCAGACCTATAATTTATTTATCATGAGAGTCAAATATAATTTATAGGAAATAGGAATTTTTATAAATTTTACATTAATAATTATAGTTAAGATGTATTTTTCATTTTGTTTCATTTTTATGTCTTCAGGTAAAGGTTGATCTAATTGAGCTCTCTGAAAAATGCTGTAGTGACTTTGACTTGCACTCAGAATTAGAGCGCTCATTTTTGTCAGAACCATCATCTCCAGGGAGAACTAAGACTACTAAAGGATTCAAACTTGGGAAGCACAAGCATGAGACCTTTATAACTTCAAGGTAAAATTTTTTCTACTGAAGATCTTGATTGTGGTCATGGAAGCTTATTTATTGCAATGTATTTTAAGATAGACACATAACTATTAGAGAAAGAAGGAAGTTGACATAATACTTGAGTCAAGAATATTATTTGGAATTGTTTTTAAGATACTACTTTGGCCAGGGTATCCCTGGCAAATTTGTTACGTTCTTCTACTTTATGAGAGTTTGGAAGGTTTGAACAAGGTGAACTGGATGGATCATTTTAAATAATTGTTAGTCATATCATAAAATGTGAGTACCATTCTTAGCTAGTTTTGTTGTCCATCCCTGGAAAGTAATAGAGGTATTTGCAATGTTAATACAATCGAAATAACTAATTGAAATGTCATACTTTTCAATACTGCAAAGACTGACTTAAATATTCACTGGAAATAGGAAAAAGAAGAAAAAGTTTTCATGAAGTGTTTTTGTTTTAACAGTGGGAAGTCTGAATACATTGAACCTGCCAAACGAGCTCATGTTGTGCCACCACCAAGAGGAAGGGGCAGGGGAGGATTTGGACAGGGTATACGACCCCATGATATTTTTCGTCAGAGAAAACAGAACACAAGCCGACCACCATCCATGCACGTGGATGACTTTGTTGCGGCTGAAAGCAAAGAAGTGGTCCCTCAAGATGGAATACCCCCACCAAAACGGCCACTCAAAGTATCACAGAAAATTTCTTCTCGTGGTGGATTTTCAGGCAATCGAGGAGGACGGGGTGCTTTTCACAGTCAGAATAGGTTTTTCACACCACCTGCTTCAAAAGGTAACTATTTATGTATATTTTCTAGTGGGTTAGAATATTGGGATATCAGCATATTGAATAGAAGTGATTAAAACGTAAGTGATGCAGATGAAGTACTTTTCAGTTAGTACAATTAAGCTGCTTCCCAGACCACTGGTAATTATTTGCTGAATACTTTATTGGATAGGAAAAAAAAAGGTTTTTCTTTTTGAGTTTAAATATTAAAAATATTTTTTTTTAATGTTTGTTTATTTTGAGAGAGAGAGAGAGAGAGAGAGCGAGCAAGCAAGCAAGGGAGGAGCAGAGGGTGAGGGACACACAGAATCTGAAACAGGCTCCAGGCTCTGAGCTGTCAGCACAGAGCCTAATTCAGGGCTTGAACCCACGACCCGTGAGATCATGACCTGAGCTAAAGTTGGACGCTTAACTGACTGAGCCACCCCAGGGGCCCCAGACAAAATCTTTTTTAACTTAATATTTAAGTCATTGCATGTTTAGTGATAAGTTTAAAAGAAGTCAATTGGCTAATTATTTTCCTTTTTATATTGAGAATTGTGTTTATCCTTTCTGAATAGTATATATACACGTTGTCACAGTTCTACTTACCAACAATTTCCTTAGGATTCTTCTATATAATTAATCATTGATACTCTTATCTGCTTGCTTGTTGACGTTATATTTAATCTGGTTTTTTTTTTAAGATTTATTTATTTTAAAATTTTATTTTAGAGAGACAGAATGTGCAAGAGGGGAGAGGGGTGTAGGGGGAGAGAGACAAAATCTTAAGCAGGTTCCACACTTAGTGGAGGGCCTGATTGTGGGGCTTAATCCCACAACCTTTGGATATGACCTGAGCCGAAATTAAGAGTTGGATGGTTAACCAACTGAGCCACCCAGGTGCCCCTTAGGATTTTATTTTTAAATCTCTATACCCAACATAGGGTTGGAACCCACAACCCCAAGGTCAAGAGATACACGTTCTACTGACTGAGCCAGCCAGACACGCCTATTTAATCTGTTTTAAATAGTTTCAAGATTTTACCTGTGAATGAATTCCATTTGAAATGTTGCACACCTGTGTCCTGCCTGTTTCACTGCTACCCTCCTTATGGGACCTAGGGAGACCACTGCACAGCAGAGCTTTAAATACAAATCTTGTTTCTTTTTTAAGCTACTGTTGTGGAAAAACATTTTTTAAAGATTTTATTTTTATGTAATCCCTACACCCAGTGTGGGACTCAAACTCACAACCCTGAGATCAAGAGTTGCATGCTCCACCAATTGAGCCAGCCAGGTGCCCCTACTGTTGTGGAATATAACAGAAAATCACAAAACATGTTTTATTGATTGTTAAAGGTGGCTACTTTTACCTATTGCATCATATCTTATGCTGCTGTGATTTATTAAACATTATTCCTTGTTTTAAAGTTTCAAGATTTTAAGGATTATCTGAGTATATACTTCTAGAACTTATACTAAACTAGCGGATTGTTGACGTGTTTTCATGTTGCTGAGTTAGGAGTTCGGCAGTGAAAGTGAATAGCAATTTATATTAATAGCAAACACATAGTTGTGTTAGGACTATGATATATAACACTCTTACATCTACTCTTTGAGGTAGGTTCTGTTAGTATAGCCACTTTACAGAAGAGAAAACTATCAGCTGACCAGGACATATAAATGTAAGTGGCAGAACCAGTTATTTGAATGCTGGCAGTCTGGCTCTAGAGCCTCTGCTTCTAACCACATACAGTGCTGACACACTGTAGTATATAAGCCATGTCCAGAATTTCATAGTTTCTTTTCCATTACTTTGAAGAATAAGAAAAACCTATTAATCATTTTTAATCCCGTTGAAGTTGTGAAAATAGTAGATATTGATTGTGTTTTCTGTTTTTAGGAAACTACAGTCGTCGGGAGGGAACAAGAGGCTCCAGTTGGAGTGCTCAGAATACTCCTCGAGGAACTTACAATGAAAGTCGTGGAGGCCAAAGCAATTTTAACAGGGGACCTCTTCCACCATTACGACCACTTAGTTCTACAGGTATACATATCCTTCGCAGTGATATCACTGAGGCAGGGGGTGGGGGAGATGGTGTGACTCCTCCTTTTCAAGTTGTCAAATGTCATATACTCTCATTCTGAGAGTATATCTGCAAATGAATTTTTTATATCTGCAAATGAATCCCCAATGTACCTATTCTGTGGGAATAATAAAAATTCCCGATTCTGAACTACATGTATAATCTGAGCAGTTTCATAGTGATGTGCTGATAATGAAAGCCAACCCGTAAGATACTTTTTTGACCTAAGTATTTTAATAATAGAGATGTCTTCATAGAGTATATTCTATTTTTGTTTTCAATATTGTCTTGTGTGTGTAGGCACATAACCTGTTTTTTCCTCAAACGTTGCTATATCAAGTCCAGAATTCTTCTGGAATTGAATAGCTTTTGATTTCACATGCACTTTCTTTGTTATAACACCTTTATTTGAGGTATAATTCTCACGTATCATACATTTACCTATTTAAACTGGACAGTTCAGCAGTCTTCACCACATTCACAGAACCTCCACGTGGACTTTAAAGGAGCAAAGAGTAATTCCTGTGTTAGTTTAAGCTCAGTTTTATAGGTTACTGTTTCTATAGTGGGAACATAAAGGATGTTATGACTAAAAACTATATTCTTTTTTTTTTTATAGGCTACCGCCCAAGTCCTCGTGACCGTGCTTCTAGAGGTCGTGGGGGACTTGGACCTTCCTGGGCAAGTGCAAATAGCGGCAGTGGAGGCTCAAGAGGAAAGTTTGTTAGTGGAGGCAGTGGTAGAGGTCGTCATGTACGATCCTTTACACGATAAAAATTCTTTTGGGAACATCCTGAGTGTATACAAACGTTTCATGAGAACGATAAAAATAAAATAAGACATTAAAGGACCAACTTAGACTTAGCAGTTATCCGGAGACATCTGAGAGAATATTTTTATCTGAAGAAAGCAGATTTTGTTTGATACCTAACACCAGATTTCAATAAAAATCCAAACTTTGTATGTACGTTTGTATATATTTTTTCCCTTTCATATATAACTATTTACAAGATTTCTTAGGTAGAAAATGAACAATGAAGTGACTTTGGTTTTAGTGTCTTTTTGCCTATGCCACAGATGTCCCCAATACTGTTCTCAGCTCATGGCGCCCTTTAGTGTTGCAGTAACTTTTTCACAGCACAGCTAAGCCAAAAGAAATACCTAATACTTCTATTTATTAACGGTTGGATCCAAACAACTTAGTAAGAATTTATTTCATAACAGTGAGTAACTGTGAACACTGCCAACTTCTTAGACTTTGGAATCAGCTTGGACATCATCAGTATCATTTCCTGTTCCACAATGCTTTTTGCACAGTACTTTTTATCAGAACTGGTGAAAACCTGGTTTTGCAAAGATACACTGTCATGGGAAAATTTAGTGCTAATTAAAGTACCTTGAACTTGTAGTTTGTGTTGTGTCCAACAGATGTGTTACTTTCAAAAATTTAAAATACCTGTGACATCTGTGTTAATTTATTAGGATGCCCTGGTGCACAGTTTTCGGTATCTTTTGGCTGTACCAAAAGAAAGCTGACACTCTTCTTAATATTAGAAATATATATGTACTTTGCGTTTCAGCTTTATACCTACTTATGCTATTATGCAATTTTTTAAAGCCTCAATGAGACATAGTCTAATAATGGTTCTTTTGAGAATCAAAAACATCTAATAAGGTCTGGACTTTATATACAGAAATAAAGTTGATAACTTTGAGAAAATAGCCATATTTTCCCCTAAGGATGTCTTGACTCGGTTAGCCTATATAACTGCCATAAAATATAGAGTTCTTAAACAACAGGAGTGTATGAGTCTCATACCATCCCTATATCACTGTTTTGCCAAACTATTAATCGGAATATAAAGTATGTTTGGAAAATACTTTAAAGAAAGCTGAGCTCTAAAGACTCTGATTTAAGGAAAAGGTGATGGAAGTCTTTTCATAACTAGTAGCCTCAAAAAACACAAGATAACCTAAATCTTTTTCAATCCTGAAACCTAATGAGTTCATTCTCTCTAAAGATGCATTTTTCACATTGGCTAGATTTCAAAGTTTGTCCCTAATGTCTGACATAAGCACACAGAAAAATAGTTGTTTTTTAAGTAACTGCATTTCTTAAATAATAACATATGGGTATATATAGATACGTAATTACTTGACCAATGTTTTAGCTTTAAGTTGAAGATAATCTCTGAGTTGTTTCTGCTGTTTGCCTTGGGTTAATACCCAATAATTCAGGCCAGCCAAGGTAATAAATTACAGAAGTGCAGATTAATACCAGGCAAATTTAAAATGCCGAGTAACTAAGAGTCTTAGATAAACATGTTGACTATCCCTTTCTCACACATATATCACTCAGTTTTTATAGCAATCCAGCAGAAGAGATATACCATAACTTTATAGATGGAGAAAGCTCTGAAGAGGAGCTTGACTCAAAAGTGATTAGAAACAGGATTTAGAACCTGATTGGGTAACTTGTAATTCTATACTTCTTTTTCACATCCTGATGATGTATGAAGCTATTTTTTAGGTTGAATGATAATAAAGATCAAAATTAATTTATCATATGGAGGTGGAATTCTAAAGGCTTAACATTCTGTTTTAGTCATTTCTGAAGTAAGCCAGAGAGGTAACTGGGGGACGATTGCTTTCATATGTATTTAGATCTATATGGAAGATCACATACCCTGAAAAATCAATTTTATACTATGTGTACTTTGGTAAAATGGGTATACACGTTATTTGCAAAACTACTTTGTTTTATGTAAGACATTTCAGGAAAAGTTTTGAATGGTATTTAGAAATTAACGAAAAATGGAGAATACCTTTAAGAATAAAACTTATTCTATTTAATATATAATACAAGGAGTTAATGAGTTAAATCTTTGATAGAATCATTAGTATTTTTTCATAAGTATAAGAAAAACAAGGGGTGCCTGGCGGCTCAGTAGGTAGAGCATGCAACTCTTGTTGATCTCAGAGTTGCGAGTTTGAGCCCCATGTTGGGTTTAAAGATTACTTGGAATATTAAGAAAAGAATCAGAAAAAAGAAGGCCCCTGACCAGCTTAGTTGGAAGAGCATGCAATTCTTGATCTTGGGGACATGGGTTTGAGTCCCATGTTGGGTGTAGAGATGACTAAAACAAACTTTAAAAAGAATAAGAAAAAAGAAATGCTTTGAAATATTGCTATGCTTTATTTAAAAACAATATTTCTGGTATTAATCTGTGTGTGAAACAGTGGCAAGTTTCATTAGTTGTGTAAACTCTTGCTTTGTGTAAAAATACAAAACCCACAGATTGAGATTGTAGGAATGAGGATATGTCTCTTGAGCATCTCCTGTGTTCATACACCCTAGACAGCCTGTGAAGTGTAGGGAGAGTAAGATCTATTTTCTGCCCCCAAGATGATCACAATCTAATGGAGGAAACCCTCATGTAAATAACTTTTTTTTTTAAGTTAATGGGTTAGTGTATAGACATGGAACAACTCAATTTTTGAATAATCCAGTCGGTACATTTCAAACTGGAGTTTTTAGAGGCACCTGAGTGGCTCAGGTTGAGCATACAACTTCAGCCCAGGTCATGATCTCACGGTTCATGAGTTCAAGCCCTGCATCAGGCTCTGAGATGTCAGCACAGAGCCTGGAGCCTGTTTTGGATTCTATATCTCCCTCTCTGACCCTCTCCCCCACTCACACACTCTCTCTCAAAAATAAATTAAAAAATTCAAACGAATTTTTAAAGGAACTTTCTTAAATAGCTAAAAAAAAAAAGCATTAGAATTGTGTGTTCGGTCATATATAACATGTCTGAAATTGTTTTTGCATAGACTAGTTCAGGTAAAAAACTGGTTTTTATTTTTAAATTCATAAGACATAGATTAGTAATTAATGAGCAAGATTTTATAAAGGTCTTGTAAGTTCATAATCTAGAGAAAAGGTTGCAAATTCAACTACTAGCAGTAGCCTGGAAAGTAACAAATGTGGGAAGAGAACCAGCTGAAGAAGAGTCGGCGAAAACTGGAAAAAAGTTGGCATTTTGGCTTCAGTACCAGGGTGAAAATTGGGAAAGTTGAAGCAGGTGGCTCTGGAGAGTGGCTGCAGTGTTAAAGGAAACTAGGTTTCAGCTTCAGCTGATAACTTGGAAGACAATAGGTCCAATGCTGATGCATCTTCTGACTTTTTTTAATTTTTTTATTTAAAAATCTTCTTTTAATGTTTATTTTTGAGAGAGTGAGACACAGAATTGTGAGCAGGGAAAGGCAGAGAGAGAGGGAGACACAGAATCCGAACCAGGCTCCGGCTCTGAGCTGTCAGCACAGAACCCAATATGGGACTCAAACCCATGAATGGTGAGATCATGACCTGAGCCAATGTCAGATGCTTAACTAACTGAGCCACCCAGGCACCCCATCTTCTGACTTTAAAAAAAAAAAAGGTTTTTTATTACCCAGGGGCCTTGGTTCTAATCTTTCAAAGAGAAGACAAGGAGCACTTGAGTGGCTCAAGCAGTTAAGTGACCCACTCTTATTTTAGGCTCAGGTCATGATCTTATGGTTTGTGGGACTGAGCCCTTTATTGGGCTCTGCACTGGCAGTATGGATCCTGCTTGGGATTCTCTCTCCGTCTCTCTCCCCATTCCCCCCACTCCTATCCCAGCTTTTGCTCTCTCTCAAAATACATAAATAAACTTAAAAAGCCAAAAATCTGGATCATTGTGTAAACAATTTTTTCTTTGTGTGTGTGTGTAAACAATTTTCAAATGCAATAATTAATAACTATATGAGCCAGACAAAATGTGGCCAGAGGATTCCGTCCTGAAGAGTTTGATAACATCTGTTTTAGAAATTGGAACTGGATTACTGCAAAACTTAATCTTCAATTGAGATGGTAAAATTTACCAAGTAAATTTGTGATAGGACATGATGCTAGAGTTCTTTGGAGCCAAAAAGCCTGGATTTGAGAACCAGCTCTATCATCTATTAGCTGTGCAACTTTAATAAACTTTAATCTCTGGTCCTAAATCTATCTGCTTTTACCTACCTCACTATGTCTTGAAGATTAAGGAAAGTATATATTTGGTTTATTTTTCTTTTTTGATGTGTCTAGCAATATTTTACCTGAGAACCTCTACTGCCTGGAAAATTTTACGTACTTAACTAAATTATTTCTGAAGACATAGGAATTAGTGCCTGCTTGAGAAATAATGTGGAAGTTACGGGAATAGAGTTGCAGCTTTACAAGGGGATTAAGAGCAAAAATAAACGATTGGGACCTCATCAAGATTAAAAGCTGCGTGGCAAAGGAAACAACCCACAAAACTAATAGGCAACCAATGGAATGGGAAAAGATAGTTGCAAATGACATATCAGATAAAGGGTTAATATACAAAATCTATAAGGAACTCACCAAACTCCACACCCGAAAAACAACCCAGTGAAGAAATGGGCAGAAGATATGAACAGACACTTCTCCAAAGAGGACATCCAGATGGCCAACAGACACATGAAACGATGCTCAGCATCCCTCTCATCAGGGAAATACAAATCAAAACCACACTGAGATACCACCTCATGCCAGTCAGAGTGGCTAAAATGAGCAAATCAAAGAACGCAAGATGCTGGCGAGGATGTGGAGAAACGGGCACCCTCCTACACTGTTGGTGGGATTGTAAACTGGTGCAGCCCCTCTGGAAAACAGTGTGGAGGTTCCTCAAAAATTAACAACAGAACTCCCCTATGACCCAGCAATAGCACTGTTAGGAATTTACCCAAGGGATACAGAAATGCTGATGCATAGAAGCACATGTACCCCAATGTTCATAGCAGCACTCTCAATAATAGCCAAAACAGGGAAGGAGCCTAAGTGTCCATCAAAGGACGAATGGATCAAGAAGATGTGGTTTATCTATAAGACGGAATACTATATGGCAATGAGAAAGAATGAAATTTGGCCATGTGTAGCAACATGGATGGACCTGGAGGGTGTTATGCTGAGCGAAATAAGTCAGGCAGAGAAGGACTAATATCATATGTTTGCACGTTAAGGAGGATTAGGAGGAACTTAACGGAGGACCATGGGGGAGAGGAAGGGGGGAAATGGTGGGGGAAAGGGAGAGAGGCAAACCATGAGAGACTCTTGAATGCTGAGAAAAAACAGGACTGATGGATGTAGGAGGGGAGGGGGGAGATGGGCACGTAAGGGGGCACTTGTGGGGATGAGCACTGGGTGTTATATGGAAACCAATTTGACAATAAACTATTTGTAAAAAAAAAAGTTGCAGCTTTATTTGTAGACCCACTAAAGCATTTTTATGTGGATTTTAGGGAGGTTTTTAGTTTCAGGACACTTTTATAATGATCCTGTAGTATACATTCTAAGTGAAGATAGACCAGTTTCTAAACTGTTCTTTTTTTTTTTAATGTTTTATTTATTTCTAGGAGAGAGAGACAGTGTGAGCAGGGGAGGGTCAGAGAGAGAGGGAGTCACAGACTGAAACAGGCTCCAGGCTCTGAGCTGGCAGTCAGCACAGAGCCCGACGCGGGGCTCGAACCCACGAACCGCGAGATCATGACCTAAGCGAAAGTCATGGCTTAACCGACTAAGCCACCCAGGCGCCCCAGACCAGTTCCTAATAAGTCCTGAGATGCTCAGAGGTATGTGGTAATATTTTTTTTAAATATAAGGAGATGGTAGATGATATGAATATGCAGGGAACAGTGAGTAGTGTACTTTGGCCAATGTTGGATGTAGGGATCAGGGGTAGAAGAATTGGAGGGAATGTGTACTTGGAGACTGGGACTAAACTACAAAAGGTCTGTGCTCAGCAATAAAATTTTTGTTAATATGAATGATGTTTTCACACTTGGCACACCTTTATAAGCATCTACCATTGGCCAGTGACTGAAAGATGTTTTCCATAAGTTAATCATAATCATATTTATGCTTTAGAAAAATAGCTCAGGGTCTCTGGGTGGCTCAGTCAGTTAAACATCCAACTTTGGCTCAGGTCACGGTGTTTCGATTTGTGAATTTGAGCCCCACATCAGGGTCTGCTGACAGCTCGGAGCCTGGAGCCTGCTTTGGATTCTGTGTCTCCCTCTCTCTCTGCCCCTTCCCTGCTTGTGCTCTGTCTCTCTGTCTCTCAAAAATAAATAAAAACATTTAAAAAGATAGCTCTGGTGCAGTGAGAATGGACTAGAGAGAAAAGAGCCTGAGCAGAAACAGCAATTAAGCAATTACAGCAAAGATCTAAATCAATGATTTTTAGAGTTGTCTTCACATCAGCGGCTCAGCATCAGCTGGGAATTTGTCAGAAATGCACATTCCTAGGCACAACCCCAGCCATAAGAAATTGGAGTTGGGGCCCAGCAATGTGTGCTTTAAGAAGCCCTGCATGTGATTCTGCTAAAATTTGATGTACCCTACAATGTGAGAACCATTGGTATGTTCTCAGTGTTTTCAAAGTTAGGAATCATCTGGGGAAGTCATTTAATATTCAGGTTCCAAGAGGCTCCTGGATTGGCTCATTGGGTTAACCATCTGGCTCTTAGTTTTGGCTCAGGTCATACTCTCACCCTCAGTGAGTTCAAGCCCCACATTGGGCTTCTCACTGACAGTGCAGAGTCTGCTTCAGATTCTCTCTCTCCGTCTCTGTTCTTCCTCATCTTGTGCACACGCGTACATGCATACTTTCTCTCTCAAAATAAATTTTAAAACTTAAAAAAAAAAGGAGGTTCCAAGGACCTACGAATCTGCTTTTAAAAATCTTTTCAGGAGATTCTGATAATCAGCCAGGTTTGGACCCAATGACTTGAATGAAAAGTAATGTCCTCAGCTAAGACAATGGTAATGGAAATGGAGGAATCAAATACAAAAGATGTTTCCTAGATACTGGAATAGCTCTAGAATTATATTAGGCCATGATGGCATAAAATGGTGCAAAGCAGTTACTGCCCTGAAAGAAGTTTCTAGTGGCAGGTGTTTGGGACCAGCATGAGGAAAAAAGCATTTCAGAAAAGATTGAGGCACTTAAAAAGACCTGAGGTTGGGGGGTGGCAATTCCCAGCTAGCCCTGTAATGTCAGCATGGGGCCTGACATGTGGCTTGAACCCACAAACCACACAAGATTTTGACCTGAGCCAAAACCAAGAGTCAGACACTTAACCAACTCAGCCACCCACGTGCCCTGGAAATTGCATTTCTGTTTTTTGTATTCTAAATTATTCTGTCTACTTCTTTCATATCAAAGATGTTCTTAACTATGCTGCATTGTTTCATGCTGCCTAAATATCTTGGAGGTATAATATTTTAATGACCCTATTCTGGTTAGTATATTTATCATGATATATTCTTGGGTTTTAAATGGAACATAGTTTTGAGGTATTAATTTGGAAAAAAAATTATGCTGAGTTGCTTGGCTTTCATTTTATTTATTATAAAATTTTTAAATGTTTTTATTTATTTTTGAGAGAGAGAGAGAGAGAGACAGCGTGAGCAGGGCGGGTCAGAGAGAGAGGGAGACACAGAATCCAAAGATAGGCTTCAGGCTCTGAGCTAGCTGTCAGCACAGAGCCCGAAGCTGGGCTCGAACCCATGAACCATGAGATCATGACCTGAGCTGAAGTTGGATGTTTAACCAGCTGAGCCACCCAAGTGCCCCTATTTTATTTTTTTAAAGTTTATTTTGAGAGAGAGAGAGAGAGAGAGAAGGATTGTATAGAGAGGGAGAGACAGAATCCCAAGCAGGCTCTGCACTATCAGCACTGAGCCCATTGCAGTGTTGGAATTCACAAATCCTGTGATCATGACTTGAGCTGAAACCAAGAGTCCGATGTCTAACTGACTGAGCCACCCAAGTGGCCCAGAAACTTTTACTTTTGATAGATCTAATGTTAACTGAACTTGGGGACACAGTATAATGTCCTTACAGAAAGTAGTGGGGATAACATTTTAGTGCTTATTCAGTGATTAAAGAAGGGAAGGAAATGAACTATAGTTTATCAAAACATTTTTTTACAAAGATATCTGTACCCACAAAATTGCCTGGGTGAAGATTTTTTTAACTTTATTCTTGAGAAAGAGAGAGAGAGCGAGAGCACGTGAGCAGAGAAGGGCAGAGAGAGAGAATCTCGAGTAGGCTCTGGACTGTCAGCATAGAGCTGGACTCAGCTCAGACTCACGAACCATGAGATCATGACCTGAACTGAAGTCAGATGTTTAACCCACTGAGCCACCTAGGCGTTCACCCCCCAATTTTTAAAAATGTTTATTTGGTTTTGAGAGAGAGAGAGATAGAGAGAGCGCGTGAGCGAACAGGGGAGGAGCAGAGAGAGAGAGAGAGTGGGAGACACAGAATCTGAGCTGTCAGCACAGAGCCCAAAGTGGGGCTTGACTTACAAACCGGGAGATCATGACCTGAGCTGAAGTCAGATGGTTAACTTACTGAGCCACCCAGGCACCTCTCTTAAAATAAATTTTTAAAGTAGAATAAAATAAAAAAGTTCAAAAAATAATAGTCTATTACAGTTTGGTAAAATTTAATATTCCCTAATTCTTCACCTGTATTTTAGATCTTCACCTATATTTTAGAGTTAAGTGCTTTTCAAAATCAGGCTAAATGATAAAAATTATTCTATATACATATTTCTAAGTGTTTTGTTTAAACTGGAATAGTTTTGTAGAAACTACAGACAGTGACATGGTTTGGAGGTACTTTTACATTAAAAGGCCTATGACCTATACATACCTTGTCACTATATTAAAAGGTGTCAGACCACTTTTAAAACGTTAGTTTACCTATTTGGGCCAGGTACTTTAAGGGCCTATATTATTTTAATCACGTTGCTGAGGTCACTTCATTCCTAAAATGCTGCTTTAGGAACTTTATGTTAAAATGAGTTTATTTGCATACTATTTTTCTAACCAGACCATCTAACTGCATGAACATATCCATGTAGGTGGGCTCAAATTCGTGTCGCCTGTTTAAAATGAGGTCTGTAGCCTCAGCACCTACAGCATGTCTGACTATAGGAAATAAATAACAAACAAATATTTTTCCAAGTAAATATTTTTGAATTGAACCATAAATCTGAATCAGACTACAGAGGCAGGGAAACGCAAAGAGACATGCGCAGTTACAGTCGTCCAATCAGAGTCGGGCTGGACAAGGCGCAGCTGCAGGAAGGTGGTGCGCACGCGCGGCTAGCTCGTTCGCGATAGGCTGTGCTGAGGCGGGAGTCTTAAGCTCCTCGGGTGGCGAAGGGTCTATGTTTACCTGAGTTCCTGTCCCCTGGGGGTGCGGCTTCTATCGGATCGTCGTCGGTGCGTCCTGGGGAGGGCAAAGCTTGCGAGGCTGCGGTAGTCTGTGGGCTTGTGTGGGACAAAACAGGAGAGGCGCCGGAGCAGGCCTCCAGGGAGGAGGGAAGGAAGGCGGTGGAGCGGCCGCGGCCGTCTCCTGCGGGGGCGGTGCGAGGCGGGGGGGAATCGGTCTGAAAAGTGATGGACGCCCTTGCTCTTGGCTCCCGGCTGGCTGGTGGGAAGGCCGGAGGTAGGGTTGCGTTTGTGATGGGGTGGTCCCAGGGAGAGGCGACTCTGGGCAGTGGCCCCTCAGCGGTGCACCCGCTTTGCTTCTGTGGTGCTTGGGTTTGTTCCCCCCAGGACTAGTCTACATTATCTTGCACGGTATTAACTGATTAATTAATCGACGATGTCTATAGGCACGTTTAGCGGGGCCACAAAGGCAGAGAAACGACTGAAGTCACGAAGTGTAACTGCTACCAAAAGCAGAAACAGCAGGTCTGTTGCTGCTTCTTGACTGTTTTATTAACGTTGTATTTTAGGAGTTTAATGGTTGCACTCTTCAAAGACTACATCATCATCTAATCCGTAGTATTCATGAAATCCACATGCTCGCGTTTACACCATTCAATTTACATCTTACATTCTTTTCAGTAGTCCTTTGTGATGAAAATAAAATCTTAATAGCTGTTAAACTTGTTTTCTAAGGCTTTTTACAGGTTTATTCTCATATCTTTAAAGATAATGGTTGTAGTGATGAGCTGTTTTTATGTTTGGAGTTAATTCTGTCAGATTCATGGATGATTTCTGTTTTGGGTGTTTTTTAGGTTGTACTGGTGAATATGAGACGATCTGCAGCACCGAGTCAGTTGCAGGGGAATTCTTTCAAAAAACTAAAATTTGTACCACCAGGAAGGAGTAACCCAAGTCCAGATGAAGAGATTACAAAGATGAGTCCAGATGTAAAATTATTTCAGGTAAAAAAAAAAAAAAGCATAATATAGAGAAGGATTTTTTTAAACATGTCATTTAAGGAATTGAGGACACTTAACTCTATTAGAATTCCTGAAGGAATTTTTAGTATCTCTGACAAAGTCTTCCCAAAACCTTAGAATAATGATTAAAATAATTTTTTTAAAGGAATGATATGCAGTTGGATCTCTATAATAAACTTCCGTTAACAGTAAAAAAAAATAATCTCTGTGAGTGAAAGGGTGGAGATTCTTTTTTCAAGGTATTGTTTTTAAATGTTTTATTTATTTCTGAGAGAGACAGAGACAGAGAGACAGCATCACAGAGGAGGGTCAGTGAGAGAGGGAGACACAGAACCTGAAACAGGCTCCAGGCTCTGAGCTGTTAACACAGAGCCCGACGTGGGGCTGAACCCATGAACTGTGAGATCATGTCCTGAGCCGAAGTCAGACACTTAACCGACTGAGCCACCCAGGCGCCCCAAGGGTGGAGATTCTTGTAAAAATAAATTATTCTAGCCAGTGTTCTTTTTAAAATTACCATATAAATGAAAACTTTAGGTAAGGTGATATGAGCAGAAAATGTATGTGTTAGTAATGATTCCTGTTACTATTCTGCATGTTTCCTTTTTTCTTTTATTTTTTAAGGTTTATTTATTTATTTTGAGAGGGAGGAGAGAGAGAGAGAGAGAGCACGAGTAAGTGAGCATGCATGGGGGAAGAGCAGAGAGGGGGAGAGAGAGAATGCCAAGTAGGCTCCACACCATCTCCATGGAGCCCAGCACAGGGCTCAGCCCTGAGAACCTCGAGATCATGACCTGAGCTGAAGTCAAGAGTTGGACACATAACTGACTGAGTCTCCCAGGCACCTCTCCTTTTTTTTTTTTTTTTTTTTAATTGCAGTAAAGTATGTATAAGAGAGAAAGAAAGAAAAAAAAAATCTCAAGCAGGCTCCACGGTCAGCGCAGAACCCGAGGTGGGGCTCTATTCCACAACCCTGGGATTTTGAGTTGAGCCAAAATCAAGGGTCGATGCTCAACTGACTGAGCCACCCAAGCGCCCCCTATTTTACCATTTTTTAAAAAATGTTTATTTTAAGAGAGCACAAGTTCGGGAGGGACAGAGAGAGATGGAGAGATAGAGAATCCTAAGCAGGCTCCAAACTGTCAGTGTAGAACCTGATGGGAGCCTCAAACTCAGGAACCATGAGATCATGACCTGAGCTAAAGTTGGCTGCTTAATAGACTGAGCCACCTAGGCACGCCTATGTTACCATTTTTAAGTGTGCCAAATAAATGGCATTAATTACACTGTTTTGCAGCCATCTTCACTGTTTTCACTTGAAAACTTTTTCATTACCCCAAACAGAAACTCTATAACCATTAAACAGTAATTCCTTATTCCATCCTTCACCTACCCCCTTCTAACCACTATTGTACTTTCTCTCTTCATATATTTGACTTCTAGTTACCTTATATACATGGAATCATACAATATTTGCCCTTTATTGTTGGCTTATTTCAGTTAGCATGATGTTTTCAAGGTTCATCCGTGTTGTAGCATGTGTCAGAACTTCATAACATTGTATGGTTGAATAGTATTTAGTTATATGTATATACCACATTTTATTTATCCACTCATTTTTTTTTTTTTAATTTTTTACAATGTTTTATTTATTTCTAGGAGAGAGAGAGAGACAGCGTGAGCAGGGGAGGGTCAGAGAGAGAGGGAGTCACAGACTGAAACAGGCTCCAGGCTCTGAGCTGGCAGTCAGCACAGAGCCCGATGGGGGGCTCGAACCCACGAACCGTGAGATCATGACCTAAACGAAAGTTGGACGCTTAACTGACTAAGCCACCCAGTTGCGCCCCCCTTTTTTTTAAGTTTATTTATTTTGAGAGAGAGTGAGAGAGAGAAAGAGAACTCTGGCAGGGGAGGAGCAGAAAGAGGGAGAGAGAAGATCCAGAGCCAGCTCTGTGCTGTCTGATGTGGGGCTTGATCCCATAAACCATTAGATCATGACCTGAGCTGAAATCAAGAGTCAGATGCTTAACTGACTGAGCCACCAAGGCGCCCCCAGTCTGTAATTCCTTCAACAGTGTGTAAGGGACTGGACTGGTCAGTATGAACTCTAGAAGGAAGTTTGAAGCATGGAGAAGCATAAATGCCATTACCTCCTAGATATGTGGACATTGGCTAGAACCACTTCTGTTCCTGCTTACCTGCCTTGCTTTTCATAGCAGTTGTTGGCCTTAGACAGGTGTTTGTGTTTACTTGTCTACCAAAAAAAATTTGAATGGATACCAAAACTAGTGTGTGAATGTTTGAGGAAATAAGAAATTTGAATAGATTCAAATATCTTCTCACAACATACTTTTGTTTTTAGATGATTTTTTAAAATATTTGTTTTTGAGAGACAGAATACGAATGGGGAGGGTTAGAGAGAGAGAGAGACACAGAACCCGAACTAGGCTCCAGGCCCTGAGCTGTCAGCACAGACCTGATACCAGGCTTGAACCCACGAACTGTGAGATGAAGATCTGAGCGAAGTCGGACACTTAACCAACTTTAAAGTCAGAAACTTTAATCGAATCACCCAGGTGCCCCAGATGACTTTTTTTTTTTTTTAACTTTGAGAGAGACAAAGACCGCGTCTGCTTGGGAGGGGAAAGAGAGAATATTAAGCAGGCTTTGTGCTTTAAGCACAGAACCCGATGCTGGGCTCAGACTTCTGAAACTTTGAGGTCATGACCTGAGCTGATATCAAGAGCCAAACGCTTAACTGACTGAGCCACCCAAGTGTCCCACACACAACATACTTTTAAAAATTACAAAGGTTGGGCACCTGGGCACTTGGTTAAGCGTCTGGCTCTTGATGTTGGCTCAGGTCATGATGTCAGGGTTTGTGGGTTCAAACCATACATTGGGCTCTGTGCTGGGCACTGGAGCCTGCTTGGGATTCTCTGTCCCTCTCCTGCTTGTTTGTTATTTTTCTCAAAAATAAATAAAAAAAAATTACAAAGGGAAATGTACTAACTTTGAGGGAGACTTGGCTAATACCCCCTTTATCAAATATATACTTAAGTAATGGGGCAAATCAATAATATGTGCCTCTTGGTATGATGAACAGTGCTATTTCTGTCTAAATTGCGTAACCTGAAGTTAATCATAAGGAAACATCAGACAGTCCGTATTGGGACATTCTACAAAATGGCCTGTACTCTGCAAAAGTGTCAAAGTCCCAAAAGACAAGTAAAGGTTGAGAAACTGCTCTAGATTAGAGACTATAGAAACATGCTTACTAAATATAATATATGATCTAGTATTGGCCCTGGCTCAGAGAAAAAACTATGAAAGACATTATTGGGATAAATGACCGAATTTGAATAGTGGGTTATATAATAATATAGCAATGTTAAATCTTGATTTTGATAATTTTACTGTGATTGTGGAACAGAAGTCTTTGCTCTTTGGAAACACACCTTGAAATACTTAGAGGTAAAGGAGCATAGTGTCTCCAGCTTAATCTCCGACATAAACATACATACACACATATATACATACAGAACGAGAGGGAAGAAGGGAAAACAAATGGAGCAAAATGTAAACAAATGGTGAATCTGGGTACATGCTGTCAGGGATTTCCTTGTGTTATTTTTGTAATGTTTAAGTTTGAAATTATATAAAAATAAATTTATGGCCTCTATTCGTTCATTGCTATGACTTTGAAATATTTTTTTTTGAATCATCATTAACTTTATTTGTCACTATTTAAAGACATTGGTCCACTTCCACATGAAAAGTAGGGAGCATCTACTTCCACTTAATATTCTAGAGAATGATGTTATACCACAAACCATTAATAGTAACTTACACAGGGAGAAAAGTTACTAAAAGATTTTATATTCAAGCTCCAAGATGTCCCCCGAATATTAGTTTTTGTGGAAAACTATGACTTTGAAATCTTAACAGGTTTTTTGATTGCCTCTGAAATTTATTTTGAAAAATGTTTATAAAGATATGACCACTGTGTCTGTTATTGTGAGTTATATTTAAAAAAGTTCAAACATCTACTCTGGTAGGCAGAAAAATGGACCTCCAAAAACATCCATATTTTAATTCTTGGAACCTGTATATGTTACCTTACATAGCTAAAGGAACTTGGACTAAGTGATTAATGTTAAAGCTCCTGAGGTGGGGAGGTTATCCTGGATTATCTGGGTACACTCAGTTTAATGACAAAGGTTCGTAAAAGTGGAAGAGGGAGACAGAAGACAGTGTTAGAGAGATGTGGTTATGGAAGCCGGGTCAGAGAGATGGAGAATACCTGGCTTTGAAGGTGGAGGAAGGGGACCACAAGCCAGGGAATGTGGATGACTTAGAAGTTTGCAAAGACAAGGAAATGTATTCTTCTAGAACTTTGAGAAAGGGGTGCATCTCTGCTGATAACCTTGATGTTAACCCAGGGAGACCCAAGTTAGAGTTGTAATACAGAATTACAAAATGATAGATTTGCATTGTTTAAGCCACTAAGTTTGTGGTAATTTGTTATAGCAGCAATAAAAATTAATACATATACAAATATAGAGAAAGTAGTGTGTGTATGTGTATACAGTCTTTATGTACCCATTTTTTTAGCTTCAGTGATCATCAATTCATGGCCAGTCTTGTTTCATTTTCACCTCTTCAGTTCTCTCCCCAGTTCCTCCCTAGTCATTTTTAAAAATTTTTATTTTTAAAGATACTATTTTTAAGTAATCTCTACACGCAACATGCTGCTTCAGTTTATAACCCCAAGATTAAGAGTTGCATGCCAGGTGCTTCCTAAGTTTTTATTTTAATCACCCAGAGCTCATCACAGCACATGCACCCCTTAATCCCCGTCACCTATTTCACCATCCCCACCACCCCAACCTCTGCTCTGGTAACCATGTTTGTTCTCTATAGTTAAGAGTCTGTTTCTTGGTTTGTCTCTTGTTCTTTTTAATTCTCCTTTGCTCATTTGCTTATTATTAGTATTATTATCATTATTTTTAATTTATATCCAAGTTAGTTAACATATAGTGTAATAATGGTTTCAGGAATAGAATTTAGTGATTCCTCACTTACATATAATGCCCAGTGCTCATCCCAGCAAGTGTCCTCCTTAGTGCCCCTTGCCCATTTAGCCCATTGCATCACTCACCGCCCCTCCAGCAACCCTCAGTTCTCATGGTTTGTCTTCTTCCCTGTTTTTATATTATTTTTGTTTCCCTTCCTTTATGTTTATCTGTTTTGTATCTTAAATTCCACATGAGTGAATTCATGATATTTGTCTTTTTCTGACTGACTTGTTTTGCTTAGCATAATACACTCTAGTTTCATCCATGTTGTTGTAAATGGCAAGATTTCATTCTTTTTGATTGCTGATATGCTCCTATATATATATAGCCACATATATGTATATGTGTATGTATGTGTGTGTGTGTGTGTATATATATATATGTGGCATATTCTTTATCCATTCATCTGTCAGTGGACATTTGGGCTCTTTCCATATTTTGGCTTTTGTTGATAAACATTGGGGTGCATGTGTCCCTTTGAAACAGCACTCCTGTATCCTTTGGATAAATAGTAGTGCAGTTGCTGAGTTGTAGGGTAATTCTGTTTTTAATTTTTTGAGGAACCGCCATGCTGTTTTCCAGAGTGGCTGCACCAGTTTGCATTCCCACCAACAGTGCAAAAGGGTTCCTCTTTTTCTGCATCCTTTCCAATATCTGTTGTTGCCTGAGTTTTTTATTTTAGCCATTCTGACAGGTGTGAGGTATGAGGTGAGGTCATTGTGTTTTTGATTTCTATTTCCCTGATGATTGATATTGAGCATTTTTTCATGTGTCTGCTAGTCATCTGGATGTTATCTTTGGAGAAGTGTTTATTCATCTCTTTTGCCCATTCACTGGATTATTTGTGTTTGGAGTGCTGAGTTTGATGAGTTCTTTATAGATTTTTGGATACTAACCTTTTATCTGATATTTCATTTGCAGATATCTTCTCCCATTTCATTGGTTGCCTTTTAGTTTTGCTGATTGTTTCTTTTGCTGTGCAGAAGCTTTTTATCTTGATGAGGTCCCGATAGTTCATTTTTGCTTTTGTTTCCCTTGCCTCTGGAGACATGTCAAGTAAGAAGTTGCTGTGGCCAAGGTCCAAGAGGTTGTTGCCTGTTGTCTCCTCTAGAATTTTGATGGCTTCCTGTCTTACATTTAGGTCTTTCATCCATTTTGAGTTTATTTTGTGTATTGTGGAAGAAAGTGGTCCAGGTTCATTCTTCTACATGTTGCTATCCACACCACATTTTCTTTATCCATTCATCATTTGATGGTCACTTGGGTTACTTCAATATCTTGGCCATTGTAAATAATGCTGCTATAAACATAAGGGTGCATGTGGCCCTTTGAATTCGTGTTTTTGTGACCTGGGCTGGTTCACCCCTCCTTAGACAACCTGGTGGTCCCCTTCTCTCAGTAGGTCACCATGTTGATGCCAAACTTAGTGCGGACACCCAGTCAGAATAGCGCATTATAGCCCAGAACTCCTGGGCTCAAGAGATCCTACTACCTCAGCCTCCCAAGTAGCTGAAACTATAGGCACATGCCACCATTCATCTGGGTGAATATCTGTTTTTGTATTCTTTGGGTAAATACCTAGTAGTGCAATTGCTGGATCATAGGATAGTTCTATTTTTAACTTTCTGCAGAACTACTATACTCTTTTCCACAGCAAACTGTACCAGTTTGCATTCCCACAAATACTACATGAGGGTTCCTGTTTCCCCACATCCTCACCAACATCTGTTGTTTCCTGTGTTGTTGATTGTATAGCCATTCTAATGGGTGTGAGATGATACTTTATTGTAGTGTTGATTTGCATTTCCCTGATGATGAGTAATGTTGAGTATCTTGGGTATATTGGCTGTCTGTATGTCTTCTTTGAAAACATGTTCATGTCTTCTGTTTTTGATTGGATTATTTGTTTGGGGTATTGTATGAGTTTATTATATATTTTGGATACTAACCCTTAATTGGATATCTCATTTGCAAATATCTTCTCCTATTCTGTAGGTTACCCTTTACTTTTGTTGATTGTTTCCTTTGCTGTTTTAAAGTTTTTCTTTGTTATAGTCCCAGTAGCTTATTTTTGCTTGTCTCCCTTGCCTCAGGGGACCTATCTAGAAAAAAGTTGCTACAGCCCATGTCAGAGAAATTACTGCCTGTGCTCTCTTCTAGGATTTCTATGGTTTCAGGTCTCACATTTAGATCTTTAATCCATTTTGAATTTATTTTTGTGTATGGTGTAGGAAGGTAGTCCAGTTTCATTGTTTTGCATGGAGCTGTCCAATTTTCTCAATACCATTTGCTGAAGAGACTTTTTTCCATTGGATATTCTTTCCTGCTTTGTCAAAGATTAATTGACCATATAATTGTGCTTTTATTTCTGGGTTTTGTATCCTGTTTTATTGAACTATGTGTCTGTTTTTGTGGCAGTACTATATTCTTTTGATTACTACAGCTTTGTAATACAACTTGAAGTCTGGAGTTGTGATGCCTCCAGCACTGTTTTTCTTTTTCAGGGTTGCTTTGTCTATTTGGAAGTCCGTATACATTTTAGGATTGTTCTAGTTCTGTGAAAAATGCTGGTGGTAATTTTTTTTTTAAGTTTATTCATTTTGAGAGAGAGAGAGAGAGAGAGAGACAACCCTAGCTGTCAGCACAGAGCCCCATGTGGGGCTCAAATTCACGAACTGTGAGATCAGGACCTGAGCCTAAATCAGGAATTGGCCACTTAACTTACTGAGCCACCCAGGCGCCTCTGGTATTATTATGATTTGGGATTGCATTAAATGTGTGGATTTCTTTAGGTAGTATAGACATTTTAACAATATTTGTTTTTCTAGTTCATGAGCATGAAATGTCTTTCCATTTCTCTGTATTGTCTTCAGTTTCTTTCATCAGTGCTTCATAGTTTTTAGAATATAGGTCTTTTACCTCTTTGGTTAGGTTTATTCCTGGGTATCTTATTATTTTTGGTGCAACCTAATCATTATTTTGATGCAAATCCTAGGAATATCTTTTCATTTGGAAATATTTCAGTATTTGTCTCTATAACCAACACAGTGACAGTACCATTATCCCACATAAAAAATGGAGAATACTTAAGTATTGATTTTAATATTGAGAAATTTGGCAAGAAAAAAGCACAGTTGACTCTGAGAATGGCTTGTTATGACATGTTTAAAAACTTCGGGGGGCGCCTGGGTGGCTTAGTCGGTTAAGCGTCCGACTTTCGCTTAGGTCATGATCTCGCGGTTCGTGGGTTTGAGCCCTGCGTTGGGCTCTGTGCTGACTGCCGGCTCAGAGCCTGGAGCCTGTTTCAGTCTGTGACTCCCTCTCTCTCTGACCCTCCCCTGCTCACGCCGTCTCTCTCTCTCTCTCCTAGAAATAAAACATTAAAAAAAATTAAAAAAAAAAATAAAAATAAAACCTTCGGATATGTTTACAATACACTATAATTATGAACATAATTTTCATTTTATTGTATCTTTTAGCTTTTATAACATAATTAAAAGTTTGTTAGTTTAATAG
Source organism: Proteles cristata cristata (assembly GCA_017311185.1). Classification (NCBI taxonomy): domain Eukaryota; kingdom Metazoa; phylum Chordata; class Mammalia; order Carnivora; family Hyaenidae; genus Proteles; species Proteles cristata. Next base: position 4,498,024 of record JAESUZ010001710.1, read on the forward strand.
ACAGTAAAACAGGAATTTTAATTTATTTTAAAATGTTTCCTTTTAAGATATAGAGAAGTTGATAGTTCATATTTTAAATTTGTAATCTTATATAAAAAGATGAAAAATTAGATTTAATTTCTGCATAAAATACATCTTTTCTTTTTTTAGGTTGTTGCAAATAAGAATACCTTTCTTCAGTTACAAAACAGTCCCCAAATATGCAGTTTAAATCTGCCTACTGAGGGCAGTGCTAGAGAAATTAATCATGGGCATAACAACAGTGGAAAACACTGTCTTGAAGCATCTGTAATGGCAACATTAGATCCACCTCATACAGGTAAGACTGCTTTTTATTGATTAGGTTTACACTTGACCAGTTGTAGTACAGTATTATTTAAATTTATTATTTTCAAAATTTAATATTTTATTTGAAAAGTATTGTAATACTCCTAGGTTCTTGGCAATTCATTGTTTTGTTGTCATAATTTCTTTTTTCTTTTTCTTTTCTTTCTTTTTTTTTTAAGTTTATTTGTTTTGAAAGAGAGTATGTACAGGGTAGGGGCAGAAGGAGAGAGAGAATCCTAAGCAGGCTCCACAGTGTTAGTGAAGAGCTCGATGGAGGGCTTGAACCCATGAGATTTCAACCTAAGCCAAATCCAAGAGTCAGATGCTTAACCAACTGAGCCACCCAGGTGCCCTATGTTGTCATAAATGATTCTGTTGATAGCCATGTAATTCAAATCTTGTTCTTTATAGTAAGTATCTAAGACTGTTCCTTGTAAACTTGTTGCTCAAATATGATCTTTTCCTAAAGTACCAAAATCAATTCTGTATAGAGGTTTGATTAAAAATTTTTTTAAAAACCATGTTGGGGCACCTGGCTGGCTCAGTAGATAGAGCATACAACTCTTAATCTCAGGGTCATGTTGAGCATGCTTACTTTAAAAAAAAAATTAAAAAATAAAACCATATTAACAGTGCTAAATTGGAGAGGTGAACTTAAAATGAATAAAATTGTGAATTCATAATAGTCCATGGAGTACTTCCAAGTCAGATTTGTATTATGAGGGTACATAATTGAAGGAGAACCAAGGATTTAACAGATGCTCCCTCCCTGCATTGTTGAATTGTGTTAAAATAATTATTATGTTTCTTTTTGTACCTGTCAGAGATTAACATTTTACAAGTAATTAAAAAAATATAGTTGTTTACTAGTGTTTATTTGGCCTTGTGAAAGGCAACATTAAGGCTACATTTTTCCAAATGACATTTTATTCATTTTTTGGTTGAATAAACAGATTCAGGGAGAGAGCCCCATCTGCTGGTCTATAGAAGAGTAATTGCCCTCCTCAAGATACCAGTGCAAATCAATAAGATTCCTTAAGCACTTCCTTTTGAAGGAAATTCTTGAGCTTTGTGATGATTAATACATTTTACCTATGAGAAGGTTAATTTCTTGTTGGGGGAGAAAGGAATTCTGTGTTTTCCCACCTGGCTAGGATCTTTAGTTTCATTTATGTGCTCCTTGTAACTTTTCAAAAGCTGTTACTGGTGTCAGGATGAAGTTGAGAAGGGCTTTTGAAGCTGGATCTAGGGATCCCCTAGAGACTGCTCTGGCGATGACACTTGAGCGGCTTTGCTGTCTCACTGATTTATTCTCTCCTTACTTCTTTTTTCCTTCTCTTCCTTCCTCTTATTTTCCTTCCATTTTGTTAAGTGAATATCCTGTTTTCCCAGGTTTTCTTCTTTACTGTGAAGCCTGTGGCAGATTATGATCCATGTATGCCTTTTTCTTTTCTATTATGATAGCTAATCTCTTCACCAGAGAATATTTAGATTGTATAATACATTCTGTGTTACTGATTTGCTGCTTTATTTTTGTTCTATAGTTTCTCATTCTTTAACCTGCTAAATATGAGAAGGGAGTTAAGAGTTAAGATAAATTGAAGAGGGAGTTAATTTACTCAACCTTTAATCCCTTAATCCCTTCTCTGATTTAGTACATTCACTGGACTGGGGAGCCTTTGCCAACCTCCTGACACCCTCCTGCCTCTCATTCAGAGAGAGGTTAATTGGGGAAAAGAGCATTGTGAGAAACATCTTACTTTCTGCAGTGGATTATTGGAGAAGGAAAAATATGTGTGTGGAAAAATATGGAGATGAAAGATCCACGTAGTATACATTCACCTTTTCACATCTTTTTAATCCTACACATAATCCACTGAAGTGACGTCCAAGTCTGTTTGTTCCAGTTAAAATATGTTTTCATTTTTCTCCATCACTTTTTATTTTGAAAAATTTCCTACATGTAGAGAAGTTGAAAGAATAATTCTTATCCTAAATTTTGCAGTTGTTAATCTTTTGCCTCTCCTTCCCTTATATGTCCATGTTTTTCTCTGGATCATTTGAAAATAAGTTGCAGATATCATACCACACCATCTCTAAATACGTCAGCATAGATTTCTTAAAATTTCTTAATAACCGTTCATAATATTTAATATCTACTTCCTCAGTAATATAATTTTTGCATAAACTGGTTTAAGTTTGGTTTCTTTCTCAACTGAAAGTTCCCTGGTGAGTATATTTTCACTCCATTGAACTTCACTAAGCACTTCAGGTCTCTTTATATAACCCTGTTCCTTTGCAGATAGTAGTCCTTGTGTTAGAATGAAGATGTAGATCTACCACTAATGACTTTACCCATGGCTGAGGGTATGTACCTTATTTGGAGGTTGTGCTAAAAGAGCCCACTCTGTCTTAAAAAAATTTTTTTTTTGTCTACTGCCTCTACTCTGCCTAGGCTTGAGAAAATTAAAGCCTAGAAGAGAGGAAATATAATGGGCTGAATTGTGTCTCTTAAAAAGATGTCTTTAAGTTGTAACCTCTGGAACCTGTGAGTGCAGCCTTATTTGGAAATAGGGTCTTTGCAGTTGTAATCAACTTAAGATGAGATCATATTGTGTTAGGCCCTAAGTCACAAGGCTTGTGTCCTTATGAGGAGAGAGAGACACAGAAATACTGAGGGAAAGACCACATGATGATGAAGGCAGAGCTAAGGAGCACCAAGGATTGTTAGCAACCACCAGAAGCTTTCTGGAAAGAGGAAGGAAGGATTCTCCCCTAAAGTCTTCAGAGAAAGGCTTTGCTGACAACTTGATTTTGAATACCTGGTCTCCAGATTTTGAGAGAATAAATTCTGTTGTTTAAGCCACCTAGTTTTTGGTACTTTGTTATGGTAGTCCTCAAAAATTAATACAGGAAGCTCTAGACCTCCTGATAATCAGAACTGTGCTTGCTTTCTTTAGAAACAGAGAAATTATTTCATTCTTTCTGATTCCTTCTCATCTTGATGAATTATAAGGTGAGACTTAATTCTCCCTCAGACTGGTCAGCCACACTATCTTATACCATATTTTATTTATTTTCCTGACCCTGTTTCACTTAATGCGAGAATTTTCTCTTGTTCAAGTTTTAAAATAAAATTTTTTTAGGTTTATTTACTTTGAGAGAGAATGAGCTCAAGTGGGGAAGGAGCAGAGAAAAGGAGAGAGAGAATCCCAAGTAGGCTCTGCACCATCAGCACACAGCCTCATGTGGGGCTTAAATTCACAAACCCGTGAGATCATGACCTAAGCTGAGATCAGGAGTTGGATGCCCAACTTACTGTGCCACCCAGGCACTCCTCTTGTTCAGGTTTTAAATCAAATAGTATGAATTCAAAAACATTTTATGACTGAATGAAAGGATCTTGGAAAATTTATAGTTAAGTCCCTTGGGTTAAGTCCTATGGCTTTGAAATGCTTCAGAGAAGTCAGGTAGTCAAGAAGAAACTACTGGAACATTATAGTTTTCAGAGTTTGAGAAATCAAATATAGTTTGGTATTTGAGAATACAGTTCCAAAAAGTGGAACAAAAGTCATATTGTAGATAACTAATAGATAACTAATGAGTGGAAACTGGCAAATGAAGTTAATGAATATAAGTAAATGAAGTATGTAAAAATAAATTTGGTTGTGAAGGGAAGGAGTAGTATCCTCAGAGAGAGCAGGGGACGATGGGGTGGTAGTTACTGCTTTTGTTTTTAAGATTTTATTTTTTAAGTAATCTCTACAGTCAACATGGGTCTTGAATCCACAGCCCTGAGAGCAACAGTTGCATGGTTGGGGTGCCTGGGTGGCTCAGTTGGCTGAGTGTCTGACTCTCGGTTTTGGCTCATGTCACAATCCATGGTGTTTTGGGTTACAGACCTGCATCAGACTCGGCACTGACAGTGTGGAGCCTGCTTGGGCTCTTCTCTCTCTCACTCTTTCCCTCTCTGACCCTACCCTGCTCACACTTTCTCTCTCAAAATAAATAAATAAACTTTAAAAAGTTAAAAAAAAGAGTTGCTGTCTTTACTGATTGAGTCAATGAGTCAGGAAGGAGGTAGTGAAAAGGGTTAGATTAAGGATATAAAAAGGAAGTGATAAAATCTCTCTCTGGTGTAGATATTAGATAAATGTTTTTCATTTGGGTTTGAAATCGCTGGAGATGGTTGGGTGTATTCTCAGGGGTTAATAAATTCTTAGAGAAGCTTAGAATTTTGTATTTTCTTTTAACTAATGTGAATAAATGCATGTGAGCATATGCTGGAATTTTTAGGTGGCCACCTTATATAATTATTATAAGTTTTTCATGTTTTCATTGAGAATAGGGCTGAACAGAATGTGTTAGAATATATAAAAACTACCAAATGCAGTTTTTATATATTCACTTAAGATGGTCAGACAATTGACCCATCGTATGTCCTGTTGAAAAGAAAGCTTATTGAAAAAAAACCTGTGGCAAATCTGTTGGCACCATATTTGTGTCATGAATAACAGTTTAATTTCAGTAAGATGTCACTATCAAATTAATATGATTTTAAATTTTATTGGTTTTATATTTAGTTTATAAATGTTTAATTTTTTATTGTAATAAAATATACATAATAAAATTAACCGTTTTAGCTATTTAAAATGTACAGCGGCATTTAGCGTCTTTACAATGTTTTACAACAGTCACTACTGTCTACTTCCAGTTTCATGATGTTAAAAGAAAACCTGGACCAATTAAGCCTTTAATTTTCCACTCCCCACTGTCTACATAGCCCCTGGCAACCACCAGTCTGCTTCCTGTCTCTATGGATTTGCCTGTTTTGGATATTTCATATGAACAGGATTATAATATGTAGTTCTTCATGACTTAAAAAACCAAATAATGCATCACATGGTAAGGAATTTAGAAGGCATGAAGAATATAGTAAAAAAGCTCCCTTCCTTGATCCCTAGCCACCTAGTTCTCTAGAGGCAAACCAGTTTTCAATTTTTAGGGTATCTCTTTTGAGATATTCTATACATTTTGAATCCTATTTGTGTGTATATATTCTCCCCATACAAGTGATTGTTCACTTGCTGTACTGTTCTATACATTGTATTTTTACTGTAACAGTATATCTTAGAAATCTTGTTGTCCGTACGTTTAGAACTACCTTATGCTTCTTATTTTATTTTTTAAATATAATTTACTGTCAAGTTGGCTAACATAGTGCATAGCGTGCTCTTGGTTTTGGGGTAGATTCCCATGATTTATCACTTACATACAGCAACCAGTGCTCATCCCAGCAAGTACCCTCCTTGATGCCCATCACCCATTTTCCTCTCTCCTCCACGCTCCTACTTTATGCTTTTTAGAAGTTTCTAATATTTCATTGTATAGGTATGCCAAATATACTTAACCAGTGCTTTATTAAAGGATATTTATGTTATTTGAGATCTTTTTTGGTTACAAGCAGAGCTACAACTAATGTCTATCTATTATATACATATGTGAGAATATATCCATAGGATAAATACCTTATACTAGGGTGCTGGTTTCAAGGTATGTGTGTTACCATTTTGTTGGATAATAGTAAATTACCCTCTGTAGAGGTTAGTAGAAGTTTATCCTTCTAAATGCAGTGTACAAGCAATGCATGTATCATATTGTGATGCTTAATCTATATATGGGTATATACTTATACTTTTTGATACTATTTGATAACCTAATTGTTAAACATGTTATTTTGTTGTGCCTTTTAAGGTAAACTTTTTAATGCTATATTTTGAGAATGTTCCCTACTCTGCTCCTAAGGATAAGATCCCCTTGCTAAACAACCCTCCCCTTTAAATAAATCAAGTGCCGTTTCTATTTATCTGTGAATAGCAGCTTTCATTTCCCTCCTGGCTGCAGAATTGTAGCTACAAGCTGCAAGAATCATTGCTAATTACTCCTAAGCCTGTAGGAGCTGGGGGACACCTCACCCTCTTGTTACTGCAAAGCCTGCCACCCACGCCCCTAATGGTTCACTTTGTTCTGGAGGGCAACCCCTGTGCCACTCTACATAAATATGGCAGTCTTCCTCTCCTGCACTGCGATTGTACCTGTTCAGTATCAGGTGTTGTGTGTTTGACCATCCCTATACCCCTAGAACAGGAATCCTTTCCTCACCAACTATATCAATACAGAGGCAGTTAAAAGAAGGAGACATGCATTTTTCTAAGGAGGTTTACTGAGTTTCCCCAATAGTCTTATAACTCTTGCCATCACTTCTCCCGGGGCTAAAAATTACTGGTGTATAAGGTTTGTGGGATGTATTTACTAAGCCCTTTTGGAAAGTTTCTTCATTGCCTAGAATATTAAGCATGCTAAGTTTGGTGTAGCTTTCCTCAGTTACTTGGATAGGGTGCAAAATGGGAGTATTCCTGTTTGAGCACAGCTTTACGCTGGGAATTTGCTTTATCTTTTGGAGGGCTGATGTAGAATAATTGAAATAATGGTGTTCAGTATCTAGTTTTGGGGGAATGAATTGTATGTGTTCATCTGTTGCCTCTTCTTTGAAGCCTCATTTAAAAACAAAATGTGAAGTGGTGATCTAAGCAAGATAAATAGGCAAATGGGATAAACACAGTGGAAAGAAAGATAACACAGTTTTTAAAATATCAGTTAATATGCTTTTAGCTTAAGTATTAATAAAAATACTGGCTTATGTAACTGTATTTTATTGTCCTGTATAGCTAGAAATTCCAGGCTTCAGGGTTGACTTGCCTAGCAGTTTAAAGGATGTCATCATGAGCCCTATTCTTTCTCTTTTTCTCATCTGTCATCCATAGGATTGGCTTCATTGTGAAACTGGCTCCCCTCATGTTAAGTAATAGATTTCAGCAACCGTTGGGGCCATATACTTCCTTTTCCTTATCTATCTGATGGCAGGCAGATGTGCCCTACTCATAATCATTAAATAAAGTTTTCTTCATGCTGATATTGTGCCACTTTACTGTGACCAGAGGGATTCCTAACTTTAGACCTATATTACCACTGTAAAGAAGATTTACTGGTTTCTGCGAATCACCAGTCTACCAGTCAGATACACATTCTTCATCTCTGTCCTCGGAAGTGAGAGCTGTCTCATCCTAATTTCCTGGCTATGCACAACGGAGGAGGAATGGAACCTCTAACATCCATAATGTTAACTATTCTGAGAAATGATTAGTTGAAGAAATGGGTAAAATAAATGTGAGTAGCTTAGCAACACTTTTAATATATGAAATTTAACTTAAGGCTAAGTTCCTGCCAACCAGCTTCTGGGGCAGAGGGTCGTTTAGTTAAAAAAATACAGATTTTACTAAAATTTTTTTTAAAGTTTATTTCTTTATTTTGAGTGAGAGAGAGAAAGAGAATCCCAAGCAGACTCCATGCTGTCAGCACAGAACCTGATGTAGGGCTGGATCCCCTGAATTGTGACATTATGACCTGAACTGAAGTCCAAAGTGGGGTGCTTGCTTAGCTGACTGATCCACCCATGCGCCTCTAAAGGTTTTATTTTTAAGAAATCTCTACAGCCACTGTGGGGCTTGAACTCACAACTCCAAGATTAAGAATCACGTCCTCTAACAAGCCAGGTGCTACTAGTTCAAAATGTTTTTTACCCCAAGAATAAGATGTGGCAAAACAGGGAGGCATTCTATGAAGATGAATGTAAAGCTGGATTATACAAAATAGGTCTGTGATTCATGTAGCATAGTTGCTGTAAGTTCTATAATTTGACTGTATGAGATAAAATAAAATAAAATAAATTTATTGGCCCCTGACCCCGGTTGCTGGCATAGAGCTCCTAAAACCCTTCTAATTTCTTCAGTGATGACAATTCTAGGAGCATTTTTTTATTCTAGCATTTGGCCTTTGATTCTGGTTCCTGACATAGAGTTCCTAAATCCTTTGGAATTTCCTGGGTGATAGTAGTGTGTTTTATTCTAATGAGGTGATTCTTGGTGGACTCCAAAATGGGGGCTGGTTTTCAGGACCATGAAACCATGATTATAGGCTGGGAATTTTCAGCTTCACTTCCATTCTTCAGACAAGGGAGGAGGATTGGAAATGGAGTTAAATAATAGATCTTGCCTGACACAAGGAAGCCTCTATAAATAGTATGAGGTTTGCAGAGCTTCTGGGTTGGTGAACATGTGGAGTTGCTGGGAGACTGGCTGCCTGCACAGGGCCTGGAAGCTCTGTGCCCCTTCCCACGTAACTTGCTCTGTGCATCTTTTCTTTAACATTTTTTTTTTTATATATTTTTATTTATTTCTAGGAGAGAGAGAGAGACAGCGTGAGCAGGGGAGGGTCAGAGAGAGAGGGAGTCACAGACTGAAACAGGCTCCAGGCCCTGAGCTGGCAGTCAGCACAGAGCCCGATGCGGGGCCCGAACCCACGAACCGCGAGATCATGATCTAAGCGAAAGTCGGACGCTTAACCGACTAAGCCACCCAGGCGCCCCCTGTGCATCTTTTCCATCTGGATGTTCATCTGTGTCCTTTGTCATAGCCTTTTGTAATAAGCTGGCAAATAGTAAACTGTTGTCTTGGGTTCTGTGAGCTGCTCTAGCAAATTAGTTGAATCCCTGGGGTTGTGGGAGCTTCAGATTTATAGCCTGCCTGTTGGTCAGAAGCACAGATGCGACTGGCATCTGAAGGGAGGGAGTTGGCTTGTGGGACTGAGCCCTTACCCTGTGGGATCTGATGCTATCTGCAGGTAGACAGTGTTAAAATTCAGTTCAATTGTAGGACACACAATGGTGTCATAGAATCGCTTGGTGGGGAAAACCCTACATTTTGCATCAGAAATGGGGTAAATGTGGTGGTTGTGTGAGAGGAAGGTGTAACACAGGAAGAGGACTGAGTTTTTCTTACTCCGATTCCTTCAGTTCTGTTACGATTTGCTTAGATCCCTGAAATCTAATTTTTGATTGTCTCAGGTGCTCAGTATCACAGAATGTCATCACTAAAGCACAGCGATGAAGTTTAAGGTATAAATGCTATAGCAGAATGACTCTTAGGGTTTGCATTCACCCGACTTTTCACCCTATTTTTTGTGGCAGATTTTTATTTTTTGGTTTCATTTTCCGCACATATTGTATTATGTTCTTATGAAATACTGAATATAATTTTATGTGCCTCCTCAGATTCTCTCAATACCACCTGGCTCCTAGACTGCTCTGCTGATCTGTTGCTTAACCTGAGCAGCAGGGTCCTGTTTCTTAGTGGCTACCATCCAGCCAGGCCGATGAGGCATACTCTGGGAGTGTCTGTTCCTCCTGCTCTTTCCAATCCATTTCCACAGCACAGGGCTTAGTACCCTGCATGTTTGTGGAGGCTGGATGACACAGTCTGGAAGTGCAGTGAAGTTTACTGTGTGTGGGATGAACTTTGACTAATGGGAAATAGGAGGCAGGAGAGAACCATCCAGATATACTCTTTTTCCTCTGTGGACCTCTCTGAAGTATGTTCTTTTTTGTAGACTATTATCAGTAGATGTTCCAAGGAGGGTACCAAGTAGTTGTATTTGCCAGGTGACCTACTGTACCTTTTCATAGCTGTTGTAAAGTGCTTGCCAGTGACTTTGCTTTACATAGTTCTTGCTCAGCTCCCACCCCCCCTTTTTTTAAATTAACCCTTGATGTCCTGTATAAGCAACTCCCAAATAAAGCCACCAGCATTCTAATCATTGCTTCAGGCTCTGTTTGTCAGAAAATTTGGGCCAAGACAGATTAATAAGGTATAAGTTCTTATCTTTTTTTTTTCTTGACTATCCTAAGATGCAGAAATAATTTCAGTAGTCACAGTACTCTTTTTGCTTAAAGTTCATGGAAAAAAATCACCCCTACTCCACAGTTATTTCTTATTGTTAAAATTAGTAGATGTAATGATCTAAATTCTATTTTTAATGGCTAAGGAATTAAAATAAATTAACTTTGGGGCACCTGGGTGTCTTAGTCGGTTAAGCGTCTGACTTTCGCTTAGGTCATGATCTCGCTGTTCGTGGGTTCGGGCCCCGCGTCGGGCTCTGTGCTGACTGCCAGCTCAGAGCCTGGAGCCTGTTTCAGAGTCTGTGACTCCCTCTCTCTCTGACCCTCCCCTGCTCATGCTGTCTCTCTCTCTCTCCTAGAAATAAATAAAACATTAAAAAAATTAACTTTTTATTCTCAAAGATAATTTTGAACATTTTATAATTATTAAACAAAAGTTGAAAGAATTGTGCAGTGAATACCTGTACACCCATCATCTAGATTCTGCAGTTAAAGTGTTACTATATTTGCTTTATGACAGACCCATCTCTTCATTTATTGGTCTTGTTTTTTAATTAAAAAAAAATTTTTTTAGGAGGCTTATGCCCAACATGGGGCTTGAACTCACAACCCCAAATCAAGGGTCACATGCTTTACTGACGAAGTCAGCCAAGCGCCCCAGTCTGTCTTTTATTTATTATTATTTTAATGTTTATTTTTGAGTGAGAGGAGAGAGACTGAGCATGAGTGGGGGAGGGGCAGAGAGAGAGAGAAAAAGAGATGCAGAGTCTGAAACAGCTCCAGGCTCTGAGCTGTCAGAATAGAGCCCAACTCTATCTAGGCTCAAACCCACAAACCATAAGATCACGATCTCTATTAATAGACTGAGCCAGCCAGATGCCCTAAAACATTAGTTTTTTGTTTTAAAATTTCAATAAATCAGTTAAAAAAATTTTTTAAAAAATGTTTTATTTATTTCTGGGAGAGTGAGAGACAGCATGAGCAGGGGAGGGTCAGAGATAGAGGGACACACAGAATATGAAGCAGGCTGCAAGCTCTGAGCTAGCTGTCAGCACAGAGCCCAATGCAGGGCTTGAAATGGACCACGAGATCATGACCTGAGCTGAAGTTGGACGCCTAACTGACTGAGCCACCCAGGCGCCCCTCAATAAATCAGTTTTAACCTAACCTAACAGAGCAACCATCTATTGTGGAGGAAGTTTTTTTCCCCCATGTCTCACTAAAATTCTTTTTACAGATCTAGAAGATACATGAATATCTATGGCATGAATATTTGGTCATGAATTGATAGCATTTCTTGTCAGTTTGGAAATCCTTTGAGATAAGATGTGACCCAAATATTCATAGGAAAGTTTATCACTTATATTGTACAACTCATTTAAATCTAAAGAAAAATATTTGTAATTTTAAAAACACTGAATGATTGAATCAGTCTGTTAGATCATATATTCTGTAGGCAATTGTTGTTTCCTTAATTGTTCATTTTAAAAGTATATCTTGTTTTTTTTAAAGTTTATCTTTTTTGGAAACTCTGCACTTAACATGTGGCTTGAACTCATGAACCCAACATCAAGAGTTGCATGCTCTTCTGACTGAGCCAGTCAGACACCCCTAAAAATATCTTAAAAGTTTTTTCTCATAATGTTCTAACAGAATTTCCATTAACTGAAATAAATTTTTTTTTCACCAGCTCTTCATCTAAAAAGAATAATAATCATTTACAACTAGTTACACAGGGTATCATTGTAATTTGTACTGTCTGCATAAAATATTCAAACAAGTCCATTAAATGTTACATCAGTGTATAGAAAAAAAAAATCATTCAAATGTAATCCATTTGTTAAGATCGAATACACTGGTGGAAGGGCTCCTGGCTAGCTCAGTTGGAGAGCTTGTGACTCTTGACCCTCAGGTTTGTGAGTTCAAGCCCCTTATTAGGTACAGAGATTACTTTTTAAAAAAAAAAGAAGAAGAAGAAGAAAGAATAAAACATTGTCTACATTGGTGATGTGATTATGTGTAAAGTCCAAGAAAAATTGTATTGGATAAGTAAAAATAAGCAAGAAGACTTTACTCAAAACTATTGCAGGAGAGGGTAGAGATTGAATTTAACTTCTTTTTTTTTTTTTTTTTTAATATTTTTTATTTCTAGGAGAAAGAGAGCATGAGCAGGGGGGTCAGAGAGAGAGGGAGACACAGACTCCGAAACAAGCTCCAGGCTCTGAGCTGGCAGTCAGCACAGAGCCCGATGCGGGGCTCGAACCCACGAACTGCGAGATCATGACCTAAGAGAAAGTCGGACGCTTAACCAACTAAGCCACCCAGGCGCCCCATGAATTTAACTTCTAATACAACAGGGATTTATAGCCAAGGGGCAGGATAAGGAAGTGAGTGAAAAATTACTGAGAGGAGCTTGGTTATGATTGGGGTGAAGGTATGAAGAGTTTGGTTAGGTATCAAGTTTGGGGGGAGTCTTGCCAGATCTGGGCCTGGCACGCTGCCAAGTTCAAGGCATTGTTGAGAAGAGGGCTCAGAGGAGCCTGACTAAAGTTTGGTCAAGGGAGTTGTGCTTATCAGTAATGTTAGAAACAGTAGTATCATATAGTATCAAAAGGTTATGTAAAATGTAATCATACCAAAACACTAAAGTTGTATTTCATGGAAAAAATATATTGCTTCAATTTAAATTTTTAAACTGTAATTAAAATTCAGAAAAATTTAAAATTCAGTTTCTCGGTTCCATTAACATTTAAAATGCTCAGTAGCCACACGTGGTTCATGTCTACTGCTAAATAACAAAATTTGGCCACATAAATTTGAAGATCTAATTGGTTTTATTAAAGAATTTATGCATTGGGCCCCACCTTCTCTAGCTAGTAGAGAGGCACTCCAAAGAGTTGTATAAAATGAAAGGTTTTATAGAAGGAAGGAAGGAGGGTTAAGAAAGTTATAAGCAAAAGAAAAGGATTGACCAGGCTGTTTTCTAGGGGAAGGGGTGTTACATGCAGGGTACCTTATCTTTCTTTGAGGGAGAGAGGACTCAGATGACTGACTTATTGGCACTGATGGAAAGAAAAATTTCCTGACTAGTTAAGGCCACATTTCTGGGGGGCAGGGGTGTTGAAACTGCAGTTAAGTTTGGGTATTAAGCCCCGGTTTGTGAACTCAATCTAAGTGATACTTCTTAGGGCCTGTGGTTTTCTTTTCTTACCATTACTGTATTGGACAATGGAGTTCTAGACCTTTTGGGAGTGAGTTTTTATACATGTGTATGTGCCTGCCTACATTTTATACCTGTGTATATATTTTTCTGTACATATAGATATTTAGCTTTGGTTGTTTTTGGTAAACATAATGGGTTTATATAGTATGTATTTTTCTTTTACTTGCTCATTTCACCTACCATATATGTTGGAGCTTGTTCTGTGTCAATACATAAACATTTGCCTCTTATTTTAGTGCTGCCTAGAGTTATGGATGTATTCTAGTGATAAAAAAATGTTTTTAAAATTTTATTTATTTTGAAGGGGGGGTAGGGAGAGGCAGAGAGAGAATTCCCAGTAGGCTCCATGCTGTCAGACACAGAACCTAATGAGGGCTTTAAACCCATGAACTGTGAGATCATGACCTGAGCCTTAATCAAGAGTTGTATGCTTAGCCCAATGTGCCACCAGGTGCACCTGTTCTAGTGATTTTAATTGTTCTTACCTCATATGCTCTTAGATTGCTTCCAGCACTATACTACTACAGGGAATGGTTTATTCTTTCCTGTATTTGAATATTTTCCTAAGTTAGATTCCGAGAAGTAAAAGTACTGTAATTTTAGAAGGTTTTACACATGTGAAATATTAATGCTCTCGGACCGCCATCCAGAATACTGTTTTACACCCCCATGAGTACTGCCAGAGAGAACCCTTTGCCCTGCACCCTTACCTACTTGACATTTTCAATCTTTAAGAATTTTGCCAGTCTTATGGCTGAAAATCATTTTTAATATACATTTTTGATAATTTTATGAGATTTATTGGCTTTTCATATTTTATTAGTATTTCATTTTTTTTTTTTAAATTTTTAATGCTTATTTTTGAGAGACAGCATGAGCGGAGAAAGGGCAGAGAGAGAGGTAACAGAATCTGGAGAGGGCTCTGTGCTGACAGCAGGGAGTCCAGTGCAGGGCTTGAACTCAAGAATCGTAAGATCATGCACAGTTCGTGGGTTCGAGCCCCATGTCAGGCTCTGTGTTGACCACCAGCTCGGAGCCTGGAGCCCGTTTCAGATTCTGTGTCTCCCTCTCTCTCTGACCCTCCCCTGCTCATGCTGTCTGTCTGTCTGTCTCTCTCTCAGAAAGAAATAAAACATTAAAAAAAAATCGTGAGATCATGACCTCACCTGAAGTCAGACACTTAACCGACTGAGCCACTCAGGTGCCCCAGCATTTCATTTTTTAATACATCACCAGTTATTTCTTCGAAAATTAACACTATCTAAAGACAGCATATATATATATATCCTGTGTTCTTGGTTTCCTTTGAGTACCTTTGGTCAGGTTGTTTGGGTGGGTCAGTTTTCAGTTTGCATCTTCTGTCCTTTAGGTCTTTTTCACTGGACTAAGAATTAAATTGACATGAGATAGATTAGTAGGAGAGAATCAAATTGAGTTTTATGCATATGAGGAATCCAAACAGATGTGAGATTTCAAAGACCGGGAACTTGGCTTTTATAACATCCTGAGCCAAGGAGGAGGTACAAAGGGGAGGAAGACCTTTAGCAGGAAGGTAAGAGTATATGTATAGAAAACAAAGCTTGCCCCATTACTTTGGGTACCTTTCTTAAGTAAGGAGCAATCTGTTAGTAGCTTTTCTTCTTGGTACAGGTTCTCCCTTTCAATGTAAATTTAGGCAGTTGAGGGGGAGGTTAAGAGGTTTTCCTGAATCTGCTGAGTTTTGATTCCTTTTAAGTCAAAATAATCTTCATCCAAAGTGGCCCATTTTTAGGGTGGCCTGCCCTTAGCTCCTATGCTTGTATTTGAGGGGAAAATAGGCTTTTTTTTTTTACCTAGTTTATGTTACATTGTTAAATATTGTTGTGCATACATTTATTATGTTTTCAGACAGGGATTAGAAAGTACATTCTAAACTCATAACCTGGTGGTCTTGCAAATGGCTAGACTAGCTGTTTACTTTTGTTAAAAAACAAAATTCAACTGAGTAAGTTTTGAAGATCTTACTGGCATTATTCAGTGATCTATGAATTGGGCAGCATACCATTTAACAGATAGAAAGGAGCTCTGAGGAACTATACAAAATGAATGACTTTCATAGGCAGAAGTGAGTGCGAACAAGGAAATTATCATAGCAAAAAGTGGAGATGACTGTTCGTTTTCCTTAAGTGGCTGGCAGGGGTGGTCAGGCAGATTGCCTCACTAGTGCTGATCACATGGTTCTTGATTGACTGGCTTCAAATTCCATTCTTGGAAGAGCCAAGTTGCAGTTAGGTGACATGGGACTTAGCATAAGTGACTCTATTTTGAGCCTGGTGTCTCTCTCTCTCTCTCTCTTTTTAAATGTTTATTTTGAGAGAGAGGGAAAGAGAGAGATAAGCAGGTGGGGGAGGGACAGAGAGAGAGGAAGAGGGAGAATCCCAAGCAGGCTCTGAACTTCCAGTGCAGAGCCTGACCCTGGGGCTTGATCCTGTGAAACGTGAGATCATGACCTGAACCGAAATTAAATCTAGTCAGACACTTAATCGTCTGAGCCACCCAGGTGCCTCCTGGTGTCTCATTTTTAAATAGTCCAAATTATATGAATATAACTGAATAAAAATCCTACTCTGTAATAATAGTAAATGCCATTTTGTTGTGTGCAGTCTTAAGGCATGATTCTTCTGTTCTCACTGTGAATGGTGTTTTTTACACACGATAAAGCAGGCTAGCATATTCACATATGTTACAGCTAGAATAATCCATTGCTTTAAAAACATAATTTTTACGTGCTTTTTAGATTCAGTGTTCAACAAAAATTTTTTCATAAGTAACTGAAAAAAGTGTAGTGGCTACTGTAGACTGTAAAATGAAGGAGAAGCTTAGCTTTAGTGTGAAGTCTGAGTCTGGGTGTAACCTAACTAGCTAGAGGATATGCAATTCCTGATTGACAGCAGGACCAGCATTATGCAGATTTTGTAAGAGAGAGCAGCAGCTCAGAAAACAGTGATTAGGGGCTCTGTTAGGAATCACTACATTCATCACTCATATCTTTAGTTTTTCGTTTCCCTGTCTACTGGATTTGTAAACAAATAGCACCAAACAGTTCCTCTTTTGTTTTTATTAAAGTGGTACTGCAATGCAGTTTCAGTCTATCAGCTAGGCATACATGTGTGGAAATTCGATATTCTCACTAAATTAGCTAATTTTTAGCTGTGTTCCATGTTTATCTCTAGACCTTTGTGTATTAAATCCTGTCTCGAGCTGTTCTCTTTATACACAAGTGTGTTTTGCTTGTGCCTTCCTGTCTTCTTCAGTGAGAAGCTTTATGTAGGTCAGGCTTGGCTTAAGCAGATTTCCTGAACCTGCGTCAGCTTAAGCTGGAGGAATTTTAATAAACCCTCCCCTGTAGGCGTGGGCCTAAATGAGGCTAGCCTAGTTAAGCCTGATCTTTTTCTGTTTGTGAAAAGAGCTGAGCAGAGCTGAAGGCTGCATGGTGGTTTCAGAAACTGCCTACTTAATTTGAAAAGAACAATGGTAGGAAAGGCTAGATCTTCCAATTTTACCTTATCTGAAAAGCTTGATTTGCTAAAGCTTGTGAAGCCATATGTTAAAATTCTCGAAGAACACACTAATAAACATTCAGTAATAGTGGAAAAGAATAGATGTTGGGATATCATAGCAGTAAACTATAATGCAATTGGAGTAGATCGCCCTCCTCGAACAGCCCAGGGCCTACGCACCCTTTACAAAAGGCTCAAAGAATATGCCAAACAGGAGCTATTGCAGCAAAAAGAGACCCAATCAGATTTTAAAAGCAATATTTCTGAGCCAACCAAGAAAGTTATGGAGATGATTCCCCAGATTTCCAGTTTTTGCCTGGTAAGAGACAGGAACCACATACAAAGGTAAGCTTTATTTTATTTTCTTGTGGAAAATTATGGCGCCTCCTATCTATTGAGCTCTGGCTTAGTTGTGATAGAGATATGCATAGTAAGCATCCCCACTACGGGAGCAATGAATAGTGTCTTTGTTTTGCTTTCTTAAAAAAGAAAAGTGAGGCTATAAGGAATTTTTCTGCTGCATTTGATTTAAGCCACTTTTTATTGTCTTCCCCTCCCCCTTCCTTCTCTCTATAGTTTCTAAAAGTAAAGGTTAGGGAGAAATAAATGGGATAAAATTATAACATAACCTTATAAACTTTTTAAGCTTTAAATTTAAATTGCTAATTAGCTGCTGAGAGATATCTTTTTCTTATTTAAGATTATATTTAATTGGAATTTTCAATTTTATATAAAGTTAGCAGTTTCAGGAGAAATTGAAGAATCCTGGTTTTTTTAATGAGTTTTACTGTCTACACTTAGTGAATATTAATTGAACTAAAAAGCTAAAATCAAAACTTAAGTAAATTTATTAATGGCATGATTGTATATATTAAGACAGCTTATTTTCCAACATATTCAAAATAAAAAAAGATAAATACAAGGAAAGGGGTTGATGGCTAAGTAGAGATTCAGATTACTTAATAAAATTAAAAGTTGTTGTTGTTTTTGTTCATTAATGGTATAGTTTCACTTTGATCTTGAGTCATATAGGAAAGAAGGTTAAACTCTACTATTTTGCAAAGATGCAAACTATGAATTTTAATATATGAATAAGCAACTAAGTTCTTAAAGGGTTAGAAACAGTTTTTGGTTAAATTTATGGTCTGGGAATAACTGGGAATCTTCAAAACTGTTATCTTATTACTAATTCAAATTTTAACCCCTGACAAAAGCTAAAAATGGCAGCTGCATTCTTCTGGACCATTTAGGGTTATTTAAACAAATTGTAAACTTGTGAGTTGAGGGACATTTCAAACAAAGGTTTACAGTGCTTTCTTATTGGTGGAAGAGTCATTATATAAGCTAAATTATTGATTACCTATGAAATCCTTTTGAAGTTAGGAGAGAAACGGGAGAAAAACTTTATAGCCAAATTCATTTGTTATTTTTATAATTTACTAGGGTAATTTTTTTGAGACCAGCTTCTTACTGTATATTGCTTATTTCTAGAAGATAACATAGTAAAAAAAAAAAAATCGGGTAATCTGGAACCTGGATACTCAGTTTATTAATTCATCAGTGCTTAAAATGTTCTCTGTGGTGAGAAATGATTAAATCCTAATTTGCTGAGTGTCCAAAAAACTCCACAGTACTGTACTACTTACTAAAAATTTTCCTCCTCCCCAAACCGTAGAGAAAAGTGGCTTTTGCATTACAGGTATCAAACTACCTTTTAGGTATTAAGTATAGGCTTTTATCATTTGAAAACTACATATAGAAACTGTAGTTTTAATTCATTGTGTATTTTAAAATTACAGTGGGTATAGAAGAGAAGTAATACACAAGGATTTATTTACATATTCACAGTCAATCTTTTGGGATAACAACATTGCTCTGATAAATGAGTTCATTAGTTTATATATTACAAAACCCACTGTTTAAACAAGAACAACTTTTCATAATTTAAAGAGAAGAATTTAATTATTAGGAATAAGCCATTTAAATGCTTGTTAGTGTGCACATTGCCATTTTCTCTGTATTAGCATTTTTATTTAACATATTTGTATATTTAATGTGCTTTTATGTATTTGATTGACATCATCTTGAATATTCATAATTCTCAGAAGTTTATAATCTATAATCTTAATTATGCTTCTGTATAAAATACGCCTGTTAATCTCACCAAACTCTCCTGTTTGTAATAAGGAAAATACTACTGCTTATATTTAACATAGTAAAGATATATTCTTATTTTGTAAGGCTACCTTTATAACACATTGATATATGTCTTCAGTTTTACTTCACTCTAATATCAGGTTATATTTTGTGTTTTTGCGATCTATTTGACCTTCAAAATTCATAAATTTTAGAAGTCCTGTCTAATTTTTTGTGACCTTCTCTCAAACATTTTTTAATTTCTACTTTGTTATGCTTACTTGTAATGTTTCAGTGAAAATGGAGTATTTCAGATAAAAGCATTTTAAAATTTACATGGGAATCTAATGTCTATATACAGTAGTGATTCTTATACTCCTTTATACAGACTAATTTGGAATAGCAGTTATGTGGGTTTTTAAAAGTTTCATTTTTGTCTGTAGTTTTAACCTTCCTCCTTGCTAGGATTTAGAGAGTTAATGAAGAGAAGACTTACTACTTTGAATTACATTGATACTGTATTGTTTTACTTGTGAAAATCGTAAGATTACAAAAAGAATTAAAGTTAAGGAATTTATGTAATCTACAAATAGATTTTTCATAACAAACTATATCTTATTTCATTTGTATTCATATCATAAATATCTGATATTTATGGCAATTTAATTTCATTAGTAAGTGACATATGGGATGATTTAATTTTGTTCCTCATGTTCTGCTTGAACTTATTCCAGCATTTTAATCATCCATGTAGAATGCGTTCTTAACTATGTTACTTATTTATCATTTGGAAAATGTTCTCTAAATAATGTTGAATGTAGTGTTTTTTCATTAATGTTCCAATAATCTCTTTCCTCTCTATAACTTTAAGTTAGACAGAAGCATAAATTAAATAAAAGCCAAGAAACAAAATTATATATTCCTAATCAGTAGTTTCATGTTATTCATGAAATCGGTTTTATAAAAAGTAGAATTTTAAGATACATTGTGTTTTATATCATAACAAATATTGTTATGTCAAAGTTTTAATTATGCTAAACTAGTTTTCTCTTACTGAAATGTATATTTGGAAATACATGTAAATTTAACAGTCTTTCAGTATATAATATATAAGCCATTTAAAAATATTTCATTAAAAAAACCTTTGTTTAATCATTCAACGTGTGATAAGTACCTACTGCCGTCCAGGTACAATATCATTTTCTGTGCTGGCGATACAGTAGTGGATATGAACCCTTTCCTGTGAACTTTACCTGACCAATGGTTGAAAGTCTGAAAGGCCAATGGACTTATATGATTTAGGATAGGTAAAGGATAAACACCATGGTATCTAAAATTGTATAGTTAGGATAACATTCTGATAGTTGGGCATACCCAAAGCATACAAACACTTGATTTTTTTGTTTTTTGTTTTTTTTGGACAGATACAGAAATCAGTACCTCCTATAGGTGGCCTTCTACTATCCTAGAAGTCATGGACCTTGGTGATTTTTAGATCAGCCCAGGAGAGCAAAAGCGCAGGGGGTGTAGGGCTAAGGTGTGGGAATAGCAAGGCCCAAAGTGCAAGTAATGTCCCTTTATATCATTTAAGAACATCAGGCTTGTGGAAACATGTGGTATCTCTTTGAGAGCATTAAGAAAGGCCTTTCTTTTTTATTTGCCTTGTTGACTTTGGGTAGTAACTGTAATTTTTTGTCCTTTTAAGAGCTCAATTCTAATGTTTAAGAATGGTGAGAGCTATATGTATATATTATTGAAATTTTAAACTTAGTCACTTTAAATTTCAAGGATTACATTTTTTTTGTTGTTTCACAAATTTCTTTATAGCTCTAAAGCTTGACAATTTGATATATACTAAATATGAAATGATGCTATCAATATGCTCTTGTCTTCATTTGATTTACATTTAATGCTTTTTTGTGTGCTGTAGTGCAAACTTGGATGAGGAAGCACAGGCTGGTACGAGTTCACTACAGGTAATGTTGGATCACCATCCAGTTGCTATTACAGTGGAGGTGAAGCAAGAAGAAGACATTAAGCCTCCTCCTCCACTGGTTTTAAATTCTCAACAGAGTGATATTTTAGAGCAAAGAGAAGACCATGAATTAGTACATGTTATGGAGAGATCTTTGTCGCCGTCACTTTCCTCTGTTGACATGAGAATGACATCGTCTCCATCTTCTATCCCAAGGAGAGATGATTTTTTTCGACATGACCGTGGAGAACACTTTAGGTCACAATTAGGGTATGACCCTCAGATTCTGCAAATGCTGAAAGAGGAGCACCAGATAATTTTAGAAAATCAAAAAAATTTTGGATTGTATGTTCAGGAGAAGAGGGATGGATTGAAAAGAAGGCAGCAGCTAGAGGAAGAGCTGCTAAGAGCAAAAATTGAAGTGGAGAAGCTGAAAGCAGTTCGCTTACGGCATGATCTGCCTGAATATAATAGTCTCTGATATTTTTTTTCAATCTTGCAATTTGAGAAATTTAATTTTGGCCAAATACTTTCATTTGGGAATATCCTAAGCAGAATACATACTCTTAAAAAGTGTTATTAGTCTCAGTTGTGAAAAAACCTTTTTTTTTTTACATTATCCAATTATTTAATTTTCTTTTGAGATAAATCAAAATGTGTGCATTGGTTGGCCTGGTTATATATTTTTGTCTTCAGTTTTTTTCTAAGAAGTTTAATTGATGGCCTTACAAAAGATGTCTTATTTTGATCATTAAAATAGAACCTATGAAAATGGATATACAAACATCGTCTTTTAAAGTTCTGAGTCTTCAGCATTTTAAATTAGAGTTTTGAAAGCCGTAGTTCAAGGTTTTTAAGTCAGTCTTGGGAGCAATACTAGCCTGATAAGAGAAGCTTGTATGTATGACATTGATTTGTATGCTTTCCTAATTTTTGAAGAAGAGAAATTTGGGTTTTAGAGTGGGAGGGTATTTGGAAATCACTTTTTCCACCTTCAGTTTTGAGATCTAAAACTGAGGTCCATTGGAGAACTCAGTGGCTTGATGTAACAAAGCTGTTTATGGTGGAACAAGGACCAGCACTCAGTTTTGTTTCTCTGTTTCCCCTGCTATTCCATAGAAGTAAACATCCACTAAAATATCTTCCATATGAAAAAATTATAGAAGTGTTTATTTCATTAAAATTGCTTTTAAAGATTCATAGGTTATGAAATCAGGGGACTTGTATCAGTTACCCCTAGCCTTCTTCCCTTTTTTGTCCAGCAAACTAAGATCTTCTCTTGGACTTTTCAGATATCTTGGCTATAAGATTTAAAGTCTTAATTCATTTTTAATATCTTATTCTGAAAAAGATTTATTTCACCATAAATATCACAGTAAAAAAGTTAACAAAATTAAAACTTTACATAGAAATAGCAAAAAAATAGTTACGTTTTAATATATATCATTGTAAATATTGCTATTTTAGTATTTGCAGAAATAAATCTCAATTCTTAAAGCACACATTAAATTTAAGTGAAATCTTTAGTATTTATATTTTTGCTGGTGCTTTGTTGAGGAAGAGTTTTTAAGCCAAGCTTTAGAAATGGGTAGGTGGAATTTCAGTATAGTGGAAAAGGGATGTTTAAGTCAGAGTGAGCAACATGGAGAAAGGCTTACAGAATGGGGAGAAGTGAATGAGGGAATACAGGCACAGTGGTAGGCCAGGTGAGGGCCAATTAGGATTTGGTTACCTGGACTGGGATTAAATGAGTAGCTACTATTTAGCTAGAGCAAAATTTTTACGTGCAGTAATCCAGAAATATGCATTATTATGTGAGAATTTTCAACTTAAAAATGTTTGCAAGTAATTCAAAATGTTTTAAAAACTACACAGACAAAACATGTGAGTGGGCCTCATTCGACCACTGGACTTCAGTTTGTTGCCTTTGGAGTAGAGTAATGGTTCACCAAGAATAGAGCTGACCAGCAACATCACCACCACTTGAGAACTTTGTTACGGATCTAAATCCATTTCCTTTTGAATCAGAAACTCTGGAGGTGAAGTCCACCATCTGTTTTATAAACCCTCTAGAGATTCTGATGGAAGCTAAAGTTTGAGAACCACTAGAACAGTATTTGGAATATAGCTTGGTGTCTACATCATACTAGATTCTCAATTTTGTTGAAGAAGTGAAGGTGAATTGAGGGACATTAGTTCGGAAATTGGTGCCAAATTATGGATGACACTGAATGCTATTTTTAAACAGTCACAGTTGAATGTACAATGGGTAGTTATTGAATGCTTTTAATTAGAGGGATATAAATTAGCTATCTGAGTTAGTGTTATAATAGCATTTCTGGGGTGGGCATTTAGTGAGAGGAAATTAAATCCAGAATTTAGGTTATGGCTATTGAAATAAAATAGAAAAAACTCTCCTGGTACTATTTTAGCTTGTTGATAGCTTAATTTCATAGGCATTTTATGTCTGCTATAAGAGTTAAATATTTTATTATAAAAATGACTTGCATGTATACTATATATCTTTTCAATACTTTCATCTTTAATCTGTGCCGTGGTTTTTCTTTAAGTCTAAACTGGACTTGAGATTAGAATCTTAAAATACTAATTTAATGTTTTTACAATATAATTTTAGTAAATACATCCTTGAAGTAGTCAGTTTTAACTTTTTGCAGTTATTGAAAGCATGTTACCATGTGTAATATAATTCATATTATAATTTTAGCATGCTGCTACTCAGAACTGATGTTAATGTTCAATTTGAATGTTGACTTTGTGCATCTAAATCAGTTTTCTCAACTCTGCTCTGTGAAACTTTAAATCCGTGAGATGTTTTCTAGGAGAGTTTGTGTTCAAAAAAGTGCAACACACATTTATTTTTGTGTGTGGTTAGGTTCCAAAATCACTGTGGAAGGTAACAGTTGCCCTTGACAGTTTTTGTGCTGCCCATAGTAGTCTTTCTACAGTCATCTTTTCCTTCAGCATTGTTCAAGATTGTTGTTTCTTTCCTTGTGTCAGGTGACAGACTCCTTAGCATTTAGGGACTGTGTAGAATAAAAAACTTTATTTTGACGTATGTTTAAATGCCAGAATTGTACTCATTGCAGTGAGTTTACTACAGCATTTTTCTGAGCCAATCTTGGTTAATTATATTTTGCAAAAATTTAAATGCCATGAACTTTACACAAAATAATAGGTAAGAGTGATTTTATTTTAAAAATGTAGACTTGATTTTGTAAAAGCATATTCAATTTGAAAAATAAGCTAAGTCAAAATATTCTTTCATTGAGTGTATTCATAATTTGGATAGCAGATTGTTTATTTTTGCCACCTTCCTATCTTTTCTTATTTACATGAATTTAAATGACACATTGTTACTTTTACAACTTGATTTTTCTAAACTAGGTATGATTTACAGTGGCATCCTGAAAAAGTTAAAGCTCTTTCATTTCTAAAAATGTCATTAGATTTCTTAATATTTTCAAATTAAGTACTTCGTTTTTTTTGTATGAGACATTGACTCAGTGTTATTTCATTATTGAAAGATTTCACTCTACCCTGTTGCATCTTTACTTATGTGAAAATGTTTAGACTATGAATTATTTTCCATGTGCCTTCTTTTAGAGTGATGTCAAATTTTCAATAGACATGTAAATAATTTAGAGTGTGACACATTGTATTTAATATATACTGTAGATGATGGTGGTTAAATGCTTTGTTAATACATACTCTTAAATACAAGATAATACATTGTACTGGTTTGTGTGCTCTTTTTATGTGCCATAAGACAAAGAATTCAGTACTACTGAGACAAAAATTTTTGATGGGGCACAATTGAAATAAATTTATTTAAATAATTGTGTTTATAGTAGATCCTAAATGTACTATGTCTAAATATAATATATTTATATTTTTCAGATGTTAAGATCCACAAATTCTCAAAGTCAATTAAGTATTTGATGGTGAATTTGATTGTAAATACTTAAAAATAGATGAGATATGGTTGTAATACTTAATATAAAAAAGTAAATTCTTAAGATACACAATCTAATTAAATGTTAACAGTCATATTAAATGTTTGCATATGATTTTCAGAAATTGATTCAGTATATTTTTATATATCTTTTAAATTGATTAAAACTAGTAGGTATAATTTGAATTTATATTATTTTTAGTTTTCAGTTGTTTTGTAAGTAGTGGAAAGCCAAATAAAATAAAAATATCACCCAAAGTTAACCCCCAAAATTTAAATTAAAAGAGATCTATCATTAGACTTATACTTTGTTAGTAGATCTTTCATGTCTTAAAATTATGTGTGAATTCACCTCATTAAAAACATTAAGAAACTCTTCAAATAGAAAAAGTTAAAAGCATTTTGCAGTAAACCTTCATATGCCTACCACCTAAATTCTGTGATTATTGTTTTGCTCTATTTGCTTTATCATGTATCTATCCATCCATCCGTCAATTCATTTTTAAAAATAAAATGATGGGATGCCTGGGTGGCTCACTTGTTTAAGTGTCCCAACTCTTTAGTTCAGGTCGTGATCTCACAGTGCATGAGATTGAGCCCCATGTAGAGCTCTCTGTGCTGATAGCCCTGCACCTACTTGGGATTCTCTCTCTCTCTCCCCCTCCCACACTCACTCATACTTGTGCTCCCTCCCTCTCTCTCTTCCTCTCTCAAAATAAATAACCTTAAAAAAGATATATTGTTAAAAGATTATACGGGGCGTCTGGGTGGCTCAGTCGGTTAAGCATCCGACTTTATCTCAGCTCATGATCTCATGGTTCGTGAGTTTGAGCCTTGTGTCGGGGTCTGTGCTGACAGCTCAGAGCCTGGAGTCTGCTTCGGATTCTGTGTCTTCCCCTTCTCTCTGCCCCTCACATACTCATGCTCTGTCTCTCAAGAATAAGTAAAAATGTTAAAAAAATTTTTTTAAAAAATTATCAAAAGTTATTTAAAATGTTGGAGAATTATTTAGAATACTTTACCCCTAAACACTTGAGTACTGTGAACTGGAATTCAGTATTTGTGTGTGTGTGTGTGTGTGTGTGTGTGTGTGTGTGTGTATGTGTGTGTGTTTTGGGTAAGATTTGCAAATAGTGAAATGTACAAGTTTTAAATGAATTTTGACAGGTGACTTCTCCTGTGTAGCTTATATCCCTATCAAGATGTAGAGCATTATCCACACCTCAGAGAGTTCTCCCCTGCTCCTTCCTGATCAATCCCTTGGCACATCAGGCAGTTCTAATTTTTAAAAAGTCATAGATCAATTTTGCCTGTTCTAGAACTTTATATAATTGGAATCATACATTGTGTACCCTTTGTTTTTGTTTTCTTGCACCTATCTTAATATTTTTAATATCCATGTTCATTCTTCCTCTTACCAGTAGTTCATTACTTTTTGTTGTCGAGTAGTATCCATTGTTAAAATATACCTCAGTTTGTGTATCCATTAGTTTTTGATGGACTTTTGGGCTATCTCTAGATTTTGGCTTTTATGTATAAAGATTCTGAGTATTCTTGTATAAATTTCTTGTGGACATAATGCTGAATTAGGGAAGATCTATATGTTTAAGTTTTTAAGAAACTGCCAGACCTTTTCCTAAAGTGATTGTACCATCATATGCTTTCATTAATAGTGTATGGGTGTCTTTTTTTAAAAAATAAACTTTTACATGCTCAATGATTAGAATGTCAGTGTTGAAATAACTTTTCTGATATTAAGATGAATTAAAAATGCTGAGCAGAAAAGTGCTGATCATGTAGTTTTGATATCTGGGAATATTGTAGTTTTTATTAAGGTTTTTTTTTTTAAAACCTATTTTAGCCTCTACTCCATTTATGCTTTGATAAGAATATTGAGAAATGTGGTGAAATGTATATTGTCCCCGTCACGCTTATAAAGTATTCTGAAAATGATATTTAATGCAAAGAAATATCTTCTGGGGTTATTTTATACATAACGATATTTAGATGATATTAAATCGCTCTTACTAGATAGAGAAAACTGGATGATTACTGGTTTGGAGGGATTTGTATATTAATCATTGTAAATTTTTTAGTGTAATAAAACTTTCAAACCTTAAATTTATACTGCAGTTATATGTTAATTAAAAATTCTGGTAGGTTTTGGTAATTTTTAAACTCAAGAAATAGAATCTGGGAGAGTACATTCTTCGTTGAATTTGATTATATAAGACATTTTAAATTTCATTTGCTCTATTGAAACAATGTATCTGGAATTTTTGAAAGAAAAGGAAGAATATTAAAGACTTCGGCATATGGAAGGTATAACTAAGCCATCCAACTGTAGAATAACTATGCTTAGGAATCATTAAGAGGATAATGTACATTATCAATATTAAAATGACAGTCTCTCTCTCTCCCTCTTTTATCAAAGCATGGTTTTACGCGTCACGCTTACCTTGTGAACCTGGCTTATAGGCATTCCAGTCTCTTACACAGATTCTTTTTTGGTATTGATTTGTAAATACATTACAGGGTCAAGGGGAAAATAGATCAGAACCAAGTTTAGAAATAAAAATTAGAGTGGAATTGTTGGGGGTGATTAGAATGGAGCAAATTAGTATTTTATGTATTACAAATAGTCTATATATAGGAGGTTATGTTCCTTATGTGTTTAATTCCCAGTATCTTTAAAAAATTTTTTTAGTGTTTTATTTATTTGTGAGAGAGAGAGTGTGTAAGCAGGGGAGGGTCAGGCGAGAGACAGGGAGATACAGAATCTGAAACAAGCTCCAGACTCTGAGCTGTCAGTACAGAACCCGACTCGGGGCTCAAACCCACTAACTGTGAGATCATGACCTGAGCCAAAGTTGGACGCTTAACAGACCGAGCTACCCAGGCACCCCAATTCCCAGTATCTTTATTCTTTTTTTATGGAATTTCTCTCTTCCCTGCCTTAATGACCTACATTTAAAATGGGACTAAATGGGAAAGGAACAAAGATAAGATGATGATGATGATGGTAGTTAATAGGTAGTATGTATTACATGTCAAGTACTGTTCTTTTTTTTTTTTTTTCAATTTTTTTAATGTTTTATTTATTTCTAGGAGAGAGAGAGAGAGACAGCGCAAGCAGGGGAGGGTCAGAGAGAGAGGGAGTGAGACTGAAACAGGCTCCAGGCTCTGAGCTGGCAGTCAGCACAGAGCCCGACGCGGGGCTCGAACCCACGAACCGCGAGATCATGACCTAAGCAAAAGTTGGACGCTTAACCACTAAGCCACCCAGGTGCCCCTGTCAAGTACTGTTCTAAGTGTTTTACATATATTAGCTAATCTAATGCCCACACCAAATCTGTGAGGTAGGTATTAATATTACATTCATTTACAGATTCATGAACTGCCATAGAATGGGAAGTAGCTTGTCCAGGGTCACTTAGCTTGCTAGTGGAAAGACTCATAATTTATACCCAGTCAGATTAGTTCATGCTCTAGTCTTCTTCCTACTGTTCTGCAGAAGAAAGGCTATATCTTCTGATATTTCAAAGTTAATTGTAGGTAATTTCTGAATTATCAATTTAATTACTGTCTTTTGTCCTATTCATTTTTTTCTTGGTGCTGGAAGGGTCTTGGACACAACAAGTCAACTCTTTAGGCTCTGGGAATATAACAGGGTATTTGAGGGGATGTTTTTCCAGCCATTTTGATGAAGACATACTTTTTACCTTTGTTTTACTGCAATCCTATGGAATCACACTTTTTCTTGGAAAATATTAGAGTAAATTTAAAAAATGCAGAATGGTATCAGTTTTTCATTCAATGCACTTTGACTACTACTGGTAGAAATAATGCACAACCGAAACTAAAATTGGTTAAAATTGCACACCACGGAATTTTTTGATCAATTCAAAAACTGATCAATTATCCTTTTTTCATAATCATAAAAACCTCCAAACTTTATCTGGGGAAAATCAAGGTTGATAAGACAATAATCAATAAATGACAACTTCTAGTTATCTAAAACCTGGTAAATTTTCTTGACTAAAAAGCCAGTGGAATAATATTATCTATAATACTTAATATTAGGTAATATTTAGATAATAAAAATCTGACTTAGCAAAACTGCATTTGGTAGAAATTATGGTTATGAAAACTCATGTTAACAAAAGCTGTAATCTATAATATATAATTCATAAAAAAGTGACCAAGGGATCAAATCTTAGGTACTATTCAGATAATAACAATCTGACTTAGCAAAACTGCATTTGGTAGATATTATGGTTATAAAAAGTCATATGGCCAAAAGCTGTAATCTATAAAATATGATTCATAAAAAAGTGACCAAGGAGTCAAATCTTTATTACAGACTTTACTTGGATAATCATCTTGAAGGTAACAACTTATAAGAAGTGAAAATAAAAATGGGCAATAATGGAGATGAGTTGAAAGTTAATTTCTAAAGCCACTTTCACATGAAAATTAATTTTAAGATAATTCTGTCTTAATACTTTTATAAATATGAAGTCAAATGTACCTTGAATCAATATGGCAGTTTTGAAAAGTACCTGTTCTAGGCATATGGTGATGAGCAAGATTAATTCCTCTCAGGAATTCATAGTTTAATGGGGAAGTAATATGTCACATAATTAATTGCTGAGATAATGCTGAAATAATAAGACAAGATCTAGCTTGGTGGTGAGGAACTATGGGTGGATAGAAGTTAATTTAAAATAGCATGTTGGAGGAAGAGGCAGAAGGCTAGAAGTAACATGTTTGCTTAGAGTCCATTAAGGCTAATGGGTTTTACGCAAGAAGGATACATAGATTTACATTTAAAATAGATAAATATAGTAAATATGGAAAATGGCTTTAGGGAGTAGAGGTGGGAAGAGATCTCAGGTAGCCCGTTGGGAAGATCCTACAATAGTACAATAGTCCGGATCAGAGATGGTACTTTGAAGAGTGGAGGGTATGGAGAAAGCAAATTGTACAAAGCCTTGAGAGTCATGTGGGATCTAGAATCACCTGGATTTGTGGTTGATTGGCTATGGAACTGAGAGAAAAAGTTGTCAATGATGATTTCCAACTTTTTGGTATGAGTCAGGGTGGTGGTACTCTGAGAAATGAAAAAAATGAAGGAGCAATTTCCGGAGAAAGGACAAGTGGGCATGATGAATTGACATGTTTATGATATGTTTGTTCATGTAGACTGGTCTAAGTGCCAGTTACGTACAGATATACAATCATGATCTGGGGTAGAGAAAAAAAATACAGGTTTATGCAGGGGTAGTATTAATTTTAGGAGAAAGGCACAGTGAGAAAAGGATGTAGAACTCTGGTCTGATGACCGGCAAAGATGTTTAAGGAGAAGCAACCAGAGAAGTAAGAGGAAAAGTTGAAATGTGTTAGAGAAGCTAACCTAAGTAAAAGTAGAGTTCAGTATTTCAAGGAGAAAGTAGTCAACATTGTCCAATGCTTTTGGGAATTCTGATGAAGACTAAAAAAAATACCTTGTGGATTTATCAGCAAGGAGTTCGTTAGTGGCCTTTAACAGGGTAGTTTTGGGGGAGGATTGGACTGGACTGGAAGCCGGATTGGAGTACAGATCTTCCTTGACTTAGAATGGGTTATGTCCTGGTAAACCCATCATAAGTTGAAAATGTCACAAGTTGAAAATTCATTTATACAACCTAACCTACCGGACATTATAGTTTAGCCCAGCTGACCTTCACCATGCTCAGAACATTCACATTAGCCTATAGTTGGGCAAAATCATTTTTTAAAAAGTTGTGTATATTCATTTTGAGAGAGAGAGAATGGGGGAGAGGGAGAGAGAGCGAGAATCCCAGGCAGATTCTGCACTGTCAGCACAGAGCCTGACGTGGGGCTTGAACTCAAACCATGAATATGACTTGAATCGAAATGAGGAGTCGGGATACTTAGCCAACTGAGCCATTCAGGTGCCCCAGGGCAAAATTATTTAACACAAGCCCTGTTTTGTAATAAAGTATTGATTATCTCATATAATTTATTGAATAGAGTGAAAAAGAGAATGGTTGTGAGTGTATTGGTTGTTTACCCTCATGATTTGATGGCAGACGGGGAACCATGGTTTGCCGCCACTGTCCAGCTTCACAAGAGAGGATTAGGCTACATATTGCTATCCCAGGAAAAAACCAAAATTCAAAATTTGAAGTAGATATTTTTCCATGGATGTTGAAAATTTATTTTTAGTTCTAGAGCTTTAAAATGTTAGTAAAATAAAATGTTTGCAGTAATTACCATGTTCTACTTAAACTGAGTTTATATGACTTTGAGATGATAAGAAATTTGTATTCATTGTACTCTTGGTAATGCTAGCACTTGATGTTTGAATTTCTCAATTTATAAAATACTAACAGGAGTATGATCAAATATTCTTTCATACTTTTTAGTAACATCTAATTTTCTTATGCTTTTATTCTTGTTCAAGTGATCTTACTGCTTAAAGTCATTTCTAATAACGTGGTTTTATTTTATTTTTTTGTTCTAGTTCACTCAGCCCCTAAAGAAATAACAGTGCCTAAGAGACAAGAAGAGGAAGAACCTAATAGCCTAGTTAAATATTTCAGTGTTGTTTGGTGTAAGGCTTCAAAGAAAAAACACAAAAAGTGGGAAGGTGATGCTGTTCTCATTGTAAAAGGAAAGTCATTTACATTAAAGGATTTGGAAGGCAAAGACATTGGAAGAGGTATTGTGATATTAAATAATGCTTATGATTTGGCCTAAAATTAGTATATATCTGAGGTTACATAATTAAAATGATTGGATTTTATAAAGGGTTAGATTAAGATGCTCTTTAATGTGCATGTCTAAATTATAATAGTCTGACAGTTTTATGTATACTAACTCACTGAAGCAAATCCCATCCCATGGATTCACTTTCTCTAAAATGAAATGGTTAGTCAGTTATTCTGGTATTTTTCTTAGATTAAGCAGTTTGTCTTAGTGTACTCCCGCCACCCCCAATGCTAAATGATTAAAATTAGAAAGATGTTGATATCGGGAGAGGAATATTACCTAATTTCAATGATACCCAATAAAATTTTGAAAAAAACCAAAAAAGAAACCCAGGAGATAATGGTTAGGCATGACCTAGATTAATACATCTAAATTGGAGGTTATCATTATTTCTGTTATAAAATGTTGCCAACATGATTTGTATAATACAGGTTAGCTCACAAATTCAGAATGCTTAACACCAACCATGCTTTTCGGCATTGCCTTCATTCATTCAATAATATCATAGTTTATTGTTTTCAGTAACTGTTATGTGCCAAGCACTATGCTAGGAGGAAACATTCAAAAATGGATATGATTTGTAGTTCAGTGGGGACAGGGCAATGTAATTGATAATTAGGAGGCAATAAGAGAATTGTCTCATTGAGAATTTGTACTTAGTGCAGTAGGAGATAAAAGGGCCGTTTAGATCTGTCGGAGGCTGGGGAAGCTGCATAGGAGTAATTGCTTAAGGTAGTATTTGAAGGATAAATATAGTTTTGTAGGGTATGAGAAAGGGGCATACATAAGAGGGAGTAATATATGCAAAGGCACAAAAGCAGGACAGAAGTAAAACTAATTCACTGTTTCAAGAATGTAGTCGGTGAAGGTCAATGGCAGAGTGACAAGAGTGAAGGCTGAGTTGAATTATCTTTAACAGAACTTTTGTATCATAAAAATACTGAACAACTATTATATTTTTATTACCATGCTCAGCTTTTAGAGGAATTAAAGAGAAATTTACAGTACATGTTCCATGTTGTTGGTTAACCTATCTAGTGAAATTACATTTTTAAGCCAGCTACAGAGGTAAAATTATCAAAATTACTCTGGTGTATTCCTTACCCATAAGGCATAGTATACATGGTTTTGTGTATGTGTAGTTTATAATAAAATGCTCTTTCAGTTGCATGTAGCAAAAAATGCAAATTAGGTTTAAAATAGTGGGTTTTTACTCTGCACAAGTAGAATCACCTAAGGTGTTTTTATTTATTATGATTATTAATGATAATGATCATAGGAAATACCAATTTCTGTGTCTCTGGTACTATTTTATTTTATTTATTTATTTTTTAAGTGTTTGTTTATTCTTGAGAGAGAGTGTGAGTGAAGGTGGGGCAGAGAGAGAGGGAAATAGAGGATCCGAAGCAGGCTCCGTGCTGATAGGAGCAAGCCTAATGTGGGGCTGGAACTCAGGAACCCTGAGATCATGACCTGAGCAGAAGTTGGATGCTCAGCCGAATGAGCCTCCCAGGTGACCCACCTAAGGTGTTTTTAAAAAATACCAGTGCCCAGGCTCTGACCTCCGAGACTGATTTATTTGGCCTGGATTGTGGGGAGAGGGACTGGCATAAATATATTTTAGGTTTCCAGGTGATTAAAAAAATTTTTTTTTACATTTATTAATTTTTGAGAGAGACAGAGAGTGAGCAGGGGAGGGGCAGAGAGAGAGGGAGACACAGAATCAGAAGCAGGTTCCAGGCTCTGAACTGTCAGCACACAGCCCAACATGAGGCTCGAACTCAGGAACCATGAGATCATGACCTGAGCCGAAGTTGGATGCTTAAGCCACTGAACCACGTAGGCACCCTGGTTTCCAGGTGATTCTAATATCTAGCAGGAGTTGAGAACCACTGCTTGAAGCTATAACGAGGGTTTTATTGGCTTTCCAGATGAAAACATCCAAACATAAGACTTCATTGCTTACTTATAACAATAAGTATATCAACTTGGAGTTAATTTTGTAAGTTATTGGCTATAATGGAAGCAGTTTTTCTTTTAAATAAATTGGATGTAGAGCATTTAGATTTTGTTAATGTAAAGATAGAGCCTCAAGGAAAAAACCAAAGACTGGAGTGCTGCAGTTGCTAGTAGCTCATGGTAATTTGGTCAAGTTCAACTGACCATCATTACGTGATACCTAGAAAACAAGGAGTTGTGGGAAACAAAGTGCAAGACTTCTAAGAAAGTCTTCTGGAGATGTAGAGATGTAGTCATCTCTGTGGATCAAAGTGAAAGGAGAGATTCTAGAGTTACAGGGACTTCTAAAGATGCCTCAAAATTAAGTTTATTCTGGTCTCCTATTTACATGTAAAACAGATGAATAGTAACTGGAATGTATATGAAGATGAAAGTCTTTATTGATGTGGAGTGGTCAAGACTGCAGTTGAACTGAGATAGTTTGGGGAATGGAGGGATGAGTCTTTGGCATTTAGGAATACCAGCTAAGTAATTTCTTCCTATATCAGAGCATTAAAATTAAAAATTGTTCTATCATAAATAATTTAAGAAGATATATTGGCTACTATTTGGCCCAAACTAAATTTTTGCCCAGTTTTAATAGGGCAAATTGTAGCACTTTATAGCTAGTTTAAAAAGGTCATGTCATATTTTCTAAAACGTGACAATCTTTTATTTCATTTTTAGAGACTTCAAAACATTTATGGTATACACGGTTCTTGCCTCTCGTAATGCCCCAGTAACTAGACATTTAATGTAGCCAGCACAGATGATTCCATTACTCTATGTATCTGGTTAATGAGCTCATTTTGAGCAGACTGTGACTTATTTGTATTCATATTTGTATTGCATTAGCACCTTGCATATGGCAACACTTAATGTTTGTTGAATTAATAACTCAAACAAGCTTGATATTATAAGGTACCCCATGTTTTAATACAAGAGCTAGAAGTTAGTCTATCAACGATATTTTGCCACATATGTATTTTTACTTTACTCTCTCATGTGGGACAGTAAAGTAGTGATTGTGGCAGCAGTTGCTTTTATTGCTAGTTTTCCACATTTCCACTTGTTTCTAAGTGGAAATAGAGATGCCATGGTATTTCTCTAGTTTATTCACAAGAAGGGAGGGTCCCATATAGCCTATAAAACTCTTCTTGGCTTGATTTTCAACAGACAACAGATGGCA
This sequence comes from Proteles cristata cristata, assembly GCA_017311185.1. Lineage (NCBI taxonomy): Eukaryota > Metazoa > Chordata > Mammalia > Carnivora > Hyaenidae > Proteles > Proteles cristata. The sequence continues at coordinate 4,532,954 of JAESUZ010001710.1, forward strand.
AAACTGTGAGTACAGTAGGTTACATTTTTTTTTTAAGATTTTCTTTTATTTTTAAAAAATGTTTATTTTTGAGAGAGTGGACAGAGTAGGGGAGGGGCAGAAAGAGTGGGAGATGGAAGATCCAAAACGGGTTTTGCACTGACAGCAGTGAGCTCAGTGCGGGGCTTGAACTCATGAACTGTGAGATCATGACCTGAGCTGAACTCAGACGCTCAACTGACTGAGCCACCCAGGTGCCCCTAAGAATTTTTTTTTAAAAGTGATCTCTACACCCGTCAAGGGGCTCAAGCTTACAACCCTGAAATCAAAAGTTTCATGCTCTACCAACTGGGCTGGCCAGGCACCCCAGGCTGTATTTTCTTTAATTTTTTAAAATGTTTTTTTATTTTTTTTTTATTTTTGAGAAAGATAGAAAGAGCACGAGTGGGGAAGGGGCTGAGAGAAAGGAAGACACAGAATCCAAAGCAAGCTCCAGGCTCTGAGCTATCAGCACAGAGCCTGAAGCGAAGTTTGAAATCCCGAACCATGGGATCATGACCTGAGTGGAAGTTGTATACTTAAGTGACTGAGCCACCCAGGTACCCTGGCTATATTTTCAATAATTAAAAAAGGCCTTGCTTTCTCTAAAGCTTGGCTAATTTTTATAGCTTTATTTATTCCTTCTGATTTTTTTAGTGTTCTTTTTCTTTTTTAATTTTTTTAAATGTTTTATTTATTTCTAGGAGAGAGAGAGAGAGAGACAGCGTGAGCAGGGGAGGGTCAGAGAGAGAGGGAGTCACAGACTGAAACAGGCTCCAGGCTCTGAGCTGTCAGTCAGCACAGAGCTCGACGTGGGGCTCGAACCCATGAACCACGAGATCATGACCTAAGCGAAAGTCGGATGCTTAACTGACTAAGCCACCCAGGCGCCCCTAGTGTTCTTTTTTTTTTTTTTAAACCAAAATGATAAAGTATGTTTTCATTCTGTCTCTTGGGTATACAAGGCTATTTGTATTCAAAGTAGTTTTCATTCTGTACAGTTATGGGAAGGTAACTATGGTATCACCAAGTCATCATAGATTATATACATACTGACATTTGTGTCAGTAAACTAAATTCATTCACACACTCCCTTCTCGATTTAAAGGCCTTGCATATAAATTCAAAGATCTTGAAAAGATTGAAGAGGGCCACAGCGTGATGATTGGTGGAAAAGAAGTAGAAGTCATGGGCATAATCTCTCCAGATGATTTCAACAGTGGCAGATGTTTTCAGCTTGGAGGAGGAAGCCTTGCTATCTCCAGTTCTTCTCAAGCTGCCAAGAAGTATTTCTCTAGCCCCTTCAGAAGTGTTTGTAAACCAGGTTCAAAAGAAAATAGACCAAACGGTTTCCAAGATTGTAAACCACGTTATGACCCGCACGCACAAAGTAAGATGTAAAAAATAATTTGAATATTCTGTTTTTACTGTCAAAAGATATTGGCATGTGAATTTTTGTTTAAAGTTTTCATATGGAAGTATTTATTATTCTTCAGGTATACAACTGACATAAGGAATAATGTTGGAACCGTATAACAATATAACTTGGGAATCATTTTATAAATAAATGACTAATTCTAAGAATACAGTAGTGGAAATATTTGCGTTGAAGGAAAAATATACAAATTGGAGATGTATACACAAATACATACATGTATGAGATTTTGAATAATATCTGACATCTTCAGTAAGAAGAAATATTAGTCACTTCATGAGTCAGGATTATGTTTATACTTCTCTTTTGACAACTATGTTTTGATCACCTGCATTAATGTATTAAAATATTAAAGGGATGTCATGTAAATAATTTAAATTTTACTTTTAATAAGCATTAAATTTAATGATTTAATTTTCACATTAATGAGTCTAAGTTAAAAATAACATTAAAAAATAAAACCTTTCCTGTTTTTTGACTGTTTACTCAACAGGGATTTCTTCAGTGCCTTTTTTTGCATTGTGCCCAGAGGCAAACTGTCATCAGAGATCTTTTCATTTGTTGAGGAGACAGACAAGTAAATTTGAATTGTAGAGCAGTAGTAAATGTCAAAGTTGGGATATAGAGTAGGCTGCTTTCATAGTAGTAGTAAAATAAAAGGAACATAAAGCAAGATAATTATTTTTTGCAAGTATCATATAAATCAAATTTTTGAAATAAAAGGACCGATGAGATCACTCTCTTCCCTTTGCATTTGAAGAAACCAAGGCCTCAAAATTAAGTTTATTCTTGTCTTCCATTTACATGTAAAACAAATGAATAGTAACTGGATCGTATATGAAGATGAAAGTCTTTATTGATGTGGAGTGGTCAAGACTGCAGTTGAACTGAGATAGTTTGGGGAATGGAGGGATGAGTCTTTGGCATTTAGGAATACCAGCTAAGTAATTTCTTCCTATATCAGAGCATTAAAATTAAAAATTGTTCTATCATAAATAATTTAGGAAGATATATTGGCTACTATTTGGCTCAAACTATGGGCCAGAAAGATGAACTGACTTGCCTAAATTCAAACAGTTATTGACATATTTGGGATAAAACCTCAAATTGAAAATTCCTAGCTCTATATAAGTTTATCTGAGACTCAATTGAAAGAAAGTAGAAGTTTCTGCTTCTGATTTTTCTTTTATCCAAATATTTTATCTGTCTCACCAGCTCTTTCAGTAGGCTTCCTTCTCCTTTATTCTTTCTCTCTGCCTTCCTACTATATAATAGAGGATATGGAGAACCAAAAAGAATAATGTGCTTATTTAAAGATCTGAGTTAGAGTCCTGTTTTCCACAGAACTAACTGGTTTTTTGACCTCTGGGGGTAGTCACTTGTCTCACTAATGGCTGTGTCTCCTCAAGTCTACAATGTAGGTTCTAATCACTATCATAGAGACATAGAATGTCTGCTGTATGCTGGGTATAATACATATTTGTTTACTGAATGAAAAATTTTATTGTGGTAACTTCTATATATATGTATATATGTACATGTATGTATGAGTGTGTATAATATAATAAAAGCCCTTTGTGTAAATGATAAGTAGTTAATGATTCTCATTTACTTATCTTGCCAAGAGTAGAACGAGGTTGTAGACTTAAAATGAAAGCATGAAAGATTTTGTTAGCATTAAGTGGTGCCTTCTTATTGTGAAGGTAGAGAGAGAGGCATCTTAAAATTTGAACTGGTATCCTGTTAATTGTGATTTAGATTTTATCTTTCCTAAAGATGGATGCTTTGTTAGTTGACTTAGATCCTGTGGTCTTTCTAGCTTGAGTAGTATATTATCTTCTTGTCTTCTCTTTTTTCCCCTTTGTGCTTTTCATAAGAGAAAACAAAATGGGACCATCTCTTGGTTAGAAACCACAAGGAATATACTCTTGCTTTGCTACTGGAATATAGAAGAAAGCCAAGGGCTATGTTTTCCATTTTCACTTCTTAATCTTCTGCCTGCCAGGAATTGTCCTCAGAAATGGGAGTCTCTTTTAATTGCTCAGAAATATAGGAAGATCCACAGAAAACTTTCCTCTGGGTAATCACTAATGGTAAACATGACCAAACTCTCATTCCTGTGACTGTATATTTCTTCATTGATGGATATTGTTTTAATCTACTAGCACCTGTTTCCTTTATCTTCCCTTCTCCTTTCTGTTTTCTTTTTTCTTTTTGTTTATTTTAAAAATCAATTTCATTTTTTAACCATGATGTAGACATGTAAATGTATCCCCAAAATAATTTTGATGAGTTTATTATCTGACTTTAGATTAATTGAGACCTGCTTTCTAGTTATATTTGAGTTTGTATTTTTTGGTGATATTTTAATAACTCTTAAACTGTATTAGCATATATCTAAAGAATTACATTATTATTCAATGGTTACTTTTATCTGCTGCCTTGCAAAGACTCATGAGTTTGACATTCATGAATGTAGTAATTAACTTGAAGCAAATAATGATGGTCAACGGAAAATTTGTCATCCTTTCTCAGTTCTTCTGGTTAATAGAAGAAATAATAGTCATTGTTAGTGTGTACAGACGTGAAAATAATGGGAGCTTTTATGTTAAATTTGGAGTGCCTTTCCAAAATAAGAAGCTGTGAGCATTAGCAAGTGCAACTTGGCAAAATTCCAACCTGTGCTTTTAGTTGGAAATTGTTCTCTTTGCTCTGAATACTGAACTATTAAATGTGTGGCTTATTGGATATTCTATTAAACAATAGTGAATTTTAGTGTTGTTGTTTTTTTAAGGTTTACTTATTTGCATGAGTGAGCACAAGCAGGGAAGGAGCAGAGAAAGGCTGAGGGAATCCCAAGTAGGTTCTGAGCTGATAGTTCAGAGCCCAGTGATGGGGCTTGAGCTCATTCATGAACCATGAGATCATGACCTGAGCCGAGATTAAGAGTCAGGCACTTAACCTACTGAGCCACCCAGGCCCCCTAATTTCAGTGGTTTCGAAGTCCTTTGGGGTATATGAAGTTTGGAAAGCCCTTTGAAATTCTCTGCCTGAAATCTTACGTCAGTAAGGCATGAGAGTTTTTGTTTTGTTTTTGTTTTTTTTTAATTTTCTGTTCTTGCTTAGCATCAGTGTTACTAAACTTCAACGTTTTTGCCATAAAGGATGGCAAACAGTTCTGAGTAATTAAAACAAGATGATGTAGTTGCTGACAAAGTGAAATTGCAGTACATTAATAGGTAAACTATCATCTTTTTCCTAAGATTCTCTTGTAATGTCACGACCAGACAATAATCACCAGTGGACATTCAATAAGAACTGTTTTCCTATTGTGGATGTAGTGATAGATCCTCACCTTGTGTATCATCTTCGACCACATCAGAAAGAAGGAATCCTCTTCCTGTATGAATGTGTAATGGGAATGAGGTAGGAAAATAATTTTAGTCTATTCTGACTTTTGATTTAACCTGTAACATAATTGTTTTCAGGAAAAAGTCTGATATAATGAGTCTCAGTACATCATGAATGATGCTCAATGTGTGCATTTATTCCAAAAGTCGATCTTGATGGATGCTGTGTGCCAGATATCTTGCTAGGAGCTGGGCATACAGCAGTCAGGACCATGGTTCCTACCGTTACGTAGTTTTTAAAGTATTTGAAGAAATAGGTTAATATAGTCAACCTTAAGGTGGTACAATAAGAGCTCACTAGAATGAGAAAGACTTATGGGGGCAAAATGGAAGTAGCTGTTAGTTCTGCTTATGAGGCTTCTAAAAAAAGATTTTCTTCTTATCTCATTTCTACTTAAAAAAAAAAGGAGTCTCCCCCACTCCCTTTTAAATGTTTATTTATTTATTTATTTTGAGAGAGAGCAAGAGAATGTAAGCAGGGAAGGGGCAAAGAGAGAGGGAGAGAAAATCCCAAGCAGGCTCCGCGCTGTCAGCACACAGCCCTGATGTGGACCTGGGGCTTGATCTCATGAACTGTAAGATCATGACCTGAGTCAAAATCAAAATTGGATTCTTAACTATCTGAGTCACCCAGGCACCATGCACCAAAAGGGAGCCTCCCTCATTCCCTTTTAAATGGAGTTTTCTAGTAAAGAACTGTTTCTTAAAGATATTTTAGAGGACACATAAACAGAAAAGCTTGATAAAGGAGGTAGAAAAGAATCAAAGGAAACTGCTAACATCTTGTTATATTTCTTTCTAGTCCTTTTTGTTTTGCTTTTAGTTCATAGGCTCTTGATTTTTAAACTGATCATTCAGTACGGAGTTAGGAATATAAATTCCCTCACACTCTTAAGAGCCCTTTGAATGATGACAGGTTAAGGGAATGCTATATCCCAGAAACTTTCTATTCTCTTGTTCGTTCCCAAATCTACTTTTTCCTTTGGAGATCATATCTCATTTAGCCCGGAAGGCATCTTTAGTTTCATCCCTCTCACTTTTTCAATTTAATCAAACAAATTTTAATTATTTTGAACTCCTAAATATCCTTTAATTCCAAATCTTTTCTGGCACCACACTGCAGCAGTGCTCGTAATGGACATCATATAATTATGTTTTGTCTGGATTTTGGCAGTGGGCTCTAGCTGTGTGTCTGCTTCTGATGCTCCTCAGATTCTTTCTACTTCTTGCCACCAGCTTGATTTTTTCTGAAAAACAGTTCTGAAAATTGCTCAAAATGTTTCAGACTCTCAGAACTTGGAGGAATGTTTCCTGATCTGTAATATGCACTCTGCTTGTGGTTTGTGGGATCATTTTAGGTGGATACAGACAAGCCTTGTTTTTTAATTCTGATAGTAGTATATTTAGCTAATGAATTATTAGGAAAAATAGCATTTAAAATTTTTGTTTTCATTAATTATGCTTAGACTTTTCAAGTAAATCTAAGTACAAAAGGGAGTTGACTTAAAGAAAAATAAATAGTAACACATACTGTGTGTATGTATTTTTTTATGGCAAAAATTGTGATGGTAGTCACAGAAGACTGATGTTTGGGAGACATTGACCTGCAAGATACAGTCTGAACTTTCAAGGATATGGATGTTCATCTTTAGTTTCTGGCTATCTTGCCAGGTTCATAGGCTTTGTATTTCCTTGTTTGGAATTCAGTTCAAGCTCCCAGTGTGTCAAGCTACTTGATTCATAAAGTGAATTCTTATTCACCTTTGACAAGGTCCATCTTCTCAGTGAAGCCTTACTGTTCTTTTCCCTCCACTGTAGAAGGATGGATCACCAATTTCTTTCTGCCACTCTCTGTATCTCAGCTGGCATTTGTTTTGCATTGACAAATTGTTGATCTAAAATGGTAGTAATGGGAGTGCCTGGCTGGCGGCTGAGTCGGTAAAGCATGCAATTTGATGTTGGGGTTGTGAGTTTGAGAGCCCCATGTTGGGTGTAGAGATTATTTTTAAAAAATCTTAAAAAAATTTTTAAGAATGTTTATTTATTTTTGAGAGAGAGAGACAGAGTGTGAGCAGGGGAGGGGTAGAAAGAGAGTGAGGGGCGCCTGTGTGGCTTAGTCGGTTAAGTGTCCAACTTTTGCTTAGGTCATGATCTAGCGGTTCGTGGGTTCGAGCCCCGCGTCGGGCTCTGTGCTGACCGCTTAGAGCCTGGAGCCTGTTTCAAATTCAAAACAAATGTTTCGCATTCTGTGTCTTCCTCTCTCTCTGACCCTTCCCCGCTCACTCTGTCTCTCTGTCTCTCCTGGAAATAAATAAAACATTTAAAAAAAAAAAAAAAAGAGAGGGAGACACAGAATGCGAAGCAGGCTCCAGGCTCTAAGCTGTCAGCACAGAGCCCTACACGGGACTCAAACCCACAAACTATGAGATCATGACCTGAACTGAGGTTGGACACTTAACTGACTGAGCTACCCAGGCTCCCCCCAAAACAAATCTTTTTTTTTAAATTAAATTTAATTAATTAATTAATATTTTTTACAAATAGTTTATTTTCAAATTGGTTTCCATATAACACCCAGTGCTCATCCCCATAAATGCCCTCCTCCATGCCCATCTCCCCTCTCCCCCTCAACATCCATCAGTCCTCAGTTTGTTTCTCAGCATTCAAGAGTCTCTCAGGGTTTGCCTCTCTCCGTTTCCCCCACCATTTCCCCCCTTCTACTCCCCCATGGTCCTCCGTTAAGTTCCTCCTAATCCTCCTATATGTGCAAACATGATATTTGTCCTTCTCTGCCTGACTTATTTCGCTAAGCATAACACCCTCAAGGTCCATCCATGTTGCTACACATGGCCAGATTTCATTGTTTTTCATTGCCATGTAGTATTCCATGATATAGATAAACCACATCTTCTTGAACCATTCGTCCGTTGATGGACACTTAGGCTCTTTCCATGTTTTAGCTATTGTTGAGAGTGCTGCTATGAACACTCCCCCAAAACAAATCTTAAAAAAATAAAATGATAATGGCTGTAATTCATGTGATTTTTTTTCTGTACTTTGAAATGGAAAACATATAGTTGATTTTTGGTTATTATTTTTACAATAAAAAATAGAATGAATTAAACTATAATAAAACTGGAGGCATCTAGGTGGCCCAGTTGGTTAAATATCCAACTCTTGATTTTGGCTCAGGTCATGATCTGATGGTTTGTGAGGTTGAGCCCTCTCTTCCTCTCTGCTCTTTCCCTGCTCGTGCTCATACACGAGTACTCTTTCCTTCTCTCAAAATAAATAAAACAGCTTAAACTATAATAAAACTCTACTTTAAAAATTTTTTAATTCCAGTTAATATACAGGGTAACATTAGTTTCAGGTGTATAATTTAGTGATTTAACACTTAAATACAATGCTCAGTGCTTATCACAAGTGTACTCCTTAATCTCCATCACCTATTTCACCCACCCCCTACCTTCCTTGCCTCTGTTAATCCTCAGTTTATTCTCCAGAGTTAAGAGTCTGTTTCTTGATATTCCCACCCCCTCTTTTTTCCCCTATGCTCATTTGTTTCTGAAATTCCACATATGAGTAAAATCAACATCACTTATCATCAGGGAAATACAAATCAAAACTACAGCGAGGTATTACCTCACACCTATCAGAGTGCCTAAAATCAATGATACAAGAAACAACAGATGTCAGTGAGAATGTGGAGAAAGGAGAACCCTCTTTAAACAAATTTTTTTTAATGTTTATTTTTGAGAGAGACAGAGAGAGAGAGACAGAGTGTGAACGGGAAGAGGCAGAGAGAGAGAGGGAGACAGAATCCAAAGTAGGCTCCAGACTCCAAGCTGTCAGCACAGAGCCCAATGTGAGGCTTGAACCCATGAAGTATGAGATCATGACATGAGCTGAAGTTGCATGTTTAGCCAACTGATTTTGAGCCACCCAGATGCCCCAGAAAGGAGAACCCTCTTACACTGTTGGTGGGAATGCAAACTGGTGCAGGCATTCTGGCAAAACGTTTGAAGATACCTCAAAAAGCTAAAAATGGAACTACCCTATGATCTAGCAATTGCACTACTAGATATTTACCCAAAGAATACAAAAATAATAATTTAAAGGGATACATGCACCCCAATATTTATAGGAGCGTTATCTACAATAGCCAAATTATGGAAACAGCCCAAGTGTCCACTGACTGATGAATGTATAAAGAAGATGTATATATATATACAATGGAATATTAGCCATAAGAAAGAATGAAATCTTGCCATTTGCAATGACATGGTTGTAATTAGAGTATTATGCTAAGTGAAGTAAGTCAGAGAAAGACAAAACCGTACTTATTTTGGTACAATCCTTAATTCCTTTGGATTTTATAACTTAAAGAATTATTTATATATGAAGGCCTTTAAAAGCTATGAAGTGATGGGGCGCCTGGGTGGCTTAGTCGGTTAAGCGCCCGACTTTCGCTTAGGTCATGATCTCGCGGTTCGTGGGTTCGAGCCCCGCGTCGGGCTCTGTGCTGACTGCCAGCTCAGAGCCTGGAGCCTGTTTCAGTCTGTGACTCCCTCTCTCTCTGGCCCTCCCCTGCTCACGCTGTCTCTCTCTCTCTCTCTCTCTCCTAGAAATAAATAAAAAAAACATTAAAAAAATTTAAAAGCTATGAAGTGATATAAACATGCCACTTAATATTGCTTATTATATTTAATTTAAATTTGCATTAACTGAGTAGGTCTCTAGGATAAGACTATTACTAAGTATATGTATTAGATCAATATTTAGTGGGTTTTTTTACAGTGCAGGGAGTTATATGATTGAGAACTTCATTTACTGCTTGAAAATCATAAATATAGCTCATTTGATCTTTCTGGTTAAGATTACAATATATTTTAAACTGTTTTGATATCTGATGCTGAAACTGATAAAAATTGCTCAACTATAGTGATGAGAAACACAGTTATAGTTAACTTATTCAAATGTAGATATAAAATTGGGATTCATTTCTAGTCTCTTTAAATATAGATGTATGATAATATCAGATGATTTAGACTAAACCGTCAAATTTCAGATTTTAGTAATTTTGTTGACAATAAATATGTAATGAATAAAATTACAAATTATCAGAGATACAAAAGAGAAGTGTTGTAAATCAGATGCATGAAATTCTAGACAAAGGGTTTAGAGGGGCATAGAGTTTGTCCTAATTATAAAACTATCAGTTTCTGGTTCTTGACTAACAGATGACAATATTAGCACAAAATACTTTCCTATAGTGACTAAAAGAAGTATAATTATATCTAACAGAGTGAATGGCAGATGTGGAGCTATTCTTGCTGATGAAATGGGTTTAGGGAAAACACTGCAGTGTATTTCACTCATCTGGACTCTACAGTGTCAGGGACCTTATGGAGGCAAGCCAGTAATAAAGAAGACACTTATTGTCACACCTGGAAGCTTGGTGAATAATTGGAAGAAAGAATTTCAAAAATGGCTGGGAAGTGAGAGGATCAAGATATTTCCTGTTGATCAGGTAAGAGGTTTCCAACAGGTTAGCCTTGGTCATTTTCTAACTCTCTGTGCTTTTTTTTTCCTTAAAATTTTTTTTAATGTTTATTTACTTTTGAAAGAGAGAGACAAAGTGTGAGCAGGCAAGGGGCACAGAGAGGGAACACAGAATTTGAAGCAGTCTCTAGGCTCTGAGCGGACACACAGATCTTAACCTGGGGCTTGAATTCAAGAACTGTGAGATCATGACCTGAGCTAAAGTCGGACGCAACCAACTGAGCCACCCAGACGCCCCATATTCTCTGCTTTTCAAATCAACACTGCAGTTTTACTGTCTATATGGTAGTTTTTCAAGTGCATATAAGTCTCTAACTCCTTTGCAGAAAAATGTAATCTTAGCTTACAATTTCGTTTTGAGTTAACATATTCTAATTAATGTCTGCCAGGATTATGCTGTTTTGAATTTGATTTTATGGTTTAGCCCATGATTTGTTAAATACTATCTTTTTTTTTTCTTTAGGACCACAAAATAGAAGAATTCATCAAATCTCCATTTTATTCTGTTCTTATCATCAGTTATGAAATGTTACTTCGTTCCTTGGATCAAATTAAGAATGTTAAATTTGATCTTCTAATCTGTGATGAGGGGCATCGTTTGAAGAACAGTGCCATTAAGACAACTACAGCCCTCATTAGCCTTTCTTGTGAGAAAAGAATAATTCTAACTGGTCAGTATTTACTTTGGGCAAGAGTTGATGGAATTTTTGCCTGCTTACCATAAAAGATTTGTTATATGCTTGGCATCCAAAGAATTGGTGGTGCTAGATAGAATTCATACTAATAAACCTATGGTAGTTAAGTCTTGGTAGGATTCTGAATTTTCAAATCCCTATGTAATTTTTTGCTATTCAGATTTCAGAGTTTTTTAAGAATAAATGCAAATTCTATCATGGTAAAGAATGTAGGAGATGGGTCTGCATTGTCTTCTCTTGGTTCCTAAGTCTGATATTTATAGCTGTGCAACTTTGGGCAAATTATTTTACTTCTCTGTACCTCAGTTTTCTTATCTGTGAAATAAGGGATAATTATAATACCACCTACTTCATAGACTTATTGTAAAGATCAAAGGAGTTAATTCATGTAAAGTTCTTGAAAGACTACCTGACACATGGTAAATGCCTACTATAAGTATCCATTGTTTTCATATGTACATGCTGCGTGCATAATTTATTGCTGGCTAGACCTGGTGGCCCAGACTGTCTGGAAAGGTGAAATGGCCCATATGTAAATAGAGGAATCTTTTTCCACTCATTCCTTTTTAGCCTAGACTAGAATCAGGCCTGAATAGCTCAAAGTAGCTTTCCTCCCATACCTCACTTTGGCCTTGTGTTGCCCTTCCAATTTCTGGAGAATTATCCTTGTTTGAATGAGGATTCACTCTCCTCTGCATCTTGGTCAATGATTGACTCATAGAGGTAAGGGGAAAATGCCCTTGCCTTAAGGTAATTTCAGTACCATCTTTATAGTGCAATTTATGCCCTGAGACTTGTTATAATTTATCTCAGGCAAGGAGGCCATCCTTGCTTAGTTTCTTACCCTCCTGTACTCTGATTCCATTATTCTCTTTCTCGTCAGAGCACTCCCTCCATAAATGTTGTGCAGCCAAATCCCTGTCTGGGCTCTGCTCCTGGAGAACCCAATCTAAGACATGAATTCTTTCCTGCAGCTCTCATTGGCAAATGGGATCAGACTATCATGAGTGACTTGGATTAGTTAGCTGGGGTTGGATGAATGTCTGGAAACCAAACACAGGGATGCTTATATTTGTTTCCCCTCTTACTTGCTTTCTTTTCTCATTCTGCCTATCTTCTTAAAAAGAATTTTTTTTGATTAAGTGAACTGTACTCCCCAACACGGAGCTTGAACTCGTGACCCCGAGATCAAGAGTTACATGCTTTACTGACTGAGCCAGCCAAGCACCTCTCATTCTGCCTATCTTTTTTAGTCATTGTCATGGATATTTGTTTAAAGACTTACCAAAATGCATACCAGTATAAGTATATTTTCTCAAAGGCTATTATGTGTCTAAAAATTTAGAACTGACTAGATGTGTTAAACAATAAGCATTGGTCCTAGGGTTGACCTATTTAATTTTGAGGGGCATGATTATTAAATTCTCTGGCATTGTAAAATTCATGTTGTCTATGTCAATGAATAAGTACATTTTTATTTACCTCTTACATTTTTGAACAACTTTTTTTTTTTTTTTAATGTTTTGCTTATTTCTGAGAAAGACAGCATGAGCAGGGGAGGGTCAGAGAGAGAGGGAGACACAGAATCCGAAAGAGGCTCCAGGCTCCGAGCTAGCTGTCAGCACAGAGCCCGACGTGGGGCTCGAACCCATGAACTGTGAGATCATGACCTGAGCTGAAGTCGGATGCTTAACTGACTGAGCCACTCAGGCACCCCTGGACAACTTTTTATAGTCTGTTATTTGAATGTCACCTGAAATTATGCTGTAGGACTATACTGACTTACATGGTTTCTTTGTGTGTTTTTTTCTTTAAAAATTAAAAAAAATTTTTTTTTAATTTATTTCTGAGAGACAGAGAGAGAGACAGTGTGAGCAGGGGAGGATCAGAGAGAGAGGGAGATACAGAATCTGAAAGCCTGATGAGAGTCTTGAACTCAAAAACTGTGAGGTCATGACCTGAGCTGAAGCCAGATGCTTAAACGATTGAGCCACCCAGGCACCCCTCCCTGTTTTTTGATGTAATTATTGAAATGTGCTAATGTTTCTTTGAAAATTAGTTAGCCAAAAATTATTGAGTATGTAATTTATGCAGGGTATATTTGTGTCAACCGTTAGGATTAGTGAAGATCTCAATTTGATCTGAAAACTTTGAAAAGTAAAAATGATAGGTGTCATTCACTGAATATTTACTAAATGTCACTGTGCTACAGGGTACATATAGTGTCTCTACTTTTCATTGTAATACCACTGGGAAATTGTTATCGTCCCACTTTTATAAGTAAAACAATCCTGAATTTAAGAGCTTAAGAATCTTGTTCAGAGTCACACAGTTATAATAATATTAAGAATCACCAACAGTTATGGAACATTTATTGTGCTTTAGGCACTGTTCTTAGTATATGGATTAACTAATTTGCTCCTTACAATCCTAGGAGCTACTATTATTGTCCCTATTTTCTATAAGTAAACTGAGGTACATAACTTGCTTAGGATCACTCAGAGAGTAAATGATGCAGGTGGTATTTGATCCCAGGCTAGTCAGACTCCAGAGCCTGGACACAGCTGCTATACTGAAGTTAAAAATAGAGTTAAATCCAGAGTTAAAAATTCATATGGTTCTTAATTTTTTTTTTTTCACTTGGGTTTGGCTGCTTTTTCTCATCTCTAAAGCCTTTATTTTAGTTTTGTTAGGGAAGAAAGTACAAATTTCTATAAATACCTGTGACTATAAAACATAAACTTGACCTTTTCATCACTTGTTTTTCTCTTTAGGTACTCCAGTTCAGAATGATCTTCAAGAATTTTTTGCATTAATTGATTTTGTAAATCCAGGAATATTAGGCTCTTTGTCGTCTTATAGAAAAATATATGAAGAACCCATCATTTTATCGAGACAACCTTCTGCTTCTGAGGTATAATTTACTTTAATAAATAGGTTTAAAATTTTTTTTTAATGTTTTATTTATTATTGAGACAGAAACAAAGCATGAACAGGGAAGGGGCAGAGAGAGAGGGAGACACAGAATCCAAAGCAGGCTCCAGCCTCTGAGCTGTCAGCACAGAGCCCAATGTGGGGCTCAAACTCACCAACCATGAGATCATGACCTGAGCCGAAGTCAGATGCTTAACCGACTGAGCCACCCAGGTACCCCAATAAATAGGTTTTTTAAAAAGGCTCTATGTCCAGGAAAATCATCCACAACTTGGGCAGTATTTTAATTTAGGAAAAATTAAACTATTGAATTCTTTATTTTTCCACAATCCTTCAATTCTTCCTGATTTCTTTGTTTTAGAAAATAATATCACATTAAAAAAATCATGAATAGGGGGTGCCTGGGTGGCTTAGTTGGTTAAGCGTCCGACTTTCGCTTAGGTCATGATCTCGCGGTTCATGGGTTCGAGCCCCACGTCGGGCTCTGTGCTGACTACCAGCTCAGAGCCTGGAGCCTGTTTCAGTCTGTGACTCCCTCTCTCTCTGACCCTCCCCTGCTCACGCTGTCTCTCTCTCTGTCTCCTAGAAATAAATAAACATTTAAAAAAAAATCATGAATAGACATTTACAAAGAATTATAAATGATAGTAAACATATGAAAATATTTATTTCTACTGATATTAAAGAAAGTAAGCTAAAAGAACCATAAAATAACTTTTTAAAAAAATGTTTTATTTATTGGAGTGCGTGGGTGGCTAAGTTGGTTAAGTGTCCAACTTTGGCTCAGGTCGTGATCTCATAGTTTGTGGATTTGAGCCCTGCATTGGACTCTTTGCTGACAGCTCAGAGCCTGGAGCCTGCTTTGGATTCTGTGTCTCCCTCCCTCTGTGTCTCTCTCCCACTCATTCTGTCTCTCTGTCTCAAAAATAAATAAAATGTTAAAAAAAATAATTAATTAATTTTTAAATGTTTATTTTTGAGAGAGAGAGAGCACGTACATAGTGGGAGAGAGTCAGAGAGAGGTGGGGACAGAGGATCTGAAGTGGGTTCCATGCTGACAGCAGAGAGCCCAATGCAGGGCTCTAACTCGAACTGTGAGATCATGACCTGAGTTGAAAGTCAGATGCTTAATTGACTGAGCCACCCCAGGAGTCCTAGAATGTTTTATTTATTTTTGAGAGAGCACAGGTGGGGGAAGGGCAGAGATAGGGAGACAGGATCTTAAGCAGGCTTTGTGCCAACAGCAGTGAGCCTGATGTAGAGCTTTAACTCATGAACTTGTGAGATCATGACCTGAGCTGAAGTTGGATGCTCACTTGACTGAGCCACCCAGGTGCCTCACTCTTCTATTGGTGTTTTGGTTGGTTCAGTTTTATTTTTTAATGTTTTATTTATTTTTGAGAAAGAGAGCAGGTGAGGGGTAGAGAGAGAGGGAGACACAGAATCTGAAGCAGGCTCCATGCTCTGGGCTGTCAGCACAGAGCCTGATGTGGGATTCAAACCGATGAGACATGAGATCATGACCTGAGACGCTTAACCGACTGAGCCACCTAGCTGCCGCTAGTTGGTTCAATTTACATAGTGATAGAAAGTATAGATGAGAGTACTATCGTCTACTGGTTGGAATGTAAATTGGTACAATTGGAGAATAGCTTGGCAATTATGTATCAAAAGCCTTAAAATTGTGCATATTTTGTGGCGTGGCAATACCACTTTTTTGCGATTTATTATAAAGGAATAGGGGCGCCTGGGTGGCTCAGTCGGTTAAGCATCCAACTTCGCCTCAGGTCATGATCACAGGGTTTGTGGGTTCAAGCCCCGCATCGGGCTCTGTGCTGACAGCTAGCTCAGAGCCTGGAGCCTGTTTCAGATTCTGTATCTCCCTCTTGTTCTGACCCTGCCCTGCTCATGCTGTCTCTCTCAGAAATAAATAAAACATTAAAAAAAATTTTATAAAAAAAAAAGAAATAATCATAGATGTGCCTAAAGACTTAGTTGTAAGGGTAAAAAGTTCTAAAACCAAAAGGAAACAAACTAATTGGAGGCATATATTTCTAAAGGTAGGAAAATGGTTAAAGCAGAGTCTGCATGTTGTTAAACACAATGTAGAAATAATACCAACTGTAAGATGCATCATTATTTAGTGAACCACTAAGGAAAACATGCTAATAAGTATAGTTTAAAAAGTCATTGATAATAAAAGCATCCTATATCAGGGCACCTGGTGACTCAGTCGGTTAAATGTCCGACTTTGGCTCAGGTCATGATCTCACAGTTCAAGCCCCACATCAGGCTCTCTGCTGTCAGCACAGAGCCTGCTTGGGATCCTCTGTCCCCATGTCTCTCCACTGCTTCCCCACTCTCTCTCTTTCTCTCTGAAAAGAAATATTAAAAACAAATTTAAAAAAGCATCCTATATGAGAGAAGTTAAAGTGTAAAAAAAAATATATCTCAGAATTAATCAAATGATAGTAAATATTTATTGAACAATTCCCATGAACCAGGAATGATACACAATAATAGTTCGTGAATATATTTAATAGCATGGAAAATGATAATCATGTTATTTAAAAATAAAATCACATTCATTTATTTACCCAGCACTTCTATGTTAAACATAAAAGTAGGCCAAATGCAAAGTGTTAGATACTAGGGAATACAGTGAAAAGCCAAACTGAATGGCACCTTGTTCCCACGAAGCTTCAACTATAGAGATCCTGTTTTTGTTACAAATAAAAGTAAAAGTAAAATGTTAAATAAATTTATATGTTAATATAAGGAAAAAAGACTTGGAAGATATACATAAAAATATTGACAGTAGTAGTTGTTTCTGATTGATTAAACTTAGTTTCGATTTTATATATCAGTTTTTGCATAACTATATTTTCTGACTTTTCTTCAGTGAGTCTATTTCTTTTGTAATAAAAATTGAAAATAGTTTTAAAATGTGGGGGGAATTTCTTATGATTTATATAGAAATGAATATATACATTTGGGATTTTATTTTAAGCTTCACTGTGAAGTTATGTATGCTCAAAAAAGGTTTAAACCTATATATCAATCATACTGTGTCTTGATTTAAAAAAGTACTATGGCAAAAACTTAGAAAGAAGCAAAAAGAAACAAACAAATTGGGAGCAAACATTTCTAATGAACAGTGTTGTAATGATTTTGAAAGAATTAGCTGTGCTTTGTGCCAGTAATTTATTGTAGGTTTAATTTTAGGATCAATAACTTGTCAAAATATTTGCTTCCAAGAATTTGCTGAATTAGTTCTTTGTTGATGATTTTAAGACTATATACCATGATAGTCTTCACATAAAAGCTTACTTTTAGAATAATTTAATTTGTTGATTGTTGATTTCTGATGGCTCTCAGTGGTGCTAATAGCCGAACAAAGATTAGGACACTGGCTTCATTTAATTAAATGGTTATACTGAACATTGAAAGAAATGATGGGGCTTCTGGGAGGCTCAGTCGGTTAAGTATCCGACTTGGGCTCAGGTCGTGATATTTTTGGGTTCGAGTCCCGCATCGGACTCTGTGCTGACAGCTCAGAGCTGGAGGCTGCTTTGCATTCTGTGTGTGTGTGTCTCTCTCTGCCCCTCCCCTGCTTGTGCTCTCTCTCTTTCAAAAATAAATAAATAAACATTTAAAATTGAAAAATAAAGAGATGATGGTTGGTTTTTTTATCCCAAACTCATACTGAATTTATTCTGTAAAAAAGAAAATCTGAAGGGATGTAATTAGTAAATGGTTTATTGTTATAAAATGTTTAATGTCCCTTTTAATTGCAGTTATTTTTTGTAACACTTTTAAGTCTGTGATTTTTCCATAGGAAGAAAAGGAGTTAGGAGAGAAAAGAGCAGCTGAACTTACTTGCCTCACTGGGCTTTTTATCCTTAGAAGAACCCAAGAAGTCATAAATAAATATCTTCCACCTAAAATAGAGACTGTAGTCTTTTGCCGACCAGGAGAACTACAAATTGAGCTTTATCGAAAGCTGTTGAATTCTCAGGCTGTCAGATTCTGCCTTCAAGGGTTGTTGGGAAATAGTCCTCATCTAATATGTATAGGAGCTCTTAAAAAACTATGCAATCACCCCTGCCTTTTGTTCAACTCTGTAAAGGTAAGTAGTATGTGAGACTGTGTCAGAGATATGAGCTAAGGGTCTGTGTCATGTGAATCTAAGAGGGCAGATTGGGCCAACCTCAGGGGATGCATTTGTGGGTTTTCCAGAAGCTCTACAGCCTCTCCTATATGTTTCATCTGTACAGCTTATCCAGCCTTCTGTTTGTTCGGAAGATGTCCATATATATAGGACTGAACAAGGGATGAAATGGATGTGAGGCATTGCCTTCTAGAGTTTGCCCCATGCCCTTTGGTATCTTGTATAACTAATTCTCTGCTGTGGTCCTCCTTCCTATTTTATAGATATATAGCCAATCAGTTTTGTTTGGTGCAAATAGAAAATTTATCATTGAAAATAATTGTTTCCCATTATAAAAGTAATATGTGAAACATGTATGACATTTATAAAATTCAGAAAATCAGAAGAAAATTAAAGTCATATGGATAGAATATGAATTGGTATAACTGAAAGATAGTTGGCAATGTGTATCAAAGCTTTAAAATTCTTTGTAATTTGTGGCCTGGCAGTACTTTTAGGAATTTATTATCAAGAAATAAAGTTCTCTAGCCAGAAAAAAACCCCATATTTTGATATTAATAATCTTAGCCAATAAATGTACCCAACACTAAATGTTTTTTGGTTTTTTTTTTTTACAAATAGTTTATTGTCAAGTTGGTCTAAATGTTTTTCTAGTATTATTTTGTTTATTCTTTACAGAACTGTGGAGTAAGTATTGGTATTATCATCCCCATTTTTGTTTTTTTTTGGTGAGGAAACAGGGACTCAAAGATACTATATATAATCTAGTTCTACAGAAACTTAATTTTAATGATGTTTTACTTATTATTTTAAAATATACTTTTTTCTCCACTAAATAAATTGGGAACATTTTCCCAAATTAGATACCTTCTCCAAGTATGAGTTTTAATGATTACACAGTTGAGCTAAATGTTTGGATTTTTAATAAACATAAGCAGTTTGGAGTATAGTGAGAGTTTTCTGCTTTGGAGTTAGAACTGGGTCCCTATTCTACTACTTACCAGTTCTTTAGGGGCAAGTTTTTATTTTTTTAATTATTTTTATTTTTCGTGAGTTGGGGAGGTCAGAGAGAAAGGGAGAGAGAGAATCTGAAGCTGTCAGCACAAAGCTGGATGTGGGCCTCAAACCCATAAACTATGAGATCATGACCTGAGCTGAAGTCAGATGCTCAACTGACTGAGCCACCCAGGTGCCCCTTTAAGGGCAAATTTAACCATGGTCAAATTACATCTGAAGAGACTTTATTTTTGTTATTTCTAAAGCAGAGACAATAATAACTTTTGTGAACATACTATTTCATCAAGTTGCCATAGGAACTTGGAAATAACCTAGCAGAATGCCTGACCATAGAAATTAAACAATGACTATGAAAACTCTGTTATCCCCAGCTCATTCTTAACACTAAAAAAAAAAATTCTTTTTTTAATGTTTATTTATTTTTGAGACAGAGAGGCAGTGTGAGCAGGCAAGGGGCAGAGAGGCAGGGAGACACAGAATCTGAAGCAGGCTCCAGGCTCTGAGCTGTCAGCACAGAGCCCGACATAGGGCTTGAACTCATGAACCATGAGATCGAGACCTGAGCTAAAGTCAGACACCCAACCAACTAAGCCATCCAGGTGCCCTATTCTTAACACTTTTTTTAGAACAATTTTTATTCTTTTATTTTTTTCTTTAAACAACAGAATCATAATTTACAAACAAAACAAAAGAAAACCCATGGATGCTGCATCACACTTGAAGTCATTAGTTAGGTACTTGGAAAATGGAGCCTTCTCCCAGAATTCTTCAAGTTTATCCTTCAATGAGGTATATTTACATAGTTATCATAGGAGAAGTCAGCTTTCTATAACTCTGCAGTAAGCAGGATTATAACAATTTATTAATCAACTTTTTAAGAAACAGATTTTATATACAGTGATAAAAATTAAACCCTTTGGGCATGATGCCCAGCAAAAATAGAAGCCAAAAATTCTCCCTTAAAAGGTAGACTTTATCATAGCCCTGAATGCACCAGTTAACTAGTAATAGGCACTGGATACCACAAGCTTCAAATAGGGTTCATAACGTAACAATCTGAGTCTTGTTTTGTGAAGCCTTTTCTCTAACATCATAGCAAATGAGGATCAATAGAAAATGGCTGAAATGAGCCTTCTACATGTATAAATAACCTTTAAGCAGAGTTTTTATAAATGTGTTCCTGTTGAAATTAAGTTTTTTCCCAAGTTCAGTCAAGGTGATGGGTTTCTTTTCAGGAAATGTGAGTGGAATATAACCAAAAGAAATGTAACTGATAACCAAAGTTTACAGAGAATCAGAAGAGTGAGTGCCATGACTAGCCAATATGAGAGCTCTAACTTGTAAATTCCCCTGCGTTGGAGGTGATTTATCAGGCTGTCACAGAATGAAGATATTATCTGTTAGTTGATTCTTAATTAGGGGTGTTAGCATTATAACCTGGAGAGCTTTTAAAACTCCATTTGTTGAGACCTCAACACCTATGGACTGACTGATTCAGAATCTCTGAGTGTAGGACCCAAGTATTAGGATTTGGAAAAAGTGATTCCCCAAGTGATTGATTCTGATTACATGTTCCTGGCTAAGAACTTGTGCCATAAGATCACCATCTCTTGTATTTTGATTTAATATTCACCAGACAACTTTCTGCTAGTGATTTGGCTTTCCTTGTGGTTTCATGTGACAGAATGCATAGACCACTTGGTTTAAATAGGCAGGTCTCGGGGCCCCTGGGTGGCTCAGTCGGTAAAGTTTCTTACTTTGGCTCAGGTCATGATCTTGGGGTTCTTGGGTTCCAGCCCTGCGTCAGGCTCTGTGCTGACAGCTCAGAGCCTGGAGCCTGTCTTTGGATTCTGTGTCTCCCTCTCTCTCTGCCCCTCCCCTGATTATACTCTCTCTCTCTCTCTCTCTCATGAAGAAATAAAACATTAAAAAAATAATAAAATAAATAGGCAGGTCTCCTTTGAAGGTCAATACATTTATATTCTGACTTTGTTTCTTAATTTCATTAGTGTGGCTCATTTGCCTAGAGCTTAAGCTTATTCAGTTTCTGAACATAAAAAGCTGTGGACTAGATCCTGAGTCTGTGGTCTTTTGATGACCTCTCCAGGGTATAGGCATATTAGCTGACCTAAGCTGAAGAAGCCAGCAACCAGTCTTTCCCCTTGTATATCCTAGTGATGTTCATATCTTAGGTTTCCAGGCATTTTTAATCAAGCAGTTTTACCCAGCTATTGTTATATTTTGGAAGTAAACCAAATGTATTCTGTGCCTCGCATCTTACACTATAGGATTCACTGCCGAGTGTTTCTGGAATTATTAAAGAGGGAATACCCATGGAAACACCCATGAAAACGTAGGGAAGTATAATAAAGTATATAGTTAACTTCTCAAATAAGGCCAAAGTTGAAATGTACTTTGTAACCATTAAAGGTTTGCCCTTTGCCACCCAGAAAAGGGCTATAAATAATCAAGTGGAATTTACATTGAGTCCTTAAGTATCTATAGGATTGGGAAAATTGGACAGAAAAATGAGGAAGCAGTTTAGGCAGGTGGAGTAGGTTGAACAAAGTTTTTAAAACAGTGATAAATCTGGTAAATGTGGAAGAAAGTGAGACCAGTCAGTATCAGAAATTTAACCTAAAAAGTGCTGTAGTTAATAAGTATATTTTTAGTTCAGTATTCACATGTCATCTAGACACTTTTGGAAGAGGAATTTCAGAGGTGCTGATCATCACTTTGGAATAAAATTACTCTAAAAACTATAGGTAATATGAACAAAATATAAGTAGGAATAAACTTTTACTAATTTATGGCAGAATTGTTCCTTCTTGTGGAAGAAATTGCTAGGAGAAATTGCTCGTAAGAGTGAGTAAACTTATACTTGATTTTGAGTATAACCTGGGAGGTGGTGTGTGAACTTCAGGAAGGAAGTAATGGAAGGAGAAAAGAGAGGAAAAGAGGTATCAGTGAAGAGAGATCTCAGGGTTTTGGAGAGAACTGTTGTATCACTGTTCGTACTCTAGTTGCTTCTCATTTTTCTGCTGTCCCTCCTCCCCTTCCCAAGGAACACGTGGGCAGTGATGCTTCCCTTGTAGGGTGAAGATTGCCTGCACTAGGAGACTGCATCGGAACGGCTCTGTAATTAACTCAGTAGGATGCATGTTACCTTTTTCAAAAATGACCAAATCATAACCTATGAAGATTTCTATAATAATTAGCTTGGTCTTTTCAGGTGGCTATTAATCTTCACTTCCCCCCATAATTTTAGCATTTCTTTATCTCCCAGCTAACAAAACAAACATGAGCCAGTGTTAACAGTCATCCTTTTAAACAGGAAAAAGAATGTAGTTCAACTTGGGATGAAGATGAAGAAAGTAGTCTGTATGAAGGCTTGGTAAATGTGTTCCCTGCTGATTACAATCCTCTCACGTTTACCGAGGAAGAATCAGGAAAACTCCAGGTGCTGTTGAAGCTCTTAGCCGTTATCCGTGAACTTCGTCCCACTGAAAAGTAAGAGGTCAATTTAATAAACTTGCTTATAAGTGCTCATGAAATTTTGGTTTAGACTATTGCTTTAGTTCCCCTTCTTCCTCCTTTGGGGTCATGGTCTTTATTTAAGAAAAACTATATCTAAAATAGATATGTATGTTTACAAAAACCTGGAGATGCCTTTTGATATCCGACACCTAATTTAGTAATCTCATTCAGAATCCTTTCTTCTTTTCTGTCACTCAAATGTTGATACTTTTTTTTTAAGTTTATTTAGTTTGATAAAGACAGAGGGAGTGTGAGTGGGGGAGGGGCAGAGAAGGAGGGAGACTCTCAAGCAATCTCCACCCTGTCAGCTCAGAGCCTTGTGGGGCTCGAACTTGAACTCACAAAACTTAGACAATGGCCTGAGCCAAAAATCAAGAGTTGGACACACAGCCAACGGAGGCACCCAGGTGCCCCAAATGTCACTACTTCTTGGGGTTTCTCCATAGCCTTCTTCTTACTCTAAACATCCTTCCTTGGTTTCTTCTACTACTCATGGTTTCAACTCTCACTCATACAGTCTTGATTCCAGGTCTCTATCTCTGGTCCAACTCTGCCTTCTCATTCCCACGTCCTTATTTCTTACTGTTTAATGGACGTCTAAATCTTTCTTGATGTCGTGTAAGACTTTAAGAAGCGGATATCCCCAACAGCTTCATCCATGGCAAACCTGATTGTTTTTCATCAATTCCTTGGTTTGATGAATGGCACCATAATCCAAGCAGAAAATCTAGTCATTCTAGACGCACTTTTCTCCTTCACTCATTCAACCTTGTCAGTCACTGAATCCTAGATTATTATTTCATAATCTTGGAATATACCTTCTTTCTGGTACCAAGATTTTTGTTTGACTCTTATAATTAGTGATTTGGGTTATGATGGTCTCTTATAAACTACTTCCCTCTGACTTTGAACCTCATTACATATCAACATTGCCCTAAATTATATTTCTAAACTACAAATGTGAACACATCCCTCTCTTCTGTAAAAGTCCTTTGAAGACTCCTAATTGTCTTCAAGGAATTTCTAAAATCTGTAGCACATTGGGCAAGGCTCTTCACGACCTGGCTAATGCCTCCTTTTCCAGTCTCATTTGCCATCACTCCTTCACATTTACATGTGGTTCAGTTATACCAGACACTTGCAGGGCCTGTCGTTTGCTCTGCTTCTCACCCTCTGCTTTTACCTGTGACAAGCTCCCATGCCTCCATTGCCTTCACTTCTCAGTCACCTGAACAGCTTTTTCTCTTTATCTAGACTTGGCTCTGATGCCTTCTCCCTTTGGAAGCCCCCAGCCTCAGATCGAGTTAGATGCCCCTCTTCTGTACTCCCTTTGTGCCCTGTCCCTGTCTCTTCTGGAGCTCTTCTCACATTATATTAGTTCTCACATTAGTTCTCTTAAATATCAGTATTTATAGTGCAGGGACTATGTCCTAATTATCTTTGTATCAAACTTTATTTGTGAATTAAGGCAAAAATACATAGAAAATATAGCAAAATAGTAATTACTTTTAATTGTCAAGGGATCTTACATAACCTCTTTGGAGCATTTATAATATCATTTGACTTGTGTATATTTTTAGGTTTATTTTTCATAACAATGAAGGAATTCAAATAAGGAAGTAAGGACTACTTTATTTAAGGAAATAAGGGAAATGTTTTATTAAAATGTTTCCTTATTTTATTAAATAAGTATGTTTTTTATGAGCCGACAGCTCAGAGCCTAGAGCCTGCTTCAGATTCTATGTCTCCCTCTCTCTACCCCTCCCCCACTCATGTGCTGTCTCTCAAAAAATAAACATTAAAAAATTAAAAATTTAAAACGTAAAATATGCATAACATAAATTTGCCACCTTAACTATTTTAAAAAATATTTATTATGTTCATTTATTTTGAGAGAGAGGGAGCACAAGCAGGGGAAGGACAGAGAGGACAGAGAAAATCCCAAGCAGTCACCATGCTATCAGTGTAGAGCCCGACATGGGGCTCAGTCCCACAACCCTGGCATCATGACCTGAGCCAAAATCATGAGTCAGATGCTTAACTGACTGAGCCACCCAGGCGCCCCTCGTCCTAACTATTTCTAAGTGTATTGTTTAGTAGTGTCATTCACATTATTGTGCAACCAATCTCCAGAATTCTTTTCATCTTGCAAAACTGAAACTGTACCCAGTGTATAACAACTCCCCAGGCCTGTTGCCTCCTCGGCTCCTGGGAACCACCCTCCTACTTTCTGTCTCTGTGAATTTGACCACTCTAGGTACCTCATAAGAGTGAAATCATACAGCATATTTTAGCTTAGTATTTATTCTCAAGCTTCATCCATGTTGTAGCATGTGTCAGAATTTCTTTCCTTTTTAAGGTTGAATAATATTCCATTGTATGTATTTTCCACATTTGTTTATCCATTCATCTGTTGAAGGTCACTTGGGTAGCTTCCACCTTTTGGCTATTGTGAATACTGCTGCTATCAATATGGGTGTACAAATATGCCTTCAAGACCCTGCCTTTGGTTCTTTTGGCTGTGTACCCAGACGCGGAATTGATGGCTCATTTGGGAAGTCTTTTTAAATTTTTTTGAAGAGCCACCATACTTCTTTTCTTTTCTCTTCTTTTCTTTTCTTTTTTCATTTCTTTTCTTTTAAGTTTATTTGCGAGAGAGAGCATGATCAGGGGAGAGGCAGAGAAAGAGGGAGGCAGAGAATCCCAAGCAGGCTCTGCACTGTCAGCACAGAGCCCAGTGCAGGGCTCGAACTCATGAACTGTGAGATCATGATCTGAACTAAAATCAAGCGTTGGATACTTGACCGACTGAGCTACCCAGGTGCCCCCATACTACTTTCTGTAGCAGCTACACCATTTTACATTTCCACCAACAGTGCACAAGGTTTCTAATTTCTCCACATTCTCACCAATAATGTTATTTTCTATTTTTTTTTTTTTTCAATAATAGGCAACCTAATGGATGTGAGGTCATATCTCATTGCGATTTTGATTTGCATTTCCCTTGTGATTAGTGATGTTGGGCACCTTTTCATATACTTGCTGGCCATTTGTATGTTTTCACTGGAGAAACATTTATTTAAGTCCTTTGCCATTTTCTAATTGGGTTGTTTTTTAGGTGTTGAGCTGTGGCTCTTGTTTTAAAAAGGCTAATTGGGTATAGAAGCCAGGCTTTCCAGGGCTGGGCTGCCTATGCACAAGCATTCTAAACCTTTAAAAAGTTAGTGTTTGGTTCCAGGAACTTGAACCAGATTGTGCTATTTTAGGTCTTCAGGAAGAGGTCTTCTAGCACATACAGTGTTTTTGAGCAGGTTAAGATGTGTTAGAACTGGGTGGAGGCATAGCTGAGAACTCTTGACTTGTCCACCAGGTGACCCTTTTACGGAATTTTTAAAAAGGAAAGTTCAAAATTTAAAAACATTTATTTTCCCTCCTGGTTGTTGCATTCATGCACTAGGCTCCATGGCTCGGTGAGCAGACTTCCTGCTGCGTTCCAGCCCCTGTACCTCTCTTGTGTGGAGACTCTCCTGCTGGGTACACCTGGCGCTGTACTGTACCTGACACCTCGCCTACAGATTTCAGTTGTCTTAGGGGGCAGTCTAGTGAACATAAAAATAATAGCCTGTTTCCAAGTGGTATGTACTTGTGGGGCTGCTGCTCTAGACCTCTAAAAGGATTGTCTGGGATCCCTTACCAAGATAGTCACCTATCCCATCAATCTGCATCTAGCCTTGTAAGGATTTGTTGGGGGAAAGGATTAAGCCAGAGGTGGTTTGTTTTTTTTTTCTGTCTAGTGAAGTTATATCAGAAAAAATTAATATGTTTAGATAATGTTATTCATCCCTACAATGTTGCTGGGTGAACTGGGGAGACCTCCAGGCCCTGAAGCCCCTATCCAGCCTGTCCCAAAACATCTCTGCAGGCTCTAAGTCTGGTCACAAGAAAAGAATTCAGGGACACACCAGACAGAGTGGTTAAGCTGTGCAAGTGAGTTTATTCAAGTGAGACTACACTTTGGAGATGTGAGAGCCAGTGAGCTGAAGGGGGAAGTTTGGGAAGTTTTCGTCTCTCTCTTCTATTGACAGTTGTTAACCGAGAGGTGGGTTATTTATTGTTTGGGGAGAGGATTTCTTTGGGAGCAGCATTTTGCGTCTTTTCTCCCTTATTTGGTCAGGGTCTCTGACCTTCTTTGCCTTGGGCCTGTTTGGTTTGATCTGACTTTTTGTGGCCTTATTTGTGGAATGCTGCTGAGACAGGTTGCTAACTTTCCTGGTACCTGGCCTTGATACCCTCTTTGCTGGCCTTCAGGCATACTATTAAAGCCTGACTAACTGCCTACTCTAAGAATAATAGAAGAGAAAGAGAAAGGAAAAATGATTGAAATAGTAGTATAGGGATTGTGGTAGATTGCAAAAATGGTCTAAGTTCTTCTCCATGTGATTTCCCACTCTGACTCTGAGCTACATGACTTGCATTGGACCATGCGATGTTGGCTAATATGGTACAAAAGAGAGACTTACAAAGATCTTGTGCATTGGGGCTTGTCCTCCCTTGGGTTCTTGGAAACTTTCTGTCACTGTGTGAATAAACCTTGACTAGCTTGGTGAGTAGGTCACCTAGTCCCCAGTTGACATGGCAGCTGACTGCAGATGCTTGAGTCAGCCCAGCCATGACCAGCAGAGGAATCTTCTAGCTGAGCCCAGTCTAAATTGCGAACCTACTGTTAAAAAGCAAAATTCAACCAGGTAAATTTGAAGATCTAATTGGCTTTATTAAACTATTCCTGAACCAGGCAGCATCCCATCTAGCAAGTAACTAGAGAGGAGCTCTGCTGAGCTCAACTAACAAAAAGGTTTTGAGAGGAGGGGAGTTGGGGGGGGGGAGTAGGGGGGTGGGGGGGACAAGAAAGGAATTTATTAGCAAGGAATGCATTGTTTAAGCAGGGTTGCCCTCCTAAAGGGAGCAGAAGGGGTCTATTTCATAGTATTGGTCAGGAAATTCCATGTTGACTGGTTAAAGGTTATCTTCCTTGGGGGCTGAAATTGCATTTAGGTTTGTTATCAAGTTTTGGTTACTGACTTGGGGTCTTGACCTAAGTGATGCCATTTTGGGTCTGTGATTTTCTTTTTAATACTACAGTTTGCAAGCTAAATAGCAAATGAATGGTTGTTGTTTTAAGCCGCTGAATTTTGGGATGGTTTTTTATGTAACAAAAAGTAACTGGTATAAGAAATACAAATATATTGTTGGATTATCTTTCCCTTCTTAGCATAGATAATTAAGAAAACTGTAACTGTTAAAATTTGCTTCATTGTTTTTAGATTTCCAGTGCTAATAATATAAATGTATAGGAAAGATTCTTGACCTTATTTTTATTTTTTGCTTAATTATCGAACTTCAGCTATTGTAATAAATACTGGTTTTACATTTTACATCATTTTATTGTTTTAAAATTTTTATTTTTTGAGGTGTTAAAAGGCTCATTATAAAACAACAGTCCCCAGTTCCTCTCTGCCTTTGCATCCTGTTTCTCAGTGGAGTCCCCACATCCCCTAGTATATTGCTGGTTCATGTGCTGTTAGTGCTGTCTTGTCAGGTCCACATTTTCATCTCCAGAATTTCTCTCTGGTTCTTTTTATTTATTTATTTATTTATTTTTATTATTAAAAAAGTTTTTTTTAATGTTTATTTAATTTTGAGAGACGGACACAGAGTGTGAGCAGAGGAGGGGACACAGACACAGATTCCGAAGCAGGCTCCAGGCTCTGAGCTGTCAGCATAGAGGCCGATGTGGGGCTCAAAGTCATGGAACCATGAGATTGTGACCCGAGGCAAAGTCAGATGCTTAACCAACTGAGCCACCCATGTGCCCCTGCTGTTTATTTGAGAATATTAATTATCTTCTTAAAATTGTCTCCTGTTTCCTCCATTGCTCTGTTTTATACAGGTTTCTTTTTTTGTTTATTCATTTTAGTTTCTATTTTCATGTTGGAACCTCACCTCAAATAGTTGATGATTCATTTGTATTTATGAATAATGTAGTAAAACATTAATTGAACACTCTATGTGTCCGAGTAGGACTGGTGGCCCTCGTTGGGTAATTAGATAGTAAGCTGGCTTTTTTACTTGGGGACTCCATATCTGTGGACCTTTTCTTCGGGGTCATTTAAGTCATTCAGAGATGAATCTTACAATACTATCTTTTTGAGGTGAGATGTGAGAAGAATGCCTAGCTATTGGTATTCTGGGAGTTGGCAGTAAAAGGGAACTGGGATCTTACATCCAGTACGCAGGCTTTCATTTTGATATTTTACTATATCTTTGCCTTCTAGAGTCCCTTGCTCTCAGTTTTCTTTGTGTTACTTTCTCCAGAATATAAACATTCTAGCCGATGAAGAATAGTCATAGGAATAGAGTTTAGATTCTGTTTACCAGTACTTTTATAATAGCTGCAGTCTAAACTCCTTCCTTCTGAGGTGTCTTAAGATTCTCTGATGTGAATACATTTGTGCTTGTTTCTTATTAGAATCTACCTCTTTGAGCACTTAGGTTTTATGTTCTATGTATTCCTCAGCAGGTCACCATTCCATGATTCTCTGTTTTCACATACAATTATCTCCTTGCTTTATCAAAGGTACAATTATTTCTGTTTCTTATCTGCTGTTTTTAGGGTGGCTTCAGAGAGGTGAAGAAAGCAGACAGGTCTTTCTTCCACTATCTTAATACTGGAAGTTTCTTAGATATTGATTTAAAAATTGAATTTGAGGGGTGCTTTGGTGACTCAATTGGTTAAGCATCTAACTTTGGCTCAGGTCATGATTTCACAGTTAGTGACTTTGAGCCCTGTGTTGGGCTCTGTGTTGACAGCTTGGAGCCTGGTGCCTGCTTTGGATTCTGTGTATCCCCTTCTCTCTGCCCCTCCCCTGCTTGCATTCTGTCTCTCTCTCTCTCTCTCTCTCTCTCAAAAATAGATAAACATAAAAAAATTAAAAATTGAATTTTAAGGAGAACCTGTGATTTAATTGTACAAGGTCATTGCTCCATGTTCTATAAATATCACTGATAGTATCACTGTAGTATTTCCCTTCAGTTAAAAAAACCCAATACTGCTTTAAATCTATGTATAACAACTCTTTCTTTTTGATTGGCAGGGTGGTGTTGGTGTCCAACTACACACAAACCTTGAATGTTCTACAAGAAGTATGTAAGCGTCATGGATATGCTTATACAAGACTTGATGGACAAACACCAATCTCTCAAAGACAGCAAATTGTTGATGGCTTTAATAGTAAATACTCTTCTGATTTTATTTTTTTGTTAAGTTCAAAAGCTGGTGGTGTGGGACTTAACCTTATTGGAGGATCTCACTTAATTCTGTATGACATTGATTGGAATCCAGCCACTGATATCCAGGTATGACTTTTTATGAATTAAGTAAACATTATGGGGCACCTTGGTGGCTCACTTGGTTAAACATCTGACTCTTGATTTTGGCTCAGTTCATGATCTCATGGTTTGTGAGTTCCAGCCCTGTGTCAGGCTCTGCACTGGCACCATGGAGCCTGCTCAGGATCTTGGGATTCTCTGTCTCTCCGCCTCTCTTGCATGCATGCACATACTCTTTCTTTCCAAACAAATAAGCAAACATGAAAAAAATAAGTGTTATAGAATGCATACTGTGGACCCAATGCCTGCTGGGATATGAAAATGAAGAGAATATGTAATAAGTGCTGTATATTGAGTCCTTACTTTCTATCAGGCACTCTGCTAGGTGCTTTACATCTGATTAATCTTCACAGTAATCCTGCAAGTGTGGATATTATTAGCCCTGTTTTACAGATAAAGATATGGAAGCTTGTTCTGGGCCACTAGCTTATAAGAGGCAGAGCCAGGATTCACACCCAAACCTGTATTTTCTGTTCTCTACTTTACTGCACAGTTGGGTCTTCAGTATGCTCATGACTCTCAGGGAAAGACAGTAAAGTGCTATAGATGCTATGATCAATGTTTGTGCAGGGTATAGTACAGATAGCTGATTTAGGAAAATATTTCAGAAGCAGCTTTATTTTCTTTGGAATACAGTCTATCTTCACGTATTTTCAGATTTCTCCCTACAGTTTGCATCTCACTTAGTGTCTGTGTTGGGGAACTCAAAGACAACCCTCAGGTTCAGAGATTACTAGAAGGACCCACAGAACCCAGAAAAACCACTATACTCGTAGTTATGGTTTATTACAGTGAAAGGCTATAGAGTAAAATCAGTAAAGGTAAAAGGCACATGAGGAGTTCAGGAGAGATGAGGCACAAGCTTCCACTTGTCCTCTTCCACGGAAGTTGTATGTGCAACACTTAATTCTCCTAGCATTGATGAGTGACAACACATATTGGAGTATTGCCATCCAGAGAACTTCACTCAAGGCGTGGTGTCATGGTGTCAAGAGATTTTGTTGGAGGTTCTTCATGTAAGCATGGAGTAGCAGTGTGGCTGTCTAAGTTGCTCAGTTTCCAACACCACCACAGGTCAAACTGCTTTACAGCCCACACCTGAGTCATACATATTGTTAGTAAAAACTATCTTCTGTGGCCCAAGGCCTTAGGTAAATTAAGATGCTCTTATCAGACAAGAATTGACAAGGGCTTAGAATTTATCTTCCAGGAGCTGGTTGAAAGTGAGACATTTCTTTGGAATGTGCGGGATTTGAATACTAACTGTTTACACTATCATTGATATATTGTGAAACCACAGGAATCTACCTAGAGCCTGAACTGATTGCAGGTATCTTAGAGATTCATAAGGTACTTGGACTGAGAATAAACCCTCCAGGCCCATGCTATGCTTGGTCCTTTGCGTTCTTGCTGTCCAAACTCGCTGTCCTGTTCTTTGATGCGGATAAATCCCCTCACTGTTGTGTGACAGCCCTGCACCCCTTTTCAGAGCCACAGTGAGTGTTCATCGCTCCCTTTCTTTCCAGGAAAAAATGAAGTGGAGAATGCTTGGGTACCCGTGGGCTTTGTTTTCTGAAGCTATAAGTGAAATGTAGAATTCCTAATCTTAAATATGTTACAATAAACATGCTTATCTTGTTAGTAGAAGCAATATGCTTATGTGGACAGGGCTACTGGTTTCTACTGTGCTCTCAGAATTCTTATCTGTTTTCTATAGGCAATGTCTAGAGTATGGAGAGATGGTCAGAAACATCCTGTACATATTTACAGACTTCTAACCACAGGTAATGAATGACCCTTCAGTATGACAAAAAATGTAGTCTGTTTGAAGAATGAAAAAAAATGTTTTTTGGTCAATCTGTGCTTTGATACCAGAAATACTGTTATTTTGTTAACTAGTGTGATAATAGACATGTTTTACCCTATAAATATAACAGACTTAAAGATCTGAAGCAAATCTAATCAATGTTTTCTCTTTAGGTACAATAGAAGAAAAGATTTATCAGAGACAAATCAGTAAGCAAGATCTTTCGGGGGCAGTGGTAGACCTAACCAAGACCTCTGAACATATCCAGTTTTCAGTAGAGGAGCTTAAAAATTTGTTCACCTTACATGAAAGTTCGCATTGTGTTACTCATGACCTGCTTGACTGTGAATGTACAGGAGAAAAAGATCATACAGGTTAGTTGTAGTTTAATTCTGTTATGATGGTGAAGTTAATTTATCTCTCTTTAGCAGTTGAAAACATTTAAATACAGAATAACTGAAATATTTAGCATTTGCATTTATTACTTCTCTTTTTCTTCTCAGGTTGTAGGGCACCTGCCAGATGAATATTTGAGGGAATATTAATTAGAACCTTATTAGTTCTCTTCATTTAGCTTCTTCTGAATTAGCTGTGAAAAGTTTAACTTGTTTAGGAAAATCTTACAAATCCTGGTATAATGGCTTTGGAGTTACAAAAATATTTTTAATCTTTATTTCTATTTCCTTAAAAACATATACTTGACAGAATAATCCTACTGTGATTTTTTTGTTGTTGTTGTTTAGAGCTTATTTATAACGCGGTCATACTTTCTGAGGCAGTTAGCATGGGCCACCATACTTCTCAGTACTTGACGGACTCCTAGTGCTGCTTAAGTGAGCCTGAGAATGTCAGCCCTCCAGAGTTGACGCCGTTCAGATAGGAACTGAGTCAGGAGTAGGACTTGAGCAAGCAATATCCGGTAGTTAGAAGTCCCTTGGCTAAATTGTGTTGAAAAGGTTTAAGAAGTTAGACTGTATAAGACTTACAGGGAAGAATTTATATTTTATGTAAGTCAACATTTCATTCTTTCTCTTGGATGCTTTTTCTATTTTAATAATTTCTTCTCTTATTTTCTCTTCTCTTCATTTTTCCTCATATTTATTCTAATGTTCTTTTTCTTATTTTTCAAGTTGAATGCTTAGCTTGATGATGTTGACTATTTAAGGCTGTAAATTTTCCTCTAAGCTGAATCTCATAATTTTGATATGCAGTCTTCTATTATTCAGTTCTAAATGTTTTCTGTTTTCCATCATGATTTCCTCTTTGACTCATGCATTACATAAAAGTATTTTTTAAATGTATTTTAGTTTTTGTTATTGTGTTCTGGCTCCTGGAGTGTTGTCAGATATATGGTCTGCGAGATATTGATTCTTTGGTACCTATACAGATGTGGTGTGTGGCCTGGTATGTGGTCACTTTGTAAATGTTTCTTTTGTGCGTGAAAATCATGTGTATTCTCTTAATTATGTAGCTTAGAGTTCTGCCATATTAGTCAAATTTTCTGCTACCAAATCAACTTATTTTACAGATTTAAAAATTAAGTATTTTAACTTATAAATTGCTAATATATTTACATGGTTCAACTATTTAAATATATAAAATGTATATATGAAAACTCTTCTATGATACCCTTGTCTGCATAATTTCTAGCCGATGTCCCATAACCATTATTAGCTTTTTGTATGTCCTTCTAGACATATTTTTATGCTCATGCAAGGAACTCTGAATATATATTCTTGTCCAGTTTTCCTACCAATAAAAGGTAGTGTAGTAAGGAGATATAGGTCTGTACCTTTTTCACTTAATAGTACATCTTGAGATCTTTCCATATCATTACAGAAAATTTCCTTATTCTTTTTTCCCTTATATAATCCTCCATTGTATTGATATACCATATCAGTACAGGTCCCCCACAAGTATAATTAGGTATAATTACGGGTATAATTAGGTATACTAATTAGGTTCTTTCCACTCAGTATATATCTTTATTCATGTATCTTTTTCTGTATGTTCAAGTGTATCTATTAGGTAAATTATCAGTGCTTTTGGTTCAGAGAATATGTACATTTATAATTTTATTTTATTATCATTTTTTAATGTTTATTATTTTTGAAAGAGAGAGCACGTGAGCAGCAAAGGAGGGGCAGAAGGATATGGAGATGGAGGATTCAAAGCAGGCTCTGTGCCAACAGCAGAGAGTGTAATGTGGGGCTTGAACTCACAAACCATGAGATCATGACCTGAACTGAACTTGGACACTTAACTGACTGAACCACCCAGGCGCTGTTTTGTCTTTTCATGTTCTGCTTAGTCCAACAAAGGCCTACTAGTGGTTAACTCTCGATCTTTGATTTTTCAGAATGTATTTGTTTTCTCTGTCTCTCTAATGCTGTCTTTGCTAAGTGTACAATTCTTGTCAGTATGGTGTTTTTGTTTTTGTTTTGTCAGTACTTTGAAGGTATTATCCTACTGTCTTCTAGATTCTTAATGTTGTTATCTCTTAAGACCTCAATGATTTTGAGCATTGATAGGATTTAGATATTCAGGAAAGACAGTTTTTTTAAGTATGATAAAATTTGAAGTCTTTATCTTTTAGAAATGCAAAGTGAAATATTTATAGTTGAAATGATATGTACATATTTATTTCATAATAATAAAGATGTAGAGAAAGCAGTTTAAATAAAACAGGATTGGCTATTAGTTGATAGTAACTGAAGGCAGGGTGCATAATAAACCTTTAGGTTCTTCATTTCTATCTTGTCCACTTTTTTTTTAATGTTTATTTTTGAGAGACAGAGAAGGACAGAGTGCAGATGGGGGAGGGGCAGAGAAAGAGTGAGACACAGAATCTGAAGCAGGCTTCAGAGTCTGAGCTGTTAGCACAGAGCCTGTGATGTGGGGCTCAAACTCATGAACCACAAGACATGACCTAAGCGAAAGTCAGATACTTAACCCCACTGAGCCATCTAGGTACCCCTATCATGTCAACTTTTACATATATTTGAAATTTCCCATGAGTAAAATGTTTTGTTTTTTTTTAATGTTTAGTTCTGAGAGAGTGTGAGTGGGGGAGGGGCAGAGAGAGAAGAGCACAGAAAATCCAAAGCAGGCTCCATGTTGACAGCAGTGAGTCCAGTATGGGACTTGGGCTCACAAACCATGAGAATATGACCTGAGCCAAAGTCAAATCCTCAACCAACTGAGCCACCCAGATGCCCTCATAAATAAAATGTTTAAAAATATCCTTTTAGTAGCTTCCATTACTCTTAAAGATAGAGACTAAAGTCTTCATTTTAATTAATTTTTAGAAAATTTTTAATGTTTATTTATTTTTGAGAGAGCGTAAACAGGGGAGGGTCAGTGAGAGAGGGAGACACAGAATCTGAAGCAGGGTCCAGGCTCTAATCTGTCAGCACACAGCCCAACATGGGACTTGAACCCATGAACTGTGAGATCATGACCTGAGCCAAAGTTGGATGCTCAACTGACTGAGCCACTTAGGCACCCCTTCATTTTAATTAATTAATTAATCAATTAATTTTTTTGAGACTAACCTCTTTATTATTTATTTATTTAATGTTTATTTTTGAGAGAGAGAGCTCGAATGAGTGGGGGAAGGGTGGTGAGAGAGGGAGACACAGAATCCCAAGCAGGCTCCATGCAGCCAGTGCAGATCCTGATGCAGGACTTAATGTCAGAAACTGTGAGCTTGTGACCTGAACCAAAATCTTGAATCAAATGCTCAATTGACTGAGCCACCCAGATGCCCTGTTTATATATTTAAGACTAAAGTCTTTAAAGTGGTTAATTAGGGTAGGGTAAATGCTGAAATAGGAAAGCACAGTGGCCTACCACAATAGAAGTGTATTTCTCATTCATGTAACAGGGCACATGATAGTAACTGGTGGACAGCCTTCTATAAGGTGACTTAGTGAACTAGGCTTCTTCCGCTTTTCATTCTACCATCCCCTTAGGCCTTAGAGTTCCCTGCTGGGATCCCTGCATCTGCCAGCCAGCAGGTGAGAGAAGAGGAAGGGTAGAAAATCAGGTGATGTGAGGATTTTTCTAAGCCAGACCTGGAAATGACCAGAACACTTCTACCATGTTCCATAGACAGACTCAGTGGTTGCATCTAAGTGTAAGAGAGACTGGGAAATGTGGCTGAGTGCCCTGGAATAAAAAGATAGGGATTTCACAAATAACCAATAGCCTCTGCCATTCATGATTTGATCACAATGTTTTGCTTCTGGTCCTTGAATGCACTTTACCCTGCATTACTCAACTTCCTGCATCTTTCTTGCCTTTGCTCTCTGGGCTCTGGTTGCCTTAGGCTCCTGTCAGTTCCTCAGACTGTGCCGGAC
The DNA here is from genome assembly GCA_017311185.1 of Proteles cristata cristata. Taxonomy (NCBI): domain Eukaryota; kingdom Metazoa; phylum Chordata; class Mammalia; order Carnivora; family Hyaenidae; genus Proteles; species Proteles cristata. The sequence continues at coordinate 4,569,350 of JAESUZ010001710.1, forward strand.
TCCCTTCACTTTCATTTCTTTGCCTCGAGTGCTTCACCTCCTTTCCTCATCTGGTTCTTGCCTCCTTATCTTTCTGATCTTAATAAAACAAGTCAGTTCTTCTTGTTACATGTGCTCAGGGTCCTCTGTATCTGTATCTTAGTTCCTTACTCTTACCACTGTGTATAATACAGCTCCACAGTTCCTTGTCTTCAGTTCTGAAATCCAGAAAGCTTGAAAGACCAAAAGTTGTTTTTTCTCGTATAAATTTGCAACAAACTTATTGGGTGGCAAAAACTTTACTTAAGCCAATGTGAACTTATCGGTAGTCAGTAACTGAGTGAACTAGGTTATATGATGGGTATAATGAACTATACCCATTTCATAAGACAATTCATATGACTTGCTTTAGAATATTAATGTGTTTGATGATGCAATGCTGTCCCAGATTATTCCAATTATATTCTGAATTTGGAAACCTATCTGGCACCAAAGGTTTTAGATAAGGGATTATATTACCTGTACATCTGTTTGATTATTTGTTTAATGTATCTCTCACTAGACCATGAGGACATTGAAGTCAGAGACTAAAATGTAATAAATTATATGAGCTTATTATGGCATAAAATAAAAAAGTATTGATCATAGTAGGGCATTGCTTGGCCTAAGGAATTTCTTATTGTTTTACTTATTTCAGGTGATTCGTTGGAAAAATTCACTGTCTCTAGAAATTGTCAGCTTGGTCCACATCAGCAGAAGTCTAGCTCTCTGAAACCTCTCTCCATGTCACAGCTGAAGCAATGGAAACATTTTTCAGGAGATCATTTAAATCTTACAGATCCTTTTCTTGAAAGAATAAGAGAAAACGTCTCATTCTTTTTTCAGAATATAACCAACCAAAGTACTGTTATATAAGAAGAAATTACTTCATGACATTCCCTTGCCAACTCTTTAAAAAAGTTACTATGATAATTAAATGTAATTTTTTGAAAACTAATAGAATTATTTAACTTATATATTTTGTTCCAAAATATAATTTTGATACATAGCCAAAATTTGGTTTGCTTAATTTTTTGTATGTATTCTTCAATGTTGAGAAACATTAAAGACATACTCCTATCGTCAAATTATTGTTTATTAATGTTCCATAACTGATGCACTTTTATTAAATATCCATTAAAGAATTTTCATAAGGAATATAAAAGTAAAATACCTAGTCTCTGTCTTTGGGAAATCTAATCTGATTAAGAATATTAGACACAGGGGCGCCTGGGTGGCTTAGTCGGTTAAGCGTCCGACTTTCGCTTAGGTCATGATCTTGCAGTTCGTGGGTTCGAGCCCCGTGTCGGTCTCTGTGCTGACTGCCGGCTCAGAGCCTGGAGCCTGTTTCAGTCTGTGACTCCCTCTCTCTGGCCCTCCCCTGCTCACGCTGTCTCTCTCTCTCTCTCCTAGAAATAAAACATTAAAAAAAAAAAAATATTAGACACAGATGTGTGAGACCATTGAAAAACTTGATCAGTTTAAACTGTAGCTCTAGGGAGCAAGAGAATCAGCAACTAGCATTGCAGAGGCTGAAGATGCTGAATGTTACAGTTGTTGCAAAGCATTTGGAGTGAGTATGGTCAGTAGGTTGGGGCAGGAGGTAAAGGACAATGGGACACTTCCGAATGCTAGTCCTAATCTGAGACCTCAGACTCAGTGACAAGGGGCAGTGACAAGCAGTCTATAAAGCAATGTCCACCAAACATTGTTTGTACTCTGAATAAGAAAGGTTTGGCTACCATTATGTTGAGGGTTGTCTCTAGTAATTTTTGACATTAAAAAGAGAGTTTTAATGTATAAAGCAAGCTTTACAAGACTGAAGTGTACAAAGAGAAAGGAATTTCTCAACCTCCAATTGGAGTTTCTACAATCAACTTCTGCTTCCATTTAAGAATATTTCTTTTAGACTTAATATTGTCTTGAGGTCTTGAATACTCAATTATGTATTAGCAAATCTGAGTTCTTTAGATTTCTAGTGCCATCCCTGGGCAGCTGTACGTATAGGATTCATGAACAGGCAGTCTAAGCCCAAATTTGTCAGTGAGGAAGTAGTCAACTAATAATAAGCAAAAATGGTGTTTCTTGGCCCTAACTATAGGCCTCATATATGAGGCTTTACATATAAAACTTTTTTTCGATATCTTCTTCCATCATATTATTATTCTCGGGTGTAAAATCCTTAAAAAAATACAATGATAGGGACTAGTAACTTATGGTCTATCTTAAACTGTAGTGGATGCTAGAGCGTACTGTCCAGATTGCCAGGTATTTATTTCCCTAGCTGTCTGCCACCACTCCTAGCCAAATCCCTGCCTAACTATAGCCCTGAGCTGAAAAGTGCTGCCTCACCCAAGGTTATGCTCCCTTCCCAGGGTGGCTGTCATCCAGTGATTTGTTGATGTAGGATGGAAAGGCCTAGCTCCAGAGCTCTTCAAGACAACTCTAAAGGACGGTCTGGCTCCAGACCTCTTCAGCTGAGGCCTTTGCTGCAGCTTTAGTGCAGTTCAGTTTCTCTCTCTGTTCAGTCATGCTCCCCTCATTCCCTTGTAGATGTTCTGAAGAGCACTTCCCAACAATTTCCCTGCCAGCAAATCTGCCTCAGCATGTTTTCCAAGGAAGCAGACCTATGACACTCTCCACGGAGTATTGCTGAAGAAAATCATTTTAATAATTGTAATTGATGGCATTCAATTGTAAATACTTGTAGGCAGAATAATCATTTAATTGGATGAGCTGATATGAAAGTTTAAAAAATAGGGGCACCTGGGTGACTTAGTCGGTTAAGCGTCCGACTTTCGCTTGGGTCATGATCTCATGGTTCGTGAGTTTGAGTCCCGCGTTGGGCTCTGTGCTGACTGCCAGCTCGGAGTCTGTGTCTCCCTCTATCTCTGACCCTCCCCTGCTCACACTGTCTCTCACTCTCTCCTAGAAATAAATAAAACATTTAAAAAAAAAAAAAAGAAAGTTTAAAAAATAGTATAATTGGGATGCTTGGGTGGCTCAGTCAGTTAAGCGTCTGACTTCGGCTCAGGTCATGATCTCGCAGTTTGTTAGTTCGAGTCCCACGTCGGGTTCTGCGTCGATAGCTCAGAGCCTGGATCCTGCTTTGGATTTTGTGTCTCCCTCTCTCTCTGCCCTTGCCCTGCTCATGCTCCGTCTCTGTCTCTCAAAAATAAATATTAAAAATTAAAAAATAGTATAAGTTTTGCTTTATACCATTTGTTTTATACTATTTAAAAAAATAGGCTCTGCAGAAAGAAAGAATGTACCACTTGTACATTCACAGTGTTGTGCAGTCATTACCACTATCCATTTTCAGAAAAGAGTTCTTTTCTTAGTGTCTTCCTTTCTTTCTTCCCGGTCACCATCAACCCAAAGCTGTTGGTCTCCATCCCATTGACTTCCTGATTGATAAATGCAGTGAACTCTTTTCAGTCTTCGTCTCAGCTTTTTTTCACCTTAGATACTGGTGAAAACTTTCTTCTTGAAACTCTTGCCTTCCTCAATTTTGATTAAATTGATTATGTTCATTTGTCATTCCACAAATATTTTTTAAATAAAAAAAATTTTAAATGTTTATGTATTTTGAGAGAGAGAGAGAGCAAGGAGGGGAGGGGCAGAGAGAGGGATACAGAGAATCCCAAGTAGGCTGCACACCGACAGTGCAGAGTCCAACGTGGGTCTTGAATCCATGAACCATGAGACTGTGACCTTAGCTGAAATCAGGAGTCAGATGCCCAACCAACTGAGCCACCTAGGTGCCCCTAATTTTAAGGTATATTTATTTATCCTGAGAGAGAGTGGGGAGGGGCAAAGAGAGAGGGAGAGAGAGAAGCCCAAGCAGGCACTGCACTGTCAGCACAGAGCCTGAAGCAGGGCTCACGAAGCCATGAGATCTTTCTCTGAGCCGAAATCAAGAGTCAGAGGCTCAGGAGATTGAACCACCCAGGTGCCCCTCCACAAATACTGAGTAGTTGGCACATACCGGACATTGTCCTCGGGGTTGTGCATACAACAGTGAACACCACAGGCCGTCTCTGTCCTGCACTTTCATTCTAGCACACAGAAAACAATGCACAGATGTAATACAGCACATGAGGAAAAGTGCTATGAAGCAAAATAAGTGGAATAAAGGAAAGATATTAAAGTGGTGCCATGGATTGTATTTATAGTGGGTTAATTTATGCAGAGACCTGAAAGAACCATGACATTCTGTTGGAAAAATATTCCAGACAGAAGGAACCTCATGCAAAGGTCTTGAGATAGATGAAGGAGTATGTGGCATATTTGAGAAACCGCCAGAGTCCGTTGTGGAGAGAGTAAGAGTAGTAAAATATGAGTTCAAAGAGGTGATGGTGGTGGGGCAATTCAAATGTTGGAGGGCACTGAAGATGGTCTAGAGAGCTTTAGCTTTTACTCTTGAGGGAGATGGAAAACCACTGGGATTTGAGCCCAGGAAAGACGTGATCTGAATTGCTCTGGTGATGGAACGGAATGCTGGAACATGGTGTGGGAGCAAGATGACTTATAAGATTATTGTGATAATCTAGTTAAGAGATGATGGTGATTTAGACCAGAAGGTGTTAAGGAACAGTTGGATTCTTAATATTTTTGAAGGCAGAGCCAATAGGATTTCTGAATAGATTGAAAAAGAGTAAAATCAAGAATGACTTCTAAGATTTTTGGCCTGAGCCGAAGGAGGAATGGTATTGCCAGTTACTGAGATGGGAAGACTGAAAAAAGGCTGTGGGGGAAGATCTGAAGTTCAGTTTTGATGATGTCAAGTTTGATAGGCCAGGGAAGATTTCAAATAAGCTTCATAGATGAATTGGATTCAGAGCATTGGTCAAAGCTAGAGATAAAGTTAGGATTTTGTCAACATATGGATGGTATTTAATCAAGTCATGAGATTGGATGAAATTAACGAGTAGTAAGTGTAGGTAGAAAGACAAAGCAGCTAAACGTAGGGATAAGTATAACGATGACTAGCATTTATTAAGTGCTTATTGCTGTGTTGTAAATGCTAAGAGCTTCGCAACCTATGAGATAGGATTAGTATTGTTCTATATGAACAGTTTTCTCATCTGTTCAATTACATGTCTAAGGGTAGCTGTGAGACTTAAGTGAAATATTGTATGGTTAGTAAGGTAGAAAAATATTATCTTGGCTGCTTATATCAGAATTCCTCTTAGTCTTTATTTGGAAAACACCTTATTAAAATTTGGGTGGGAGAGAGTAAGCCATGGGTGTTGGTTGCTGTCAAAGCGTAATGAGGGAGAAAACTGGAATTTTGAAGGCAATCTGATGAAGGGTGAAGAGAGAAGAATTTGAGTATGGAGGGAGGCTGGGACTGGCTTAGATTAAAATCTCCCAGTGACAGAACTGGAGGATATTTGAATAACAGTTGTTCTCTATGTAGTTGTTTGCTAAATAGTCCTGGAAGGAGCTAGCCCTCCCTTTATCTCTTTCCCACCATGAAATCTTGCTGAAATGTCAGAAGAGGCTGAGTTTTGCGAGGGAATCCCTGTGACACGGGACAAAGGCAGCAAGTGTGACATGGGAGCCCAGAGGCTGAGAAGCACAGGTGATGGTAAGCCCTTGGGAATTGAGGGCAATTTTGGACTTTGATAGGCCAGTTTATGGGGGATTGAAACTCTTTTAATTTAAATGTTAAAGGGCACCCAGTTAACATATGGGTTGCATATATAAAGCACCTTTCCTGTGGCAGATGCTTAGTTTATAATAATTCCCTTCTTTTCCCCTTCTCTGTGCTCCCCTGCCCATAGGTCTATAATATAGCACTTAACATATAGTCTGTAACTATTTACCTGGCTCTTTCTTCCACCAGGCTGTTTCTTTGAAGACAGGGATTTATTTTACTCATCCTAGGATTGAATTACCTTGTATGGTCTCTGGCACCAAATGGCTACATTTAAGTAGGAGACTGAGTGAATGAATGATTGATTGATTGAATGAGTGACATAATTCACTTCTTTTTCTTCCTTAACCACATGATTGGGTTTCTTGCTCATAGATCTAAGTTTCAAGGTGTTTATCAAGCTGAGCATGTAGCTGTGCTGGACCCTCAAGAAAGCAGAGCCAACAGGTTTTTTTTTGTCTTCTGGCAGCTATGGCCTTCCGTTTTTGCTTCCCCGATTTCTAATTGCCTGCTGCAGGAGCTGATGAAAGCTCTCAGTATGATGCATAGGATTTGAATCACACATTGAAGTCATTTCTAATTACACAAATACACCTTTGACACATGGTCATGTGAATTCTTGTTCTAAATGATAATATGAATACATTTTTTTTTAAAATGTTTTTTATTTATTTCTAGGAGAGAGAGAGAGAGACAGCATGAGCAGGGGAGGGTCAGAGAGAGAGGGAGTCACAGACTGAAACAGGCTCCAGGCTCTGAGCTGGCAGTCAGCACAGAGCCCGACGCGGGGCTCGAACCCACGAACCGCGAGATCATGACCCGAGCGAAAGTCGGACGCTTAACCAACTAAGCCACCCAGGCGCCCCAATATGAATACATTTTAATCACATTCTCATTAAGACCAAATCACCAATGATGAATTAAAATGCAAACAGCTCTGATTAGCAGAATTCAACTTCTCAACAGCCTGTTTGTCCATTTAACAGGTTGTATGATAAAGAAGCACGTCAAAAAACCCTGCTGTCATTTTCTGAGTGATGCAGTCCTGGCCTACGTCACATTGCCCGGGCGATTTGGTATAATATATTGGAAAGATTGAAATTCTGTGATTTGCAGCAAGTAGCACGTATAATCAGCAGATGGCACTGTTTCTCTGAGTTGGCCCCAAATTAATACTGGGTTCTAGAGGGGTTTGTAGACATGGCTATTTTTGTCGTTGAAGGGGGGATTCAACAAAGGGATATTATTGTCTTCTTACCTTGTATGATACAGGGCTTTTTGATTTAGACTAGTTTCCTGTGGCATTCTGCCCTAGCTGGCCTGTTGCTTTTAAGCCATTACAAACTTCCATCCCTGAGATCCTTTGTTGTCCACAAAATCTATGCCAATTCAGAATACAGCTGTCATGTTATGAAAAAAAAAATGTGAAAGAAGAATCCTTATTGACACAGACAGAATGGTTTGTTGGAGTTGGTTATGCTTACTTGAAAACCTGAAGCGTTAAATATAATTTAATTTTTAGAAAGTTTTTTTAGATTATTAAAAAACCCCATAAGTCTCTTTTTGAGTAATGAAAATCCAACAAAGCAGACCAAAACAAATAATTGCTTTATTTTTTGAGGAAATGTCAGCAAAATCCTGAAGACATCTTCTGAGTAGTGTTAATGCTACTGGTAGGGACATAGCGGCGGATGGGAGTGTTATCCCTCATCTTTGTTGCTTTCTTTATCTTGATAGAAATATTTGGTACCCATTGGTGTTTATACTGCCACAGCACAATAGAAATGGTATTTTAGAATTGATTCAGTCAATTTGATTGCAACACCCATTTTGCTCAGACTGACAATCAAATTTACAAGACACCACAGGCTGCATCTGTTTTTAGATTTAGTTCTCTTTGGGGAAGCACACAGCACAGGTACCAAGAAAGCATGAATTACAAAAGAAGAACAGAAGTTCATGATTTAGGCAAGGTTTCCACATGTCCCAGTCACTCTGCCCCCCCGGGGATACCTGCGGTCTTGTGAGGTGGGAACAGGGGGTGTGGACAACCTCAGTAACTGGAAGCCAAAGCTTTGGGGGCCCTTCAGTCTTTGTACCTCGCTAAGGTAGGGAAATAAAGAGTAAATATGGAGGCCAAAATATCGCTTGGTTTTTTGATAGCAGCTTAGTTGATGAACTCAGCTTGAGGCCTATTACCCAGGTGGGCTTATTACAGAACTCTGTCCAGCCCATAAGGAAATGCTTTCCCTGGATAAGCTCCATGATGTGGAGGCACAGAGCAGAGCTTGTGCTTTCTACAAGCAGGCCCAAGACTCCTTCCCAGAAGGAAGGAGGTGGAGGTATATCCTTTTTTGTTTGTGTGTTTGCATTTTTTTTTATTGAACTGTGAGATTGTGACCTCAGCCAAAGTCAGATGTTCAGCTGACTGAGCCACCCAAGCGTCCCTCGGCAGAATTCCTTCTTGAGGGAACCTCAGTTTGTTCTCTTAAGGCCATCAGTCCACCCACACTCTGGAAGGTAATCCCCTTCATTTAAAGTCAACTGACTATAAATATTATTTATATAAAAAAATACCTTCATAGCAACTTTGGACTAGGGTTTGACTAAAACAGCTAGGCACCATAGCCTCACTGGTTGACACAAAATTGGCCAACACACTATTCATTCTTACTTATTTATTTTTAGTTAATAGCACCTGGGTAGTATTTCCTGTGTGCCAGGAACTTTTCTAAGTGCTTCATAAACATTAGCTCATTTAATGTGCTTGTGCTTACTAATGAGGACCCATTTTATGGATATATGAATACAGATCTGAGTGTATGACTATTAGTTCATAGGTTGTAAGGTTGTTCCCCCTCTCCAATTTATCTACTTTCTGTTCACCCTTAATTACTTTACTCTTTTTTTTTTAAGTTTTTAAACATTTATTTATTTTTGAGAGACAGAGAGATGGGGCATGAATGGAGGAGAGACAGAGACAGAGAGGGAGACACAGAATCTGAGGCAGGCTCCAGGCTCTGAGCTGTCAGCACAGAACCCGATGTGGGGCTCAAACTCATGAACTGTGAGATCACGACCTGAGCTGAAATTGGACGCTTAACCCACTAAGCCACCCAAGTGCTCCATTACTTTACTCTTTCATTTGGGCCTAAACATCCAGAGTGTTCTTTTCCTGGGCTGTGCCTCCCCCTGCCCCTGCACTTCTACACTCTCCATTGCCATTCTGTGGCTGTGATTGTCAAAGAATACAAAATAACGGGTGAAAATGACATAGCTTTATTTCTTAAGTAAAAGTCTGGGTTGGCAGTTCAGGCTAGTGTGAAAGTTTTAGTCGTCAGGGACCCAGGCTCCTAGCTTCTCTGCTGCTTCTCTGTTCTTCCTATGCAGCTTCTACCTTTGAGTTCAGACTGGCTCTCACAGTCCTCTCTGCATCTCAGCAGACAGGAAGGAGCAAGGCAGGCCTTTGCTGAAGGACCTGTCCTTGAAATTGCATGCCTACTTTCACTTCCATCCCATTGGCTGGAACCGGTCACATGCTTAAGTGGAGCTATTCCTGACAAATGTACCAATCAAATGAGTCACTTCTTCTCCCAGTGGCTCTGATGAATGAAGGTACGAATGAAAGCCAGGGGTTACATTGATTGGGCTCTCTTCACTGGAGTGATTGGGAAGAAGCACAGCCTCCTACGCTTGGGCAGTTTACACAATCTTAATCAACATCAACAAAAGTAGAGCCATTTACTAAATAACAGGGAAGGGTAGGAAATGTGGTATCTAATAAACTGTGAAAAAGTAACTTATACAAGGACTTTGTAAAGAAGGCTGATGTACATAGAGGCTAAGATTTTTTTTAGTCATTGTTGAATTAATTTTCAAGTTTTCAAGAGAGTGTGATTATTTATATGATTGCTATTTAATCTGCCCTGACGAGTGCAGCAGTAATACTAATAGCCTGTGGCTTATATCAGCACTTGGAAATGTTAACACAGTAATGACTATTTTCTACTGTTAGCAATAACCATCGCAATAGGGTGTCACATTAACCTTTATCTTCTGAATCCTGTTCATATTTTAAAATTCAATCACTGGCGGAGCAGGCAAGGCCAGCTTTATTATATGAAACCAGTTGCTTTCATCTTTCTCCCTTTATTCATTCAGATCCTCTAGCATAAGAGGAAGGTAGGATCTGCCTACCAAGTAGAAGCTTTGTGCTTTCTTCATAAGGCCTCATTAAACATGGTCAGGAGGGAAATATAGCCATGTTTCCCCCCAGGACTGGCTTTGGAAATCAGTCTCTAATTCATGGGCCACCAAAAAAGATAGCACTGAACCTGCTGTGGGTACCATGTTTTTCTTTTTCTTTTTTTTTTTTTTAAATGTTTTATTTATTTCTAGGAGAGAGAGAGAGACAGCGTGAACATGGGAGGGTCAGAGAGAGAGGGAGTCACAGACTGAAACAGGCTCCAGGCTCTGAGCTGGCAGTCAGCACAGAGCCCAACACGGGGCTCGAACCCACGAACCGCGAGATCATGACCTAAGCGAAAGTCGGTTGCTTAACCGACTAAGCCACCCAGGCACCCCGAGTACCATGTTTTTCTTTCTTCCTGACCTTTATGCACTCTTCTATTCAGGGGCAAAGCTAAGACAGCTCACAGGGGTACCCGGATCCATGGTCTGTGAGGAAGGGCCCCTGGCTCTGGCATTCCAACTGGACTAAGGGCCTTTGCTCGTCCCACACAGCAGCCCCCACTGTTCTCACTCTCATAGGTTATGAGAAGCTCATGGAGATGAGATTACGGAAAGAAGGAAGAGTGCGCATGTGTAAGAAAGCAAGAAGGGGATGATTGGTGTGATGCCACAGCTCCTGTTCAGATTCCAGTCTAGGAGCTAATTTATAAGAACAGGCTGTGGGCCCCTCTGAACCTCTGACTCAATCTTGTGGTGCCAGAGGGTATCTGTGGAAGACCCTGTGACAATGCCTAGGGTGATGGAGACATGGTAGTTAACACTGGGGCATCCAGTTTGTTTGTTTGTTTGTTTAGAAAAAAGAATTTTAAGTTTATTTATTTTGAGAGAGAGAGTGAGAATTAGAGTGTGCTTGGCCAGGATCCCAAGCAGGTTCTGCATGTCAGCAAACCTGTGAACCCAAGAGATCCTGACCTGAGCCAAAATCAGAAGCTCAATTGAGCCACCCAGGTACTCTGGAACATCCATTTTTAATCACTTGGTAGTTTAGCTCTTGGGGTGGCCTGGGTGGCTCAGTCAGTTAAGCATCCAACTTCGGCTCAGGTCATGATCTTGTGGTTTGTGGGTTCAAGCCCCACATTGGGTTCTGTGCTGGCATCTCAGAGCCTGGAGCCAGTTTCAGATTCTGTGTCTCCCTCTCTCTCTCTGCCCCTCACCTGCTCATGCTCTGTCTCTCTCTGTCTCAAAAATAAATAAACTATAAAAAATATTTTAAAAAATTTAGCTCTTATCACCAATGGAAAAACAATTACTACCTTTTCCCTCTAAACCTCATTCTTCTCAAAATAGAAGTCAAAGTCCTGATAATGGCCCATAGTCTGACATTCTCTGCCCCCATTATCTTTATGACCTTACCTCCTCCTCACCAACTATCCATCTTTCTCACTGTCCCCTTGTTGTTACTTGAATACTAAGCATGCTTCTGTCCTGGTGCCCTAGAGCCTGGCCCATAGATTCTCAGCAACTAGTTGGGAAACTGAAGTGAAGGAAGGAGTGGCCAATGGTATCTAACATTTTCTGTGGAAACAAGGGGAAATGTGAGACAGGAAAAAGCCATTTGATGAGTTCTAAGACTTACTTTGTAGTTAAGGCACTGGAAAAATGGCTTTTGTGGTCAGTTACACAGATTGTCATGTTGTCACTGGAGACAAAATTCATAGGTATGGTTATGCTCTTGAAAGGTAATTAAGAAAGAACTGTATGATTCAGAGGGTTGACTAGATGCCAAAGAGCATTGATGGCCATTTCCCCCCATACACTAAAACCCACTATTAACTGTGAAGAACTGTAGAGCCTTGAAAAAAATGCTGAGCAATCAAGAAGGCTCTGTTGCCTGTGTGCTGAAATGGGATTGAGATCAACAGCCAGAGTTGTCGACCACTTGCTAAGTCTCCATGATGCTTTATAAAACTTTCTAGTCTAATGAAGTGAGTTTGAGAAGCAAACCCTGTAAATTCTCTCCCTAGTTCTAGAACTCATTCACCTCCAGTATTTAGTTTCTATGAAGTAAATTAATCCCCAAAGTGTGGGAAAGCTTTTGGAGATCCTTGGTTAGAAAGTACCTGCAGATATAGGAATAATTTAACATTAAAATTTTTTTTAATGTTTATTTATTTTTGACGGAGAGAGTGAGAGCAAGAAAGAATGCATGAGCTAGGGAAGGGCAGACAGAGAGGGAGACACAGAATCTGAAGCAGGCTGCAGCCTCTGAGCTGTCAGCACAGAGCCCAATGCAGGGCTCGAACTCACAAACCGTGAGCTCATGACCTGAGCAGAAGTCGGATGGTTAACTGACTGAGCCACCCAGGTGCCCCAGAAATAATTTAACATTTGATAAGACACCAAATCCAGAATGATTACTGTTCAAATAGGGAAAGATGAAAACCTGATGATAGGAGAATGTTTTAAAGATACTCACGTGAGACTTATTATTGAGGCACAAACTCTCCACTCGTTCTCTCTGTAGCCAAAGTAAACCTTCTTTGGCATTTCTGGTCTTCCCCTGGCTCCTAAATCCACCAATCTTCAGCAGGGAGTCTAGATGTGAACTCAGCTTTTCCTGTCTTGTGCTGCACAGAAGCTCCTCAGTGAGCCATCCAAGGAGCCAGTCCCAGTCAGTAGGAAGCAAGGAGACTGGCTTTTCTGGTTACTGTCCTAGCTTAGACTAGAGACCATTTCCACTAATTGCACTGGGGAACAGCCCTCATGGTTACACTCCACAATAGATACATTTAATAGTGTCGTCTGAGGGAAACAGATAGTGGACAGCTGCTTTATTTCTGTGAAGTTCTATCCAGGAAGGAAATTTCCAGGCTTAGAGAGAAATCATATGTAATTGCTTCTTATGAGAACTATCACCATGGAAACATCACTTCTGTCATCCATCTGGAAGAAAGCTGTTGTTGGGTGTTAGAGGGACATCCAGTGGGCCTAATGGCTGGTATAATTCTGGGCTTATGAAGAATTTCACTTTTTAAAAATGATGCTTCTAGTATGTTTGTGCCTATCCCAAGGGAGCCAGAGGCTAGATACTAACTGGGCAAATATAAAGTCCGCATCATTGCAGTGTGACTGTCAGAGCTCTGGTGTGGGAATCAGCAATCTGGAAATTCTAGTCAGATGGTCCCATTGATTTGGCCTCCAATTGTGTGGAAGTCACTTAATTTTTGCACTTTCTGCTAATGATAATAATGAATCATTTATTGATTGCTTACTATGTACCAGACATTTTACTAAATGCTTTATGTGCATTATTTCATTTGTTCCTCTTGACAATCCTAAAATGAATATATTATCCCCATTTTATGGCAGGAGGAGAAGGACATAGGCCTAAAAAATTAAATACTTTCCAAGAGCACAATGTTGGTTAGTGGTAGAAGTTGGATCTAATCCCAGGTTCATGTGGCTTTAGAACTCACTTGTGTGTACCAGCCTTAAACTTGCCAACTAAGCGGAAATTTAAGTACTATCTTGTAGTAGTCATCCGTGTGATGGACTGTGGGCCTCTGTCTCTCATACCAGGATTACTTATTCTCAGATTAAGATACATTAGCCAGAGAATTTGGGAGTTCATGAAGAAAAATTCAAGTAGGAATTGGAGACAAGGAAAAAGATTAAGCTTCTTTTCTTTTTTTTTAAAGCTTATTTCTAAAGGAAAAAAAAGGATATGTGTCATAGATTTTTAAAAAGTAATTGTTACAGAGGATATCCATGAAGAGATTAGTTATTTAATCTAATTATTTGTCCTTATTAAAGCATTTGGTGGTCAAGAAATGCCTATAGAGGAGTTGGAAACAAAACGAAACAAAGGAGAAAATGTCATTCTGTGAGCATGACCTGCTGGTGGCAGCAACAGTTCACAGCAATTGTCCCTCATTTCATTAGGAATTCCAGGCACGTCTTAAAGCACACAGCTTCCTGTTTTTATAAGATTTCAAATCACAGGATGCTGTTATGATAGCTATAAAAATTGGCGAATCATTCTAGCTATCAATATGACTGACAGGATTATTTTCCAGGACATTTTTATATTACCAGAGTTTTACATTCACTTCCTTCCCCACCCCCCATGGGTTAGAAGGGGGTGGATAGAAGAGGTAGAAAGGGGTGGGTATTAAATCATTAATTAAATGAGAAGTGAGCAAGCTTTTAAGAAACTGATGGAATAGACCATTGAAATCAGTAATACCACCTTAGTTATTAACTCCTGGTTTTGCTGTAAGATGAAGATGGGTTTAATAAACTGACTTTTGCACAGGATGAAATATTTGTTGTTTTACTGAGAATGTTTTGAGCAATCTCCAATCATCATTGGATGATTTTTTTCAGTTTTCTTCCATAAACATTATTAAGGGATTCTTTGACTTTCAGATGGCTTTGAAAACATGGAGACTTAATGTTTATTCCATAAGTACTAGATGATAAACAAATGTTTTGGTTTTTTCTATTTATGCCTGAGGAAGTGCTCCTAAAGAGAAATGGAAAGTTTTGCAGTTTCTGAGCTTTGAGGAAGGCCAGCCTCAGGTCAGCGGCAGGAGCTGTCTCTCTTTTGTGTCCTCAGACGCCTAGGTGTGGAAGGTTCACATGGTCAGACAGAGACGCTTTGACCTGGACATTATTTTCTCTCTGGGTGACTTAACCCCGTAGACTTCCCTACCTCAGAGCCTGGTTTCTGATTCTACATTGCTGCTGAGGAAGAAGACATAGAAGGGCCAGCTTTCTGAGTCAGCAGACCTTCCAGCCTCCTCTAATGGAAGGAGCAAACACACTGAGGCTTAGAGAGGTGATGCCTCGTAGGTGAAAGGGATCTGCATGAGTTGCATCTGGATGGAGCCATTGGAAAGGAAAAATGTGATCTACCTGGAAGGACATGTTGAGCCTTCAATCATTCCTACACCCTGAGATGTTGATTGCATCAGGCAAGTGCTCAATGCATGTGAATGAAATGAAGAAATGAATGAATAAGGCAAATACTATAATGCACAAGAACTTCTTCCATTATTTCGGTAAGGTGCTCTATGTCTTACTCACGGATTCATTCATTTGCCATACATTGTTTGAAAACTTATGATATTCTAGATTTTTTTGTTAAACGCTTAGATTCAGGGATGCTTATTTTCCTTTCTTACAGGTTCTGTCTGTCATGTCATTTTGGTGTGAGGAATGAGTCTGGAATCTAAGTTTTAGAAAATAGTTGGCCAGTTGTAACAACAACACTTAAATAATCTGCTCTTTCTCCATTGATATGTCACCCATATCCTATAGGTTTATTTCTGGATTTATTATGATGTCTTTTAAATTAATATGTATTTACAAAATTTATTAGTATTTAGTAGACAAATTTCTCTTTAGTATTTTTCTTTTTCAATACTTCGTTGGTTATTCTACACCAATTATTTTTTCTGGATGGCTCTAAATTATTTTGTCAGTTGATTTGGAGGAACATGATATATTTACAGTATTCATTCAGGAATGTGAGATGTCTCTCTAGATAGTTGTGTCTTCTTTTATATTCCTAGGGAATTTTGTGTTATTTTCATTATGTGGAAGAAAACACAAAACATAGCTGGCTCCCTTAGCAGTTCATATGTCTGCTCAGAACTCACCTCCTTTTTTTTTTTTTTCAAATAGTTTATTGTCAAATTAGTTTCCACATAACACCCAGTGCTCATCCCCACAAGTGTCCTCCTCCATGCCCATCCCTCCTCCCCCCACATCCACCAGTCCTCAGTTTTTGTCAGCATTCAAGAGTCTCTCATGGTTTGCCTCTCTCCCTTTCCCCCACCATTTCCACCCTTCTTCTCCCCCTTGGTCCTCTGTTAAGTTCCTCCTAATCCTCCTATACGTGCACACGTATGATATTTGTCCTTCTCTGCCTGACTTATTTCGCTCAGCATAACACCCTCAAGGTCCATCCATGTTGCTACACATGGCCAGATTTCATTGTTTCTCATTGCCATGTAGTATTCCATGGTATAGATAAACCACATCTTCTTGATCCATTCATCTGTTGATGGACACTTAGGCTCTTTCCAGGTTTTAGCTATTGTGGAGAGTGCTGTTATGAACCAGAACGCACCTCCTTAGAAAGTCCTTCCTAATCTTGCCATTAAGTAGCATTCCCTTGACTCCCATAACTTTTTATTTTGCTTTATTTTTCTTTATAGCACCTTCTGTCTGACGTAACTATTTGTTTTGCGTTGTATATGGTCTTTCTCCCCCAGTAGGATGTGGTAGGAGACTGGATGTCCTACTCACTTCTGTATCTTCAGTTCCCAGCAGTGCCTGCCACATTCTACTAGGAGTATTTGTTGGCTAAATTGTACTTACCACCCATCCTTTTCCAATCTTCACATTTTACCATCTTGGTTACAGATCCATTTTTATTTTATTTATTTATTTATTTATTTATTTTAATAAATTTATTTATTTTTATTTATTTTTATTTTTATTTATTTCTAGGAGAGAGAGAGAGACAGCGTGAGCAGGGGAGGGTCAGAGAGAGAGGGAGACACAGACTCTGAAATAGGCTCCAGGCTCTGAGCGGGCAGTCAGCACAGAGCCCGACGCGGGGCTCGAACCCACGAACCGTGAGATCATGACCTAAGCGAAAGTCAGACGCTCAACCGACTAAGCCACCCAGGCGCCCCTACAGATCCATTTTTTTTCCCTAGCATTTTATTTTATTTTATTTTTTTACCAATAGTTTGTTGTCAAATTAGTTTCCACATAACACTCAGTGCTCATCCCCACAAGTGTCCTCCTCCATGCCCATCCCCCCTCCCCCCCACATCCATCAGTCCTCAGTTTTTGTCAGCATTCAAGAGTCTCTCATGGTTTGCCTCTCTCCCTTTCCCCCACCATTTCCACCCTTCTTCTCCCCCTTGTTCCTCCATCAAGTTCCTCCTAATCCTCCTATATGTGCAAACATATGCTGTTTGTCCTTCTCTGCCCCTACAGATCCATTTTTAAAGGCCAGCTGGAGGCTGCTTTGTATTTATCTCCAATCCTATTCTTCCTCTTCTCTCTTTGAGTCAAAATTTAAAGTTTTTTAAAATAAATGTTCATGTGCTTTTACTTCATATTTACGTAATATAAAACACTATATAGAACTGTTTGTTCTTATTTTTGTTAAAAAATTTTTTATTAATGTTTTATATTTACTTTTGAGAGAGAGAGACAACATGAGCAGAGGAGGGTCAGAGAGAGAGGGAGATACAGAATCTGAAACAGGCTCGAGGCTCTGAGCTGTCAGCACAGAGCCCGATGCGGGACTCAAACTCACTAACTGAGATCATGACCTGAGCTGAAGTCAGATGCTCAACTGACTGAGCCACCCAGGCGCCCCTTATTTATTTACTTTTTATTGACATATGATTGAAACAATGTTACATTGGTTTCAGGTGTGTTTGCTCTTATTTTTTCATTCCATGGAAAATGTGTATATAAGTAAATGTATATCTGTGTGTGAGTATGTATGCATATATATGTTTATAAATTGTCTTTTTTCACTCATCATTACATTTTAGGGATTTACCCATGCTGACATATGTATCTCTAGCTCTTTCATTTTACAACTGGGTTAATAAAACACAATTTGTTTATTCTCCTATTGGTGAACATTAATTTGTAAAAATTTTTTTTAATGTTTTATTTATTTCTGAGAGAGAGAGAGAGAGAGGCAGTGTGAGCAGGGGAGGGTCAGAGAGAGAGGGAGACAAAGAATCCAAAGCAGGCTCCAGGCTCTGAGCTAGCTGTCAGCACAGAGCCCAACGTGGGGTTCGAACCCACGGACCATGGGATCATGACCTGAGCTGAAGTCAGACACTTAACCGACTGAGCCACCCAGGTGCCCCCCTATTGGTGAACATTAAGAACAATTCCTTTGCAATTACTGAAAATACTAGTACATACTGGTAGTGGATTGGCTGTGCCCCTTCATCTTTATTAGATGTTGCCAAATTGTTCTGTCGAATAGGTGTACCCCAACAAGATAGGAGAACTTTCTTGTTACACATCCTTGTCAACACTTAGTGCTGATAGACTGCCCTAGTCTGTTTAGGCTGCTATAAAACAAGGTATCATAGACTGGGCAGCTTTTAAACAACAAATTTATTTCTCACTGTTCTGGAGGCTGGAATTCTGAGATTGAGTTGTGAGCACAGTCGGTTGCTGGTAAAGGTCCTCTTTGGGGTTGTGGACTATTGACTTCTCATTGTGTCCTTCCATGGTAGAGAGCAGAGAAGTCTCTGAGGTCTCTTTGGTAAGGACATTAATGCCATGAGAGCTCCACCCTGTGACCTAATCACCTCACAAAGACTCTACCTCCTAATATGGGGGTTAGGATTTCAATACATGAGGGGTATCTTGGTGGCTCAGTCAGTTGAGCATCCAACTTTGGCTCAGGTCATGATCTTCCAGTTTGTGAGTTCCAGCCCTGCGTTGGGCTCTGTGTTGACAGCTTGGAGACTGGAACCTGTTTCAGATTCTGTGTCTCCCTCTCCCTCTGCCCCTCTCCTACTTGTTCCCTGTCTCTCAAAAATGAATAAACGTTAAAAAATTTTTAAAAGGGATTTCACCATATTAATTTTGGAGGATACAAACATTCTGTTCATAGCATAGACTTTGAAGCTTCCCCTTTAATTGTTGTAACTGAAATCTTTTTTTTTTTTTAATTTTCCTGCTTACTAATCAGGTAAATATTTTCATGTATTAAGTAGGATGTTTAGATTTCCTCTTCTGTGATTTGCCTATTCATTTATGTTGTCTATTTCCTTGTTTTTCTTTCTGTTACTGATATAACTTTAAATATTTAGGTTGATTCAATAATTTAATATTTAATAATATTTAATATTTCAGTCAGTTACTAATCCTTTGTCAGTTGTATGCGTTATAAATGTATCTTCTTCTGGCAATTTGTATTTCTTTATATATAGAATTCTTGAATTTTAATGTCACTAAAAGTGTATCTATATTTCCTTTTTGAGTATGTGATTTTTTTTGTTTGCTTATTTGCTTATTTACTGAAGAAATTATTTCTTGCCTTGCAGTCATAAAAAGGTTTTATAGTTTCTTCTATAGAGCAGAAGTTAAACTTAACTTAAAACTAAGTTTTAAGTTTCAGTATTTAACTCTTTAATTCATTTGAAATTTATTTTTCCAAGTGCTGTGAGATGGAAATTATATGTATTTTTTCTACTTACATTATTAATTGTCCCAATAATTGTGTACAAATTCATCCCTTCCAACTGGAATATAATGTCACACATAGTTCAAGTTTCCAGTTATGTGCCTAAGTTCTGCATTTTGTATTCTTTTATATTGGTTTGTTAGCCTAACCCTGATGAAATACCCCATTCTCTTTACATAAATTTGTAATAAGTCTTGACATATGAAAGGAAAGCCTCACCTGTTAGGCTTAAAAAAATTTTTTTTTAATGTTTTATTTATTTCTAGGAGAGAGAGAGAGAGACAGCATGTGCAGGGGAGGGTCAGAGAGAGAGGGAGTCACAGACTGAAACAGGCTCCAGGCTCTGAGCCGGCAGTCAGCACAGAGCCCGACGCGGGGCTCGAACCCACGAACCGCGAGATCATGACCTAAGCGAAAGTCAGACACTCAACCGACTAAGCCACCCAAGCGCCCCTGTTAGGCTTAAAATTTGTACTAACTTGTTCTTCATGTTTTGCTCTTTTCCGTAAATTTTAGTTTCAGCTTATAAAGCTATACAGAGGTGCTGACATTTTTCTTTGGTTACTCATTCTCTATTTAGTCCATTTTAATAATAATACAAATGTATTAAGAAAAATTTGAAAAGAATATCTTATCACTCCAGAAAACCACTACACAGTTGTATATTTTTTTGGATTCTATTTTGTACGCTATTATCTTAATTTTTTAATGATCAGCCTGGTTGTCTGTTCTTGGCTGGGACAATCTCTTCTCCCTGCTCCCCTTCCTCCACTTTTGTCCTTGACCCTCTTTCTTTTCTTCTTTCTGCTTCAGTCAATCTTTGAACATCTTCTAACAGCTCAGCTCCACCACATGTTATAAATTATAATCCCAGTGTACAGCTATTTAAATGCAGATTTTCTCAAAATAGCCCACAATGATCTTCATTCCCAAATCATAGGAGTTGAAACCATGTTGTGATGTTTTATTCCTCTGAGCTGACATATGACATAATCTCTCTGCCTCGTTGTTGTCTAGCCTAAGTCTTTCTCAAATCTTGAGTAAAACAGTGTCCGTGGTTCTGACATACCTAATATTTAGTATGAATGTTCATTTGTTATCTCTGGGCAGTAAGGTGAATTTCTCCATACCCTAAGATGCTATAATTCTGTTGTCTCTTCAGCTATTAGTAAGCCTGCTAACTGGACACACCCATAAAATGCCATAGAAAAGGTGAAAACCTACTTTGCTTAAAGTGCCGATGGGGCCATTTCGTGTTTCAGGAGCTTCTGCCCAGGTCAGCGTTAGTATTTTCTTCCTCCAGTAAATACAAAATGCGATTTTAACTGATGTTTGGAGTATGCTATACCATGTTGATAAAATCCATGGAAACCTGGACATGTAAACAAGCAGTGGTGAGATGTTTCTAGACAAATACCAAATTCAAATTTGGGGGATGGTGGTGCTCTGCTGGGACTCAGCTTCTCTGGTCTCCACTGAGAACTCTCGGTGCTCTGATAATCAGATTGGCTCAGTTTCATTCCCTCGCAGAGAGGATTTCAGTGTCTCCCTTGGAATAAATTCCTTCATAGCCAGAACAGAGTCCAGTTTTCTTCTTCTTGTGGCATTGCCACATTGTGTGCCTTCACCACTGACACAGGTTGAAAATTTCAGAGTTCTGTGCCATCAAACCCATTGTGAGAAGCATTGCCGTGCCCCATGGCCATGAGCAAAAATCTTGGTCAACAGAGACTTTTTCTCTGGGTTGCAAGCTACCAAGCTGATGAACTATGCTGTATAAAGACCTTTAATGGGTCCAGGACTGGAGAGACCTCTCCTATGAATAAAAAGAATGGGATTTATTTACTTATTTAAAATTTTTTAAAATTTTCTCCTGCGTAAGCAGGAGAGGGGCAGAGAGAGAGGGAGACACAGAATCTGAAGCAGGTTCCAGGCCCTGAGCTGTCAGCACAGAGCCTGATGTAGGGCTCAAACTCATGGACTGCAAGATGATGACTTGAGCTGAAGTTAGATGCTTAACTGACTGAGCCACCCAGATGCCCCCAAAGAATGGGATTTAAATGTAACACTACTTCTGTCACCAGACTAATATTCAGCATCTGTGTGTATAACTATTTCTTTTTAAAATTGTGAAATACTTTAAACATACAAAAAAGTATACGTACAACATTGTAATAGCTACCTCTGTACATCTCATGCAATTTTACACAGTCATAACATCTTGCTGTGTTTGCTTACATCTTTTTTAATAAAAAATTAAATGAAGGGGTGCCTGGGTGGCTCAGCTGGTTGAGCATCTGCCTTCCACTGAGGTCATAATCTCACAGTTTGTGAGTTTGAGCCCCACATTGGGCTCTGTGCTGACAGCATGGAGCCTGCTAAGGATTCTCTGTCTCCCTCTCTCTCTATACCTCTCCTGCTCATGTGCTCTCTCTCTCTCTCAAAATAAAAAAAGAGGGGTGCCTGGGTGGCTCAGTTGGTTAAGCATCTAACTTCGGCTCATGTCATCATCTCTCTCTGTTCGTGGATTCAAGCCCCACATCAGGCTCTGTGCTGACAGCTCAGAGTCTTGAGCCTGCTTTGGATTCTGTTTCCTTCTCTCCCTGCCCATCTCTGGCTCACACTCTGTCTCTTTCTCTCTCTCTCAAAAATAAATAAACATTAAAAAATAAATTAAATAAATATTAAATAAATAAATAAATGAACACATATACCTTTTTTTAAAAGGAATAAAACCTAACAAATGTGGTAAGCCCTATTCTGACCTCATTCCTCTTCCTAGAAAGAATTAATATCCTGAATTTGGTTTACCATTCCCATATTATTTTTATACTTTGATTATATATGTATTTATTCATAAAGTTTTTATAGTATTGTTTTCCAGGCTGATACCTTTGTATAACTTTATATTAACCTAATCTGTATGCTCTACATATTAAAAAAATTATCCATGAAGATACAAATAGCATTAGTTTTTCATTTTAATTGCTGAGTGGTATTCAATTATTTGAATATACCACAATTCATTATTTCTCCTATTGGTGAACATATAGGTTGTTTCCAATTTTTTTGCCATAATTAATGCTATTAATCTACCTGAAATTTATTTTCATATATATATACTGTTTAATAGAGATCTGATTTTGCTTTTTTCCCTTATCAATCACCATATATTCCAGCACCATTTGCTGACTAGTTGATTCTTTTCCCATGGTTTCTCATGTTATCTTTGACAAATACCAAGTTTTTTTATTTATATTTCTGTTCCTAGGCTCTCTGTTACCTCTCATTGATATACTGTCCCCCTCCCCACCCCACACCGGTCCCATGCTATATTAATCACTATAGCTTAATATCCAAATGTGTTCTTCTTCAAAATGCATGGACTCTTCTTAGCTTTTTGTATTTGCATATAAATTTGAGAATTAGCTTCTCAAGTTGCACAAAGAACATTCCTGGTATTTTCCTTTTCTCCAACTTTTCTGGATTCATTTTGCGAGACTCGCTCTCTTGGTAACACTGGGGCTTCCCATCTGTGAACATCACATACTTCTCCATTTATTTACTCTTTCAATAATGCTTTGTGACTTTTATTCCACAAAAATGTTGCACATAAATACCACTTCAGCACTAGGTGGTATTTATTGTTTGTGGAACAAATTACTGTTTGCTACTTGGTTTTTGCTATTGCATAGAAAAGTAATTGATTTGTGCCTATTACTCTCTTATATTCCAATAACTTGTTGAATTCTAATAGTTTATAATTCTCTGGGATTATCTATATTGGAATAACATCAATGAGTAATTACAGTTTTGTTACTCATTTGCAACTCTTTTCTTAATGTTTATTTTTGAGGGAGGAGGAAGGGCAGAGTAAGAGAGAGACACAGAATCTGAAGCAGGCTCCAGGCTCTGAGCTGTCAGCACAGAGGCCTACACGGGGCTGGAACCCTCCAACCACGAGATCATGACCTGAGCTGAAGTTGGATGCCACCCAGGCGCCCCTCATTTGTGACTCTTATATCACTTTTTTCTTGTTTTACCATGTTAGCAAGGTTGTCCAGTAGTGTTGGATAGAATCAATGATAGTGGACATACTTTACTTTTTTAGCTTAACTAATTATTATTCTTTTAAATTTTTTTTTAAATTTATTTTTGGGGGGGAGAGAGCATGAGCGGGGGAGGCGCAGAGAGAGGGAGGGGAGAACCCCAAGCAGGCTCCGTCCACACTGTCAGTGCAGAGCTGGACATGGGGCTCAAATCCACTAATTCTGAGTCATGACCTGAGCTGAAGTCAGGCTTAATGGACAGAGCCACCCGGGCACCCCTACTTTTTCTACTTTAAAAGAATGTATCTAACAGTTACCATTGAATAAGATATTTGCTGAGGTATTTGGTTGATTCCCATTCTCAGATTAAGGATATTCTTTTATATTCTTATTAATATGATTTAAAAAAACTATGAATGTTTTCAGTTACAGCAAATGCATTTTCCGCAACTATTAAAAGAATGCCATAACTTTCTTTGCTTTGTTAATGTGGTAAATTACATTAATAAATTTTCTGATATTATACCATGTTTATATCCCTAGAATAAACACAGTTTAGAGGAAATTTTTTATGTATTCAGATTTTAAGAAAAACTTTTTAATACTTTTGCTTTATGTTCATGAATGAGATTAGCCTATAGTTTTCCTTTGTCATAGTCTCTGTTGGTTTTGGCATAATGGTTACATTAGCTTAATTAAATGAACTGTAGAATTTGTCTTAGTTTTCTATGCTCTGGAACATAAAATTGAGATTGCCTATTTGAGTGTTTGCTAGAACTTGGCCTGTGAAACTCTTTAAGTTTGGTGTATATGGCACACACACACGTGTGTGTGTGTGTGTGTGTGTGTGTGTGTGCGCGCGCGCCTGCACGCGCACGTGTATTCAAGAGGGGTTGATTATTTCTTTGAGAGAGAGATAAAGCACAAGCAGCGGGGCGGAGGGGCGGGGGGAAGAGAGAGAGAGAGAAAGAGAGAATCCCAAGCAGGTTCTGCACTGTCAGTGCAGGTCTTGATCTCACAAAGTGAGAGATCATGATCTGAGCCAAAATCAAGAATCAGACACTTAACTGACTGAGCCACTCAGGTGTCCTGAGAAGGGTAGAGTTTTAAAATGTTGGAACACTTTCTTTAATGGTTATTGGTTTATTTAGATTTAAAATTTTTTCCTTAAGTCAGTTTTGGTAAGTAATATTTTTCTACAAATCATTTTCAAATATATTGGCATAAGGTTGTATATTTCTTATGCTTTTTAACATCTCCTTTCTCTATAGTTGTGGCCCCTTTTTCATTCCTAGTATGTTTGGTTTTTGCTTTTTTCCTGATAAATTTTGCCACAGTCTATTTTATTAGTCTTTAAAAAACCCAATATTTGTTTTTTTTGGTTAGGCTATGAACTTCTTGTTTTCTGATTCATTAATTTCTCTTCTTATTTTACTTTTTAGTCTTTATGTTTCTTTGGGCTTGCTCTGTTGTTCTTTTTTTAACCATTTAAGTTGAATACTTTGTCCATTCATTTTCACTACTTCTTTTTAAGGCAAACATTTACAGTGCTTCCCAAAGGGAGAATGACCCCAAGTGCCAGGCTTACCTTCTGGCGTTCCTTCTCCTGGATCTTGGTTGTGTCATTCTTCACGATCTCTTTAAGATCTCCAATGCGTTGAAGTAGACTTATTTTATTGAGATATATTGTTGAAGTCATTGCTGTAAATATTGCTGACGTCATTATTGAGGTATAATCTATATACAGTAAATTGTATATATGTAAAATGTACAATTTGGTGATTTTTTAAATTTTTTTTTTTTTTGAGAGACGAGTAGGAGGGACAGAGAGAGAAGGAGATACAGAATCTGAAGCAGGCTCCAGGCTCTCAGCTTTTAACACAGAGCCTGACACAGGGCTGGAACCCAGAACCATTAGATCATGACTGGAGCTAAAGTCAGATGCTTAACTGACTGAGCCACCCAGGCGCCCCTGGTGAGTTTTGATATATGTATATAACCATGAAACTATTACCACAATAAAAGTAATGAACATATGTATTGCTCCCAAATGTTTTCTTGTGTCCCTAGGTCATTCTTCCTTCCCTACTCTCTGCCCCATCCTAACTCGCCATCTTCAGGCAACCACTCATCTGATCTACCTTCTGTCACTGTAAACTAGTTTGCATTTTCTAGAACTTTATGTTAATGAAGGCATGAAAGTATTTACCTTTTTGATCTGGATTCTTTCACTCAGCACAATTAAGATTTGTCTGTGTTCTTGTATATACTAACCATTCACTCCTTCTTAAAACCAAGTAGTACTGCCTTATATATATGTAACCACAATTTGTTTATCCATTCATCTGCTGATAAGCATTGGATTGTTTCCAGTTTTGGGCTCTTACAAATAAAACTGCTATAAACATTTACCTAAAAGTCTTTTGTGTGGAGATTTACTTTTATTTCTCTTGGGCAAATATCTAGGCATGGAATAGTTGGGTCCGGTGGCATGCGTGCATTTAAAACTATTTTGCCTTGTCTCAGCCAGGATAGTCAGTTGAATTACCCAAGTTAACATTAACTTACGGAGAGGGAGACAGAGAATCCCAAGCAGGCTCCACGCTGTCAGTGCAGAGCCTGATGTTGGGCTTGACATCATGAATCATGAGTTGACTTGAACCGAAATCAAGAGTTGACGCTCAACAACCTGAGCCACCCAAGCGCCCTTTGCTTTTTTTTTCTTTTTGTTTTTCTATTTAAGTTTCTGATTCCACTGGAATTTCTTTTGGTGTATGGAATGAGGTATCTAATTCATTTTTTTCTCTATATGGTTAGTCAATTGTCCCAACACTATTAATCCCTACATTTGACAGTAATGTAAGTAAATTGATATTCAAAGTGTACTTTTGAAACTCATCAAAATTCTGGAAGAAGATTTGGAAATCTTGTTAATCAAAATAAACAGAAACAGAGATTTGTGGGATGCTTGGAAAGGCAACAAGGAAGTGAACCATTCCCAAATGAAACATTAATTATGGTTATTTTGAGGATATTTTTTGCCATACTTAATAGAAGAACAGACAACAAAAGACATCTTAACCTCAAATATTTGTCTCAGACAATAACTTTATGTAGTCTGTACTTTTTCCTCAATAACAATTATGAAATTTAAGAAAACAAAGTTGTTATTTTGAATCTTAATCATGTTAGTTAGATGTGAAATGAGGATAAAAAATGAAATTGGTCTTTCAAGAAATGTATAAAACACAGACTTGCTGCAATTCTCTTATATGATTCATAGTTTAGAAACAAACATTTCTCCTTCCCAAGTTAAGATAAATCATCCATGAAGTGGCAAAATTTGCATTTCTCCACTAGAAAAAGAAGCTGCTACTCTTAGTTCCTTCAGATTTGATTCCCAGTATATGTGGTGTGAACCTTTTGATTACTTCTTGAATGTTATTATTTTAGATTGCAACCTTACTATAATTACTATAGAGAAGGGATAACTCTTGTTCAAGAACTGTGGACTGCACCTGGGATTCAAATATTTAACCTTTTCTTCAGAAAATGAGCTTAATATAATGCATGATTTGTGCAAAATATAAATTTGCTTTTAAGAAGATTACATGAACTCATTTCAAATACTGCAGACTCTGTTATAGTTTTTCTTCTGTATGACTTCTCTAAGCTTTGAGCAATCTTAATCCAAAAGCATTTTAATTTATTCACTCAGCTAACATTTGTTTACTCATTTATTCAACAGATGTTCATTGATACTATAAATGAAGCCTAGGCACTGTTGTAGATGTTGAGGGTGCAGTGTGGAACAAAGATAGGCAAGGTGTCTCATCTCATGGACTGTATGTTCTATTCTAATGGAATAAATAGACAATTAACACATAAATTCACAAGTAAGATAATTGTAGGTAGTAATAGATACTGTGAAGAAAATTAACTGTGTAATATGAGGGAGAATGACTGAGGTGGGCAGCATACAAGAGCATAGCTCCCTAATACATACTAAGGATTGGTGCCAAGCCCTCTGGACTGTGAATCCAAAATGGTGCCTAAGATGGGCTTTGGAGAAGAGCAGACTGGGGTTAAATTCATAGTTTTGCCTGGACACAAGCAGATTTATCATGAGCTAATATAGCTTCAGGCTCAGAACTTCTCCCTTGCATATCCCCTGTGAATGAAGGGAGTTGCAGTGTTCTAGGTGGTGAGAGCCAGGTAGCAACCAGGAAGCATTTTCTATGTAAGCGTCCCAGGTGAATTGTTTACATCTATCTCAGAAGAAAGGGACTTGCATATCTAAGATTCAAGTAATTAGTGGTGGTTTCTATTTTCATCCTGCATATTCACTTTCATACCTACTTTTGTATCTGTACATTTGCATTCTATTTCTTTGAGAGCCTCCCTAATATAACTTGGATAAGCTTCAAGCCCTGCAAACTTGGGTTCATTCCTATCTTGGTCATTGTCTATCTTTATGACTCTGAGGAGGGTGCTGAAATTCACCGTGCTCTAGTTTTCTCTTTTGTGAAGTGGGAATAGTGCCCTGATTATCAGGTTGTGTGAGAATTAAATGAAATTAAATAATATTTTAAGTGTTATGCACAGCATCTGATACATAGTAAGTGGTTACATAATACATGGTTATTAAGCTATTAAGTTATAATAATAAGCTATTACTACTATAAATTATATTATAATTATAAACCCTCAAAGGATGTATAATTCTGGTGGAGTAACAAAATCGGCAGACATAGACCTCTAGGACACTTGTATACAGAAAAGTACAAAGGTTGAAGATAAACCTTTTTATGGACTCAGATAAACCTATTTAAGTTCTAGTTCTGTGACTTATTTGCTGTGTGACCTTAAGCCAGTCACTTAAATTCTCTGAGTCTCAGGTTCCTCATTAGTAAAATGGGAATAATATTGGTGCACAGCACGTCTTCAATAATATCAAGGTATTTAAATTAAAGAAATTCCTCACATAAGCTCAGGAGATCTTCATGAGAATGTCCATTGCTTCTTTGTTTGCAATGGAGAAAAATTGGAAACGACCCAATTTTTTAAGACAAGTTGTGTTTTTCATACAGTGGAAAATATAGGAATTAAAATGAATGAACTAGACCTATGCTTTTTTTTTTAGATCTATGGTTTTAATAGTAATAAACCTAAAAACATAATACTGATTAAGAAAAAGCAAATTATAGAATATTATGTATACTGATAACACTCATGTTAAATTAAAGAATCACATAAAATATTACCATATATTATTTATGAATATTTATTGATTATCCAATTGCTTCAGATAAACCGTCTTAAAACTAGTGGCTTAAATCAACAAAAATTTTTTTGCCTAAAATTCTGCATTCTGGGCTCAACTCAGCTGGTTTTATTAGTCAGTCGCTCACTTGGTGGCTGACAGGTCATCTGGGGCTGGGGTGCCTGGGTGGCTCAGTCGGTTGGGCATCTGACTTCGGCTCAGGTCCTGATCTCACAGCTTGTGGGTTTGAGCCCCACGTTGGGCTCTGTGCTGACAGCTAGCTCAGAACCTGGAGCCTGCTTCAGATTCTGTATCTCCCTCTATCTCTGACCCTCCCCTGCTCATGCTATCTCTCTTTGTCTCTCAGAAATAAATAAAAACATTTTTAAAAATTTAAAAAATTTTCTCTTTCTCCGTATAGTTTTGGGACTTGTCATTCCCATGTAACTTCATTTATTCATCATGTGTAGTCCCATTTACATGTGGACCCTATGTACGGTCTCTCACATAGGCTGTATTTCTTATATGGTGGGTCAGGGCTCCCAAGAGTGCAAAAGTAGAAGCAGCCAAGATTTCTTTTATTTTTTAATTTTTATTTATTTTTGAGGGAGAGAGAGAGAGAGACAGAGCATGAGCAGGGGAAGGGCAGAGAGAGAAGGAGACACAGAACCTGAAGCAGGCTCCAGGCTCTGAGCTGTCAGCACAGAGCCTGACATGGGGCTTAAACTCACAAACTGAGATCATGACTTGAGCTGAAGTTGGATGCTCAACCAACTGAGCCACCCAGGTGTCCTGAGCCAAGAATTCTTAAAGCCTAGTCATGGAATTCGCCCAGTGTCAGTCCTACACTCACAGACCAGCTCAGGCTCTAGGAAAGGGGTCTACTGAATAGTGTGAATTCCAGGAGGTGTGGCTCATTGAAAGTAGCTAATGTAACAGCACCACAGTGTGTGTGTGTGTGTGTGTGTGTGTGTGTGTGTGTAATGAACCTACACAATGTAGTCAGGATACACACAAATTTATGATACTAGTTGCCAATGGCTGGGAAGGGAGAGCAATGAGACTGAGAAAAAAAGACTTTTCAGTACACCGTATAACACTGTGTTTCTCTAAAAACTAAATCTCAAAAAAATATGACAGGTATTATAACATTAACCTTCATACTTTTTTAAATTAAAAAGTTCATTAAAAATAGTTATTACTAGGTATGGAGGTTTAGTGAATTCAGTAAAGTTGCAGGATACAAAATAAATGTACAGAAATCTGTGGCATTTCTATACATCAATAATGAAGCAGCAGAAAGAGAAATTAAGAAAACAATCCCATTTACAACTGTTCCCAAAATAATAACATACCTAGGAATAAACCTAACCAAAGAGGTCAAGGATCTGTGCTCTGAAAACTATAAAACATTGAAATGTTTTTGAACATTTGAACAAATGTTTTGAATGATGAAAGAAATTGAAAAAGACACAAAGAAATGGAAAGACATTCCATGCTCATGGATTGGAAGAACAAATATTGTTAAAATATCTATATAACCAAAACAATCTACACATTTAATGCAATCTCTATCAAAATACCAACAGCATTTTTAACAGAACTAGAACAAATAATTCCAAAATTTGTATGGAATCATAAAAAGACCATGAATAGCTAAAGCAATCTTGAAAAAGCAAAGCAAAGCAAGAGGCATCGTAATTCCAGACCTCAAGTTTTATTACAAAGCTGTAGTAATCAAAACATTATGGTTCTGGCACAAAAATAGACACAGAGATCGATGGAACAGAATAGAACATCCAGAAATAAACCCACAACTATAGGGTTAATTATTCTTTGACAAAGCAGGAAGGAATATCCAATGGAAAAAAGATATTCTCTTCAATAAATGGTGTTGGGAAAGCTGGACAGCAACATGCAAAAGAATGAAACTGCACCACTTTATTACACCATAAACAACAATAAATTCAAAATGGATTAAAGACCTAAATGTGAGACCTGAAACCATAAAAATCCTAGAAGAGAGCACTGGCAGCAATTTCTTTGACGTCAGCTATAGCAACGTTTTTCTAGATAGGTCCCCTGAGGCCAGAGAGACAAAAGCAAAAATAAACTATTGGGACTACATCAAAATAAAAATCTGCACACGAAAGGAAACATTCTACAAGACTAAAAGGTAACTTACAGAATGGGAGAAGATATTTGCAAGTAACATATCCAATAAAGGTTTAGTATCCAAAATATATAAAGAACTGATACAACTCAACAACCAAAAAACAAATAACCCCACTTAAAAATGGGCAGAATACATGAACAGACTTCTTTCTCCAAAGAAGATATGCAGATGGCCAACAGACACACAAAAAATGCTCATCATCACTTATCAGGAAAATGCAAATCAAAACTATGAGATATTGTCAGAATGGCTACAAACACAAGAAACAACAGGTGTTGGCAAGTATGTGGAGAAAAAGGAACATTCGTGTACTGTTGGTGGGAATGCAAAGTTGTGCAGCCACTGTGGAAAACGGTATGGAGATTCCTCAGAAATTTAAAAATAGAACTACCTTATAATCCAGTAATCACACTGGGTATTTACCCAAAGAGTACATACACTAATTCAAAGGGATTGTGCACCCCTATGTTTATTGCAGCATTATTTACAATAGCCAAGATATGGAAGGAAGCACCTCCAGTGTTCATCAACTGATGAATGGATAAAGAAGATGTGGTATGTATATATACAATGGAATATTACTCATCCATAAAAAACAATGAAGTCTTGCCATTTGCAATGTCATGGATGGAGCTAGAGAGTATAATTCTAAGTGAAATAAGTCAGAGAAAGACAAATATGATTTCACACATGTGGAATTTAAGAAACAAACAACAAAGCAAAGGGGTGAAAGAGAGAGAGAGAAAGGGACAAAGCAAGAAACAATTATAGAGACTCTTAATTATAGAGAACAAACTGACGGCTACTAGTGAAGAGAGAGGTGGAGTGGGGAAATGATTTAAATGGGTGGTAACTATGGACTACACTTGTGATGAGCACAGGGTGATGCATGCAGGTGCTGGACCGTTATCTTCTGCACCTGAAAGTATTATAACACTTTATGTTAACTAACTCAAATTAAAATAAAAACTTAAAATATACATATAGGGAGGTTGAGGTTAATAACCCAATAATCTGGCATGCTTTGTGTCTAGGAACATTGTCTTTCCTTTATACTACAGCTCTTTGCACGGTAGCACATCTCCTCTGATTAACACAGAAACAGGCAATGTCAAGGTCAAGAGTTTTAAATATGATGATTAAATGCAGCATTATAAACACTTAGTGTGATATTGAATGTTGAGTTTTATGGTGTGATGAAAGCAAATATGCTCATAATTATTCAAATCATCCAAGATTTCC
Organism: Proteles cristata cristata; assembly: GCA_017311185.1. Taxonomy (NCBI): domain Eukaryota; kingdom Metazoa; phylum Chordata; class Mammalia; order Carnivora; family Hyaenidae; genus Proteles; species Proteles cristata. Next base: position 4,601,198 of record JAESUZ010001710.1, read on the forward strand.
CTGTGTCATTGGAGAACAGCCCAGGGTGGTATAAATGAGGCTGTGCATGAGGCTGTTACAAATATGAAGATCAATGTGGGCTGCAAGCATCAGTGAAAGAAAGCTTCAGGAGGATGTGTGATGTGAATTAGACCTCAGCAATTGGGTTGGTTTGGACAAGGGGATCAGATGTCTCAGGATTCAGGGCATCGGAGAAGAGGAGAAATGTTTTATAAGAGTGAGAATCCCAAGTGTAAGAGGTTGGGTGGGAAAAATATGGAGGTCCTTAAGAAGAGCCTTAGTGAAGTAAGAGCATTTTACCAATAACAAAATGTGAAAGAAATTTCATTTAAATGAAAAACCTTATTTGAATTGAAAAATGCTTTTAAATTTTGTCTCTGTTCCTGGTTAACTTTATATTACAGATGGCTAAGCCCTTGAATTTAAAGTGACAAAATAGAGAAAACAATAATTCCATGCTGGCACTGAAACCTTGGGTCACAAGTCTGAGAAGTGACTTAGTCATGACTTGCCCAAACGATTGAGACTAGGGATGACTCAGTCTCAATAAACAGTGGTCTGTTTTATTATTAACGGTTATTCAGCTTACAGAAAGATAACACTTCCCAGATGATGAGTATGCCTAGGAACCAACTTAATAGGCCTTGGGTAGCCCTGAATGTTGGGGCAAGAACTGCCCACGGGAGTAGGGGTGTCTACCATACTCTAGGCAGGTGTAGACAGTAGATACTGCATGGAAATTTGAACCTATGTGGCTAGACCGGGGAATGAGAAGCTTCGAATGAAGTGGAGGAAGTTTTAAAAATATTTAATATTGAACAAAAAACATTCCTCTAAGAAGAGAGTTTCATGTAACTGCTCAGTTTAGGCAATTAGAATTAATGGCCTCCCATCCAGCATAAGCCTGGGGCAGCCTTGGGGTGGCCATGATTTAACACCCTTTTAAAGAATGGACAGGCAGATGTCAGCAAGGCAGATCATTACAAACAACCTCAGGAGCCAAGAGCCAAGGGCCACGAGCAGGTTTAGAGTCCAGGAGGGGCCAGCAGGCAAAGAGTGTGACAAATCAGACATCTGGCCAGGCCTCCTTGAGCTTTGTGTTACTGTGGGGGACATCTCATCTCTGGCGACTCCGTTTGGACTAACTGTTTGTGAGTTGATCAACCTTGGGTAACAAAACTTGGCTTTGATCGTGTGTTGTTCTGCAATGGCCAACACTTGGATGTTAGTTATAGAAATGTTAGCAGGACGCATGAAGTGCTTAAGTTATTCTCTTGAGATAAAAAAAGTTTAAAGCCACTAGTCCCTTCCCTTCCTGCCCCTTCTTCCTCTCTCTCAATCTCTCTTTTCTTTCTTTCTTTCTTTCCTTTCTTTCTTTCTTTCTTTCTTTCTTTCTTTCTTTCTTTCTTTCTTTCTTTCTTTCTTTCTTCCTTCCTTCCTTCCTTCCTTCCTTCCTTCCTTTCTTTTTCTTTCTCCTTCTTTTCCTTCCTTCCTTCCTTCCTTCCTTCCTTCCTTCCTTCCTTCCTTCCTTCCTTTCTTTCTTTCTTTCCCTTCTGCTCTCTTCTCCTCCCCTCCACTTCCCTTCCCTTCTCTCCCCATACCATATGTGTAATAAAGATATTAGACCTTTTATTTTTTAATCTTTTAAATGTAAATTCAAGTTAGTTAACATACGGTGTATTATTGATTTCAGGACTAGAACCCAGTGGTTCATCACTTACATATGACACTCAGTGCTTATTCCAGTAAGTGTCCTCCTTAATGCCCATCACCCATTTAGCCCATTACCCCACCTACCTCTTGTCCAGCAATCCTCAATTTGTTCTCTGTGTTTAAGAGTCTCTTATGGCTTGCCTCCCTTTCTGTTTTTATCATATTTTTCCTTCCTTTCCCCTCTGTTCATCTGTTTTGTTTCTTAAATTCCACATTTGAGTGAAATCATATATTTGTTTCTCTCTGACTTATTTTGCTTAGCATAACACACTCTAGTTGCTTCTACGCTGTTGCAAATGGCAAGATTTCATTCTTTTTGTTTGAGAGATATTGGACTTTTAAAGCTCTATATGTAGCTTTCATGTGGGTATCTTTAATTACACATGGAAAGTAATGAAGTTAAAATGTCATGAAATACTTTACTAGTTTTAAAAGAGAGGTTTCAAAAATATTTTCTTTAAAAATTTTTAATGTTTGTTTGTTTATTTATTTTTAGAGAGAGAGAGAGAGCACACGCTGGGGAGGGACAGAGAGAGAGAGAGGGAGAGGGAGACACAGAATCCAAAGGAGGCTCTAGGCTCCGAGCTGTCAGTGCAGAGCCCGACGCGGGGCTCCAACCCAGGAACCATGAGATGATGACCTGAGCCAAAGCCTGATGTTTAACCAATTGAGCCACCCAGGCACCCCTAAAAAGTATTTTTTAATCCTAATCATGGGAGAAGAAATTATCTATAATTTTCAGAATTTAATCTTTGTTATCAGTATTGTGCTTTCTGAGCCCTACCCTTGACTCATAAAACCAATAAATAAAATGTCAAGAAACAGTGGCATGGAGTAGGGGATTCCTTCTGTTGGGAGGTGGTGCAGGGTGAAAAGTCGGGAACAGAGGACAAATTTAAATTTAATTTTAATTTTATTGTGTATCTACTTTGTGTCAGGCATCAGGGACACCAAGCTAGAGAAGAAATGGTCTCTCCAAGTTGCGTACAAAAGCCTTAGTAACTTAGAGAAATTTATCTTTTTGGAGGAAAGAGCCAAATAACCTCACCTACATAAGCATTAGCTATATCCACATGAAAGGGAACAATGGGTAGAAACAGAAAAGTTATTACAACAGATTAATGAATGATAAGTTGACTATCCATTCTGTGCCAGGGTTTTTTATATATGCTACATCGTTGGATAGTCTCAGGAATTCTTTAAGAGAGCATTGCTAACACTATTTTACAGAGGAGAAAATGCAAGCTCGTATAGATGAAGTAGTTTGTACAGGGTCAACAGCCATTAAGTCATATAGCTAGGATTCCACCCTGATGTAAATAGTTACCATTTATTGAATGTTTTGGGCAGTGATGAGTGCTTTCTCTATATTCTCTTATTAAGTCACCAGAACAACCCTATGAACTGCTGTCATTTTGCCCCGTGTACAGATAAGGAACCTGGGGTTTGGAGAGCTGCTCCTGGAGTACAGGCTCCAACTGGCAGGATGGTCATTTGATCCGTTTCTCTGAGTTTGCTTCTCTCGAGGAAGGAACAGGCGTCAGGGTAGGACCAGGGAGCCGAGGAGTAGCCTGTGGTGTGAAGGGAGGGCTGGCTCCAGCGCTCTACACGGCAACTGGTTGCTAATAGGCTCATTTGTAGCCATAGCAATATAAGGTGTATGTAAAGGTAGGGTATGCTTTAGCTAAATATTCAGTAAATGTGCTTTTAATCTTACCCATTAGGCACAAGTATGACATCTTCCCAAGACGCTTCTAGATATAAAGGCCCAATTTAAGAACAATGGCAGGAGATTGTGTCTGACATAAATTTTACCGACTCTACCGACCGTCTCAGCCCTCATGCCCTAATCATTGGTGCCCTGGCTGACAGAGACTCCCAGACTGGATTTATTCTGCTTTCTCAGAAGGCTGATGTTAATCACATTTATTTCTAGCCTGTTCTTAAGACTTGCCATCCACATTCATCCTCATTATGCTTCCTGCGCGCTTCTGAGTCATCTCACCTGAAGGTCTTAGAGCTGTGCTTTGTTTCAGACGCTGTGGGCAACCACATAGGTAAATAGTGTTTTTATTCTTTCCTGATCTCATAAAAGTAGAGTTGTGACTCAGTTACATTCTCCAGAGAGTCAAACTTTTATTCGTGTGTGTCTAGGCAAGGAGTTCGTCACGCAAACAGTGAGGGGTTGCTAAGCAATGTAATACACACTTCATTAGCTGCAATGGAGGAGTTGTTTGTTCTCAGCGCCATGATAGGTGGGGGATTCCAAGCTAAAGTCCTGATGACATGGGTACAGTGAGGTCTGGAAGGCTCAGACGTGGCATCGTTTGGGGTTTGAACCCCATGTTCTCCTTTCTCCTTCCCAAATCCCTTTGGATCGGTTTCGCCCTATGTAATCAGGAGTGAAATAAGATGTGTAAGGATGGGAGAGGGTGCTGATGACCTGTTTAGTGCTCAGTATGTCTGTTAGCTGAGATATCAGTATATCCAGGCTGGGGGGGTGGTAGTGAGAGAGGGCAGGGGAGTGAAAAATAATTTAACTCTATGAACACCCATGGCTAACTTCTAGTTCTTTAGGGTTCAGCTTAAATATCACTTTTCCCTAGAAGTCTCCCAAGAGTGGATTAGGTGTCTCCTGGTATGGATATTTGTTATTTCTGATTATTACCATCTGAATCCTCTACTGAATTTGGGGAGGAGTTTCCTTATGTGTAGTGTTTGTGGGATCTCTTCCTTTTCTCTTGGAAGAAGCTGAATGAGGCAGATTTCTCCCCCACCTTCTGGCAGTCCAGGTCTCATCCAATCCCATTCTATTTTCTGGAAGTTTGGATTGTGAGTGACTGACACAGAGACAAGGCTTTTTCTTTGCCTAAATCGGCTAGAAGTAGTTCCCAGGCTTGACTCGGGAGTCTTGGATGAGCCACTCTCTCATGAGCTCCCAGGGTATCTGTATTAGTTTCGTATGGCTCCCCTAACAAGTTATCATGAAATTTGTAGATTAAAACAACAGAAATTTGGTCTCTCACAGTTCTAGAGGCCAGAGTTCTGAAGTCAGTATCACTGGACCAAAATCAGAGTGTTGGCAGGGCCATGCTGCCTCCAGAAAGAGAGACAGACCCCTTCCTTCTCTCTTCCAGCTCGCAGCCTCTCATGGCTGCCATCATCCCTTAGCTTATGGCTTATGGCTGCATCGTTCCAGGCTCTGCTCCTGTGGTCACATTGTCTTCTCCTCTTCTCTGTGTATGAAATCTCCCTCAGCCTCCCTTTTTATGAGGATCCATGTAAATGCATTGAGGACCCACCCACATCATCCACAATAAACTCCCCATCTCAAGATCCGTAATTATATCTGCAAAGACCCCCCCTTTTTTTTTTGTCATATAAATTAACATTCAGAGGTTCCAGAGATTGGGTTATGGATATCTTTTGGTGGTCATTTTTCAGCCTTTTATGCAGTATCCTCAGTTTACCCTTCTGTAGTTCAGGGGGTCGGAAGCATTCATCTTGCCTATCACTCATTCCTGGTGCCAAAGTTCTGGTGGGCACTCAAAGACACTTGTTGAATGAGTCAATAAACAAGTTTAAGCCACGATGTAATCAATGCTGTATCCTTTTTTCAATACCAGGTTTGAAGTTTAAGATATTAGGGCAAATTTTCTCTTGTAGCAGGCATGTTGATATCAACTATCTCTCTGTTTAATCGAGTTAGTTTTGCTTTCACATCTCTACTGGAGCTCCTCACAACACTAAGCCCGCAGACATGAAGCTCGTGCATCTCATCCAACTCCCAGGGCAGACACTGCCAGCTGATCACGGCTCTTCCCTCAAGAGCCCAAACACTGCCTTCAAATCCTTGACACAGCGTTCCAGGTACCTGCTCCCTCTGCAGGTGAAGTTGGCCGCCAGGATAAAATTTTTCATGTCATCATAACTAGAAGATAAAAAGCCAGGCTCCTCAGTCTGGTCCCGCCTTGCTTGGCCACTTTCTCTTTCATTATTTTTAGCATTAACTCTCTACTTTAGCTGGGATCAAACATACCACATTCATTCTCCACACTGAGTTCATATGTTCTTCTCTATTTCCTACCCAAGGTAGGAGCCCCCCTCCAGCTTCCAGTGCAAGTCCCCACTTCAAACAGAAGAGATTTTCCTGCAGCCTCGACACATATACTCAGTTTTCTTCATGCTGCCGAACGCGATTTGCTTTCTTCCCAGGTCTCCAACTATCATCAGCTCCTATTTACCCCAATAACGTTCCGTTACTTACTCTGTTATACTGACATTTAATTTATTATCTCTCCCCAAATTCCAATATGTTAAACACTTTATTTCTATTCTGTGTTTCTCATGAGTCTGAAGAGAGCCTCTCATGACCTGCAGAAGGCTCTATCGGCTGCCAAGTGGTGCTGGTGCGGCCCCCAGCTCTGTTACACCTGGGTAAGGCCAGGTTCCAGGTGTGTCTGATTCTGACCAATTGGAATCTGAAATTTGTTTCTGGGCCAAGTTGGAAGGATCCAAATTCCAACACAAATAGCATAGTCACTCACTAATCAGTGCACTCATTCCCTGCCTCAGCAGGGAGAATACAGCAGATGTTTCCCTAGTTTTTCAGCTGTATTATGTGCCTCCTAACCCACTTAACCTTGGAGAAATGACAGTGGGCAAATAAATTACCAAGCTGTTGCTTTGCTTCAGAGTTGTGGATTTCAGTTGCCAGATAAATAATATTGAACAGGTACAGATCGTAATGCACCATCTTTCTTATAGGAAGATAAGTCTAAAGTGGGACTTACTGCCTAAATCTGGTTTATGATAGTATGTGGTTCTGATGGTATGTGGTTAAACTTTTTTTTTTTTTTTAAATCACCCAAGGTACCCTGGTTTGGATGTAATTATTCTTTTATTTTTTGTAGTTGCTTCAATCTCTGGGATCAATTCTAATAGGTTCAATACTGCTATTCATAATGATACATAGGTGGTGGTAGAGTCAGACTCTGCCGGAAAAGGCTTTAAGGTAGATACACCTCCTAAAGCAAGGGAAACAAAAGCAAAATAATGACTGGGACTAGAGCAAAATAAAAAGCTTCTGCACAGCATAGGAAACAACCAACAAAACTAAAAGGCAACCCACTAAATGGGAAAGGATGTTTGCAGGTGACATATCCAATGTAGGGTCAGTATCCAAAAAATAGAAAGAGCTTATACAATTCAACACCAAACCCCCAAATTCCAATTTAAAAAGAGCAGAAGACATGAACAGACAGTTCTCCAGAGAAGACATCCAGATGGCCAACAGACACATGAAAAGATGCTCATCATCACTAATCATCGGGGAAATCCAAATCAAAACCACCATGAGACATCACCTCACACCTTCAGAATGGCTAAAATAAAAAATACAAGAAACAGCAGGTGTTGGCGAGGATGTGGAGAAAAAGCAACCCTTGTGTACTGTTGTGGGAGTGCAAACTGGTGCAGCCACTGTGGAAGTTTCCTCAAAAAAATAAAAATAGAATTACCATATGATCCAGTAATTTCACTACTGGAATTATTCTTTATGCCAAGAGTACGAGAACCCTAATTTGAAAAGATATATGCATCCCTACGTTTATTGCAGCATTATTTACAATAGCCAGATTATGGAAACAATCTTAAGTGTCCGTTGATAGATGAATGGATAAAGAAGATGTGGTATAGATGATAGATAGATTGATAGACAGATGTAGAATATTACTCAGCCATAAAAGTAATGAAATCTTGCCATTTGCAACAACATGGACCTAGAGAGCATAGTGCTAAACAAAAAAGAGAAAAACAAGTATCATATGATTTCACTCATATGTGGAATTTAAGAAAGAAAACAAAGAAAAAAAGAGACAAACCAAAAAACAGACTCTTTAGAGACCAGACTAGTGGTTACCAGATGGGAGGTGGGGGGTGGGGGGATGGGTGAAGGGGGCTAAGAGTGCACTTAACCATGATGAACCCTGAGTAGTATATAGAATCGTCGAATCGTTATATTGTACACCCGAAATGAACAGAACACTGTAAATTAACTACATTGGAATTAAAAATAAAAACATAATAAAAGTGCTAAAAGAAAAAAAAGGAAATGGCTCTTAGGGCTGCGATTTGGGGCTGCAAGACATCTCAGTCACCCAATGTCACAGCACAAGTGTGTATCTCTTCAAATCTTGGGAAGTAAAATCGGGGCCATGAGAGGCACACCGTGTCCTTTTCATGGTGTGCAGAAGATACCATGAGGGCCTTACATCATCAGGCTGCTCTTTGGCTGCTGTATTTGGAGCAGCCTCATTCCATGTCCACAGATGGTCCCAACCCCAAACTGTCTCTCCCCTTTCTTCCCTTTCCAGCCGCATCTCTGCATCCGTGGCCTGAGATCCGCAAAAGCCATCCATTCTTCTTTCTCCTCCCCCATCAACCGTAAGTGAGACAATGCATGTAAAAATCTTTCTGCACTTTGGCACGTTTAGAAAATTCTTTACACTTCTCGCTATCGCAAAGAGTGAGTCAATGTACTTTTGAATCAGTTTCTAAAGTGTTTGATTAAAAAAAATTGGCTCAGAATTCTGTCATCTGATATTGAATTCTCTTGTGATTTTGACTTCTCTGACTCAGGGAGGAGCATCACAGGGAAAATAGAAATATCGTCCACTATTGTCCCCAGACTTCCAAAAGAACCAGAGACTTAACTAACCCAGCTTTGGTAACCTTTCCTTCTTCTTCTTTTTTGGAGGTGGTGTTGCTGAGGAAAGAAGGATCAAAATGGGACCAAAGAGAGGAAGGAGTAGAACTGGGTCTGGATCCCGCCTTCAGTAACAGAGCAGGACAGGACTCTACATGCCTCACCTAACACAACATGGTTAACGCTTAAAGTATATAATGCTTTCTAAACAGTTTTGTTGTTTGGAGATTGTTAAAATCTCTAACATAACTGAAATAACATCTCTCATCTTTCAAAGTAAAAATTGCATGGAGAAATCTTCTATTATGTAGGTATTTGGTAACCTTTTGGGCCAGTATCTTTTGGCGGATGGGGCAGCCTTTAGCATCTGCAACTAACTGTGCCCGAAGCAGCTTCCAAACCCCAATTTCTCCTTGTCCTCCAGGCCAGAGGCAGAGCAATTAGACACCGGGTCACTTTGCAGCATCACAATATGGAAATGTTGCTCGCGTTTAGGTTGTTTTCCGGTGTGCAATGCCAACCATCCGATATTTGTGCTAAGTGGGCTTACTGAGAGAAATGCCAGTGAGGCAGCTTACCAAGGTGGCAGCTTGTAGGAAGGCCTCTCAGTTACAGCAAATGGGCATTTGGATTCTCCAATGTCCATCCAGAAAAGGAGAGGGGAGCCTGCATTCCTCAGATGTCTGGTATTTCACCCTCGGTTGCAACCTCACGGAAACATCTGGTCAAAGTTTTGAGGAAGACAGGCAGGCGGGCAACAATGATTAGTGTCGCTGAGACCCAGTAATGAATTACCTTAATTCGAAGACTATTTGGTCCCCCCACCCTGCCGTCATTACCTGGTTTCCGAAAGGCAAGAATGTTCTCAGGGAGAGGACTTCTCTTAGCAAACGCTGGATTCATAAAGGATGAAGTCATGACAAGAGAAAAGACCTTGCAAGGGCACGACTCTCCTTGTTTGCAGGGACAGAACTGCTTTTCAAACTGTCATACGCTCACAGGTTTTTCAAACAACGATCACGCTTCTCCAGTGGGGCCTCTGACTCAGAATTTCCAACTGACTCCTAGGGGAGGGCCGGCGGTGCTGGCCCCGCGGACCCCTCTCAGAGGAGAAAAGGCTTCTGTCAGTGATTCTCGTGTGGAGGCAGGGAAGGTATGTGTACGAGCCACCCAGGGGAGGTTTTTTCAGAATACACATCCCCCTCCCTCCCCCACAAGGGGTAGCAAAGTGGGCATAATGAGGGGCATGTGGATTTTTAAAAAGCCTTATTGACCTATAAGTTATAAGCCAGAAAATCTACCCATGTTAAGTGTCAATATTAGTTGTGCAGTCGTCACCACAAACTTACTTTAAAATCATTTCCATCACCCCAAAAAGAAACCTCATTCCCATTCCACCGTTCCCCATTCACATTCCCCCGTCCTAGGCAACTACCAGTCTACCCCCTGTCCCTATGGATTTGTCTTTTCTGGACCTTTCATACAAACAGAATCACTCAAATACATGGTCTTTTGTGTCTGGCTTCTTTCAGTTAGCATAATGTTTTTGAGATTCATCCATGTTGTGGCATGTGACAGTACCTTGGTCCTTGTTATGGGCACATGTGCTTGCAAAAGGCTCAGGGTGATTCCGTGGCTCTCTGGTTGAGGACCACCAAATAAACTGATATGCTATACCAGTTTAGAAATTATCATCTTTTTTATTCCAAAATGAGGAAGCAGAGAGGCCAAACCACTCCTTTATGTAATTAGTAATTGAAAGCAGTATCTTTCAACTTCAAACCCAAGATCTTTCCCCGATGCTCGGTCTGAAACCCGGCAGGGACAGACCTGAGGTCACCTTGGGCATAAAGTGCTCTTCCAGAGCTGGCTCACCAGAATGCAACTGGGATGCCTCTGCAATTCTTCGCAAAGGGGAGCATTTGAAGAAACATTTCCAGCTTCAAGAAAATCTTGTAAAGTCTTTTAAGTCTTTATTGAAATCCCTGGAAGAGACACATTACACTTTACGATGCATAGCCAGATAATCCTTGTTGAGTGTCTCATCTCCACATTGCACGGGCCCCTCCTAGGCTATCCCTCTGTCTTTGGCTCTCTCTTGGGCAACCCCCTCTAACTCCACCTTGTGTTGGCTGAGTTTTCATCGGCTTCCTCTTCCAGGAAGGAGTTGTTTTCTCTGGTACTTCATCCTTGTCCTTTAAATGCAAATCAACTTAGTCATTCTAGGCCATTCTCTCCCTTCTCTGTACCTTTATCAATTTCTCAGTGTGGCACCCTAAGGACTGGTGAGGTTGGACAAGGCTGTGATCACTTTGGGCTATTTTCTGTGCTGTTCTATAGTGTTGGAGGTGGGTTGTGTTCCGGGCTACCACAGCCTATCTTCTGAAGAGGCGTCCAAGGGGCCAGGCATCGGTGCTGCCTGGCTGATGTCCGGTCAGAAGAGGGATCCGAAGCCACCCTTCCTCTTGCATTGTTGCCATCCCAGGGCTCTTAGCCCCAGTTCAGGCCAGAGTCAACCTTCTTGGTAAAGACCTAATGGAAAACTGCTACCTAAAGAACTTTGACCCTGCTACCACTTAATAGTTCTTCCTTCTTGGGGCGCCTGGGTGGCTTAGTCGGCTAAGCGTCCGACTTTCGCTTGGGTCATGATCTCGTGGTTCGTGGGCTCGAGCCCCGCGTCGGGCTCTGTGCTGACTGCCAGCTCAGAGCCTGGAACTTGTTTCAGAGTCTGTCATTCCCTCTCTCTCTGACCCTCCCCTGCTCATGCTATCTCTCTCTCTCCTAGAAATAAATTAAAAAAAAAAATTAAAAAAAAAATAGTTCTTCCTTCCCCCTAATCTAATAGTTGTCCTCTTATCCTGGATGTGGCTGAATGGTGCACAGGGTCTCTTGAAATGCAGGCTGTTGCATGCTGGGCATGGAGCAGAGCAACCTGGTAACTCAACAACTTTAGCATCTCCGATCTTGACTTTGCCTGTGACCTGGGTCCTCCTCTCAGCCTTGAGCTTCTTTTCCTCGTTGAAAAATGGAAGACCTATCTACTTGGAACCTCAGGATCTCAGAAGGACAGAACTGGAAGGGTCCTTTGAGTGTATCTTCTTAAACATGCCCATTTTTCAGGTGAGGAAACTGAGACCCTCAAGAGTGAAGTGTCTTGCAATGTTGTTGGCATTTCAGCTCTGTGTGTGTATCTAGCTGTGTGAACAAAACAGAAAGAGAGTGAATGCTGTGAAAGCGGTGAAAGAGAGTAGATGCTATAGAAAGTAGAGAGCCCGAAAAGATGTCTTGGAAACTGGGAAAACAATAGCATTTGAGATGGAAGTAAATTTCCAAACTGTCTCGGTCGCCCTCGTCATTTGGGTCAAAGGAGTGATGAGAACATCAGTGTGCAATGCTGATGTTAGATGGGGAACGTGTCAGAGTTTTAAGGGAAAAAAGATTCCTGAAAGCTTCTGGAAACCATTTGTCGAACACAGCTCTGGCACACAACAGGTGCTAAATAAATATTTGTTGATTGATTCAAGTAGGCTTATAACAAGTAGGCAGGCTCCACAATGTACAGGCAACCTTGCAAAATAGTTGCTTAATTAACAGGCTGCGATTTCTGCATTTGGTTTGCAGGTCTCTGGGCACCAGCCGCGGTCAGGAATGGCATCCTTTCTTCTCCTGTCCCTTGTACTAGTCTTTGAAGCTCCCCATTAGCGAAGAGACTGGGTCTCTTTACCTGCAGCAAATCCAGTTGTATTCAATTCCACAACCAACACATCCTGAGTGCCCCCTCCTTATTAATCTTTCGTGGGGAATGGAACTCAAGGGGAATATAAAGGAGAGACCGGGAGCATTACACCTTGAAGGTCTGATGTCTGATTTTTGTTTAATCACAGCAACTAGTAGTAACAGTGCGTAAAGCTTGCAGGACAGACAATATCACATCCATTTTCTCATTTGGTTACCTCAATAACCCTGTCAAGCCCAGGGCTCCTGAGAACAAACACCAGGCTGCCCATCCCAGGTCAGTGCCTGGTTTCCTGTCTGCTCTGGGTTCTTTCAGCCCTGGCCCCCCAGTGAGCTTTCCATGGCACCCCTAATGATTTATCCCAGCATCTCTCATAGGGCCTTTCGAGGGTGCTTTTGGGCAGTGCACTCTTAGGCAGAACTTCCCTTAGGGCTCAGGGGCCCTGCAACCCTCGCTTCCCTAGGGAGATGTTCTGTGCTCAGAGACCATGACTCATAAGCTACAGGAAGTTCTTGGCATGCTCCCTGCACGCTGAAAGAAAATTAATGGCTCTGAAGTTGTGTTTGGTGAAGAAGAAAGACAGAAGCAATGACTGCAAAGTTCCTGGCTGGAAAATACCTGCTGGCACATGGGGAGGTCGGGCCCTGGTTTGGCAGAGCTGGTGAGTCCTACATGGCATTGTGGGCCCAGCAGTTTGCAGGAGGGTCTCGGGGACTCCTCCATTTCATTAAACTTGTATCTCTCAATATGAGTCAGGTTCTTTGGACTCTTTACATCTACTGGGCTTCTTGCCTCATCCTGCCCTCCTCAGAATACTGTTGTGGATTAATTTCCTCTCCTCATCAGGCCATCAACAGCCCTCATCCACCTGGGAGCCTTGTCTCAGCTAGCACTGAGGAGGAAAGCAGCTGTTTATACCAAGCCTCATGCAGCCTTACAAAGGCCATTCTATAAGGAGGGGATTATCACTCATGCAGTACTGAGTCATTCATTTATTTTCAAATACGTAAATATTTATTGAGATCCCACCATATGTTAGATCCTGGGATACAATGGCAAGCAAATACTAGCTGTTCTTCGCACGGACAGAGCTCATAAGAGGGTCTGTTTACAGGGCAGGACAGACAGTTAAACAGGAGATAACAGTACAGTGTGAAAGGGAAGGACATTGGGCCTCAAAGCATATGGCAGGAACATCTGGTCACTTATAGGTGGAGTCAGGGCTTCTTAATTCAAAAGATTTAAAAAATTTTTTGAAGTTTATTTCCTTATTTTGAGAGAGTGAGTGAGCACGAGTTGGAGACGGGCAGAGAGGGAGACAGAATTCCAATCAGGCTCCGTGCTGTCAGTGTGGAGCCCAGCATGGGGCTCAATCTCATGAACCGTCAGATCACGACCTGAGCTGAAATCAAGAGCTGGACGCTCAATCAACTGAGCTTCCCAGGCGTGCCACTGCCTTTTAATTCAGAAGGGAAATTTGGATGGTAGAAATTGCATTTCAGGCAATGCAACGGACTGCCGTGGGAGAGGCTGGTGCTGTGAGCTCTAGGTCTTAGTCCCACCCTTGGTCCTAACTAGCTAAGTGACTTTCGAAAGTCAGTTTACTTCTTGACCTTGTTTTCCTTCTCAGTGCAGTAAGGGCATTGGTCTTGATGGTATCTTAGGTCCCTTTGAATGGTAAAACGTTTGGTGAAGACCGGCTGCACCTGTTGATTCTTTAAGACACTGATTGTCTTAAAATTTAATTTTTAATGGAAGAATAATTGACAGATATAATTGTATATATGTAAAATGTGCAATGTGATGATTTGATATACATACACACCATGGAATGATGACCAGGTCAAGTTAACTGACATATCCATCATCTCACATAGTTAATCACTCCCCTTTTTTGTGGTGAGAATGCTCAAGATGTATTCTCAGCAATTTTGAACTATATGATCCTGTATTAACTATAGTCACCATGCATTTATTAGATCCTCAGAACTTACTTTTCTTGCAACTGAAAGTTTGTGCCCTTTGATCTATCTCACACCATTTCCCCTCTCCTCTGCCCCTGGCAACTGCTATTCTATTATTCTGTTTCGATAAAATTTGTTTGTTTGTTTAATATTCTACATGTGGGTAATATCATATATGATTTCTCTGTCTGGCTTATTTCACTTAGAATATTTCTCCCTCCCCCCCTCCCCCACCCTGCCAAATTCAGCCATGTTGTAGCAAACGACAGGAGTTCCTTCTTTTTTACGATTGAATAATACACCTGCGTGTGTGTATGTGTGTGTATTTATATCACATTTTCTTTCTTTATTCATCCACTAAAGGGCATTTAGGTTGTTTTATGCCTTGGCTACTGTGAATAATGCCGCAATGAACACAGGCATGAGGAGGCTGATTCTTAATCTCTTTGGATAACCGGACCCTTTGAAGACTGTTGACTTTCTTCCAGGAAAAACGTCCTGAAGCCACACAACATTTTGCATGTAATTTTGGGGGCCTTCCATGGTATTTGGCAACACCTGGTGAATTTTCAGTGGCTTGACACAAGGGCAGGGGAAGCCAGGGAATCTGACTGTGTTTGGGGAACATTGATACCTCTCTTAAGCAGAGAGAAGGCGTAGGAGTATTTACTTACTTTTATTTATTTATTTTTTTAACTTTTTAAAATTTTTTATTTCTCAGAGAGAGAGAGAGAGAGAGACAGCGTGAGCAGGGGAGGGTCAGAGAGAGAGGGAGTCACAGACTGAAACAGGCTCCAGGCTCTAGGCTCTGAGCTGGCAGTCAGCACAGAGCCCGACGCGGGGCTCGAACCCACGAACCGCGAGATCATGACCTAAGTGGAAGTCGGACGCTTAACCGACTGAGCCACCCAGGCGCCCCGTATTTACTTACTTTTAGAAAGTAACCACCTGGGAAATGTTTAACAGAATTCTCCCTATTTGTGTTTGGGGAGCTGCTTTGCCTTCCAGGGCTCTTGGGATTCTCTGAGGAGTTGCGTGGTAGTGTAGAGGAGGTGTGGAAGTGTGGGCTCTGGTGTTGCCCCGTGGGGGTGCAAAGCCTGCCTCGGCCACAAACTGGCTGAGTGATCTTGGGCAAGTTACTTAACCTCTCTGTGCTTCAGTTTCCCCCTTTGTAAATGATTGAGGGTAATAGCACCACCGATGGGTCTCATGGGGTTGTTCGGAGAATTAAGTAAGATGAAACCCGTGGTCTGGCAACTAGTAAGAGCTCAGCATCCAAGAACGTAGGGAAGAGTGAGCATCAACATTAACACAACCCCTGTGTGTTGCTTTTGTATCTCCTAGACTCAGGGAAGACACCTGAACTGTGAGGCATGGAGAGTGAATCCATAATTGCCACCCCCATATTGACCCTATTAGCTCCAAGTATCTAAAGACCCAACAAACAACTGCTTACATGATGAGGGCATTTAGTATCTTACACAACATGATGGCTGGATTTGGTGATTCCAGGGATGGTTAATTGAGAGCTTGATGGTCTCTTCTCGGGGGTCCTTGGCCATTGACTCATTCATGAGCTTGTCTCTTTTGGACCAAAACATGGCTGCCACTGCCTTAGGTATCAGGTGTGAAGGGTCACCTGCATGAAGAAGAGGGCATTTTTCCCCCCATGAGGTTCTTTTTACTGGGGCAGAAACACTCTCCCCTGAAGCCCCTTGACCCCTGCTTCCTGCAGCAGCCTTCCCCTCAGTACCCCATGGCCAGGATTGGGTCACAGACCAGTGCTTTCTCTCAAGACAGGCTATGTTGGTATCTGGAAACTTCAGCAGCAGCTCTGGAGTAGGAGCATGGCTGTGTTGTGAGCCAGCTGTGCCATCTGCCTTACTGACATTGGGGTGGCTTTGGCCCAGGCTTCTCTCACATCAGCATACCAACCCATCCCTCATGTCTCTTCCATGACAAGCTCGTGTTTCTTTTGGTTAAAATGCATTGCATTAATACCTTCCAATGAAACTGATGCTTTGGGAGGGTACCTGGTGTGGTCTATAGCTTCCATGACAGTAGGCCCATGTGGACTCTGGTTTAGAGAGAGAGAGAGACTATAATCCAGAGAGAATATATTCTTGCAGCATTCACTCAAAACCTTTTTGAAAAATGGAAGGATTCCAACAGAAAACCAGGAACTCCCAGATTCTAGGTTCTAAGCTTTGTGGGTCGAGGTGGTGATGGGAGGTGTGGAATGATGGCGGGGGCAGGACTTTACTGGGATGGAGAGAGTGATGGCCAGTTTTTGACTGGGATGTGATTTCCAGTGAACCACCATCTTCTGTGCCTGATCTCTGCCCCAGGTGATGAGCAGAGATAATTCCTCTCACAGAATCTCTGGGGAAGGAGGAGACATGGTGCCTTGAAGCTTACTTGGTAGCCATCTGGTAATGGAGTCATCCGAAGGAGATTTAAAAAGCACTCTCTTCTATTGAGCCCTTACCATGTCCCAAACTCTGTCCCGAGCACTCATCATGTGCTTGATCTTCACAACAGCCTTATGAGCTAATAGTAACGTTCCTTCCCCGTTTCATGTCAGGAGGAAGTCTGAAGCTAACCGAGGGAAGCAACCTGACCCAGGTCGCTCAGCTTGTAAGTGGCAGAACTAGAACTGGACTCTAAGTCTGACTTGAGAGCTTTTTGGTTCATGAAGAGGAGCCTCCAGCACCTGTGCGAGGTGAGCCCCGTGCCCTTCTCTCTCATGGTCTCCTACCTCTTCCTCAGTTTCTCACAGTGGAGCTGCGGCCTCCATGTTGTAATGGCAACCACGTGGTCTCTCTTAACTTGGTCGTATTTCGCTTGTGTGCTCCCTCCTCCCCTAAACACACAAACACGCAAGGACAGCCTGTGGAATGACTCTGGTTCCCCAATGGAATAAAGAGGCCTGGTATAGGAGGCCTTTCCCACTTCGGGGCATAGAGGGCGAGGAGTCACGCTCCCCCTCCCTCTGTTGCAGCCACCGGTGCTGCAGGGAGAGAAGGGAGAGGGGTGATCGCTCCAACTCTGCAGGGCTTATGCAAAACCACAGGCCGGGGCTGTCCCTAGCAATGTGTTTTGCAGCATCTATTACCCTTAGTTTTCAGTACTTTGACTGTTAGAAGAAACGGTGTTTTCCAGGTAAGTGACAGTGAAGGTTTGTCAGAATTTTGCAGTGAGACATCTTTTATCGGAAGTACCCCTGGCTGGGTGTGGTGATTGCCTTCAGAGGACAGGATGAGAGCCTGTGATACAAAGGAAGGCCCATCTCCTGCTGCAGCTCCAAGGCCTGGCCTGTTGGGGGAGGGCATGGCTGGGAAGGTCTGTTTGTTCTTTGCTGACCAGAGAAGACGGCAGTGCCCATCTGGATTTAATCAACTGTCCATTGGTTACTAAATACTAAAATACCCCCAGAAGATGTCTTTGGCTTGCCAGTTTATGGCTGGGTTAGAGGTGTGGGTGTATTGCCACCCCAGGGCATGGTGTTTAATCAGAGGGGGTTTGTTCTGCATTCCAGAGATTGGCTGGATGTTGGCTTTTCAGGGGCTAACATTTTTTTTTTTTTTTTTGACTTTGAATCAACTGATTCTTTTCAGATAATTCCTTCTCGGAGCCAGGATTTTTTTTTACCTTTGCCAAGGGAGCAGCTCCTCCTGGGGTTCCTGATGGGCCTCTCCTGTAAGTGCTGGAGATGAGTCACGGAGAGGGTCTGGCTCCAGGGCCGGGAGTCGGAAGGGGTGTGTGCTGCTAGAGCCCGGCTGGCAGTTCTCAGGCAACAGGCCAGGCTTCACCCTCTGTGCTGCTGAGAAGGACCTCTGTCCTATTTTTTTTCAGGTATACTTCTTTTGTGTTGTGGAGAGGGGCCTAACTGCCCAGGAATGTGCTATTTCTCCATTTCCTTGGGCTGGAAAATCTTCCCGTCAATATTTTCCCGAGTGTGTACTAGCTGTAACGTACAAGCTGTGTGTTGTGGGAATAGTGAGAGGTAGAAGACAGAATCTTGCCCTCTGGAATAGAATACTCCAGTTGGGAAGACCAGACATACACCATCTACGGTGAAATGATAAGACTTAAACAACAGAGCAAGAGTCATTTCCAGTTGTAACACACTGAACTGAGGAGGCTGGTGACATGACAAGGTGGGCTGAGCTTCATGTGGTTGATGGGAAATCGGAAGTGGGAATAGAGAAGGGAAGGAATGCATCCACAAAGGGCTCCACCCTGCTAGGCTTTAAAGACTTATGGAATTGGACAGATGGATATTAGTAATATTAATGATGGTGGCCATTTAGTGAGCTCTTAGGAGCACTCTGCTACTCAGGGTTATACAGATATTATTAACTTAATCTACAACAACTTTATGGTGAATACTATGATATCTATTTTAAAGATGAGGAAACTAATCAGAAATTAAGAAACATGTCCAAAATCACACAGCTAGTAAGTGGGGAATTAGGATTTGAATGATAGTGAGTCTAGCTCCAGAGTCTCTATTTTTATCTTCTGGTGGCTGTTGGGAGAGAACTCTCCATGTGTCTCTGTGTTTCTATATGTCTTGCGAGTTGACATTGCCTCTTCTTTGGTATTATCTTTTCAGAGATGTTTTCACAGCACACAGTCTTGGAAGATAGCAATGGTGTTTCCTTTCAGAACAAGACATAGGCATCCTCACTGCTCATTAGAAACGATTCAGGGTCTTTAAGCACTGGGTTCCTCTACCGTAGTGCGGCCTCCTCTGTGAGCAGGCTTTCCCTGGCTCTCTTCATGGCGCCTTGTGGGAACTGGAGCATGGAGAATCAGCACAGAATGTGCTGATGCTCAGACTGATCACTGTACTGTGAGTAACAGGGTTTTTTGGTATCTGACCCAGGAGTCTCTTGTCTTCTGCCAGCATCCATGAAACTGTGGTTGACTCTGTTGTTAGCTTGAAAGTGGGGCAAAATCTCAGACCCTTTATAGTTCTTGATAGTGGTATGTATGTGTTCTCTCCCACGTGGGAATAGGGAAGGCACAGGGCAAGGTGTGGAACTTTGCCGATCAAGCTGTTATGAGACAGGAAATGGAAGCCTTCGTTGAGGATCAGTACAGAGGTGAGTTTGCCTGGCATGGAGAGTTTGTGTGAGGGAGAAGTGAGAGACAAAGCTGAAGGAATAAATTATAGGTAGCTGGTAAACTTTCTACAAACTGAAAACACGAGCAGTATGAGGAAAACCCACCAGAAACATGGTTGGTGCCTGGGAATGTTTCTTCAGCATCTCATGGAAATGAATTTCAGTGTAGCCTAACACTAGTCACTGACAGCATACTCTGAGCACTTGGCCTCAAGGATACCAGCAGCCCACAACCAGTCCAGCCACACTCAGGGTCCTCATGGTTTGTGGACAAGCTGTGGCTGATGATCCTACTTCCTGCTGGCCCATTTCTCTCTTCCCAGGCAAATCTGGGCTTCGGTGAAAAGCACTGAAGCAGCCTTGGCTTCCCAGTGCCTGGCGCAGAGCTGGCATTCTAAACCCTGCCTTTTCTGGACAGCTGGTTTGCCCGAACTGTAGCTGAGGATGGCGGCCTGCCTGACACCCTTTCCCTTGTCCGCCAGCTTCCACCTTGCCCACCTGACTCCTGTTTGGGCCTTCCTGAATCATAGTTCACAGGCCCACGCAGGCCCCAGCTGTTCCCCTTGCCTGCCCAGTCTGAGGTATAACCTGCCAAACTGAGGCCACCAATACCACCGTGGGCAGTGACAAAGAGGAAGAAGCTCAGCAGGAGTGGGTCTCCGGCAGGAGTGGAAGGTAGCTCAGTTCGTTCGTATGGCCTTCCCCATGGCTCGTTTCCCCCTGGGAAGGGGTCTTCTCTTCCCTTTTTCCCCTGGTTTGTGGATGCATTCCTTCCTGACCCTGAACTTGCTAGGGTCATGATTCTTTACCTGGGTGTGGAGATGCACTCAGAATCTACATGGACTTTGAAGTTGGTTCATGAGCCACGGAAGGACCTGAAACCACAGAAGGGCAGTGTGGAAACGATGCCTGCATCTCCTTGGCTCACATCATTTCTGTTCATGCCTGTCCTAGTTACAAATGCCAGGACTGTACTTCTTCACCTGAGGATGTGGTTTGGCTGCCAAGCCTCACTTTTCTCATGTGTTGGGCAGGCTCGAAATGCCAGGGCATTAATTCAGGAAACATAGAGAGAAAAGACTGAAAACAAAAACTGAACTGAGTATCATTGAATCTGGTATAACTCAAGTGGTCTATAATATGTGTGTAATTAGAGTCCCTGAAAGAGAATAGGGCAGAAAAACATCTGAAGAAATGGCTGCATCCTATTTCATTGTATTAATGAACTGTAACTTACTTAATCATTCTTTATTGTTGGACATTTAGATTATTTCCAATTTTATAGCCTTAGAAATAACATTCTAATGAACACTCTTATAAATAAAACTTTTTGTATCTCTATTTCTTTAGGATAAATGCCTGTAAATGTATATGTTGGGCTAAGGGTCATAAACATGTTTAGCCTCTTGATACTTATTTTCGAACGGTTCTGCAGAAACACTGACCCAGCTAACACTCCCACATGCAGCCCACAAAGTGCCCGTTACCCTCTACTCACACACATTGGCCGCTATTTGCCCATTTGATGGAGTGCTGTTTTCACTATTATAAAGTTACATTTCTTTGATTATTACTGAAGTTGAACATCACTTTTTAAAATTTATTTATTTGAGAGAGAGTGAAAGTGAGAGAGCAGTAGAGGGGCAGAGAGAGAGGGGGAGAGAGAATCTCAAGTAGGCTTCAAGTTTTCAGCATGGAGTGTAGACCCTGACACAGGGCTCAAACTCATGAACTGTGAGATCATGACCTGAGTTGAAATGGAGAAACAGACGCTTACCCGACTGAACCACCCAGGTGAAACGAACATCACTTTTATTTCTCATTTTCAGAGCTGTCTGTTCATGTCCATTGCCCACTTAAGCATTGTGTTATCTTTTTTTCTTACCAATGTGTGCTCTTTCTTTTCCTCTGTCATATATTTGTAACTATTTCTTCCAGTTTCTCATACTTGTGTTTGGCATTTTGGATCCATTCCCATTGTAGCTCATTGCTAGTCATCATCTGTACTGGTAGCACCAAAACATATGATAACACTTTCCAGCCTACAGTTCATGTATCTGTGGTTATATGCTGTTACTAGTGTTAAGAGCAATAAGGACTAAAGATATTTGTTTGAGGGGCGCCTGGGTGGCTTAGTCGGTTAAGCGTTCGACTTTCGCTTAGGTCATGATCTTGCGGTTCGTGGGTTCGAGCCCCGCGTCGGGCTCTGTGCTGACTGCCAGCTCAGAGCCTGGAGCCTGTTTCAGTCTGGGACTCCCTCTCTCTCTGACCCTCCCCTGCTCATGCTGTCTCTCTCTCTCTCCTAGAAATAAATAAAACATTAAAAAAAAAAAAAGATATTTGTTTGATAATGACTTGGGCATGAAGCATGTGTGCATAGCTGTTGTGTATAGTTGTGCAAATCATGTTTGCCCTAGGGTGCCTTCTACCGCCCCCAATGAGGGCCAGTAGCAACTTTGGGATACCTCCTCCTCCTCCTTCTCCTTCTCCTTCTTCTTCTTCTTCTTTTAAACAAATTTTTTAAATGTTCATTTACTTTTGAGAGAGAGAGAGAAAGAGAGAGAGAGAGAGAGAGAGAGACGGTGCATGAACAGGGGAGGGGTAGAAAAAGAGGGAGACAGAATCTGAAGCGGGCTCCAGGCTCTGAGCTGTCAGCACAGAGCCCAATGCAGGGCTTGAACTCACGATCTGCAAGATCATGATCTGAGCCGAAGTCGGATGCTCAACCGACTGAGCCACCCAGGTGTCCCTCGTCTTATGTTTTTGAATCTATTTATTTATTTATTTGTTTGTTTGTTTATAATTCTTTTGAAGTTTTATTTATTCATTTTGAGAGACAGAATGGGAGAGGGGCAGAGAGAAGGAGAGAGAGAATCCCAAGCAGGCTGAGCCTGATGTCAGTGCTGAGCCTGATGTGAGGCTGGAACTTACAAAGTGCGAGATCATGACCTGGGCTGAAACCAAGAGTCGGATGCTTAACTGACTGAGCCACCCAGACGCCTCAAAAGTTTATTTATTTATTTTGAGACACAGAGAGAGTGCAAGTGGGGGAAGGGCAGAGAGAGAGAGAGAATCCCAAGTAGGCACCATGTTCTCAGTGCACAGCCTGACCCAGGGATTGATTTCACAAAATTCACGTGAGATCATGACCTGAGCCCAAATCAAGAGCTGGACGCTTAAGTGACTGAACCACCCAGGTGCCCCTGGGATACCTTCTTCAAATTCTCAGAAGGGTTCTCCAGAGAAACAGATCCAACAGGAGATAGATACAGATTGTCCCCAGCTTATGATGTTCTGACTTACTATTTTTTGACCTTGAGCTTACAGCAGTGTGAAAGAGATATGCATTCCGTAGACACCACACTTCACACTTTTAATTTTTGATTTTTTTCTAGGCTAGCGATATGATGTATAATACTCTGTCATAATTCTGGGTGGCAGAGCAAGCCACAGCTCACAGTGAGCCAGGCAGTCAAGTGTGTAAACCACCAATACATGCAATCATTCTGTACCCAGACACCCGCTGTGTTTGTCACTTTCAGTATTCAATAAAGTATAGGAGATATTCAACACTTTATTATAAAATAGGCTTTGTGTTAGATGATTTTGCCCAACTGTAGGCTAACATAAATGTTCTGAGCATGTTTAAAGTAGGTTAAGCTAAACTCCAATGTTCAGTAAGTTAAGTGTTTTAAATGCATTTTTGACATGACAATATTTTCAACTTGCAATAGGTCTATTGGGACATAAACTCATTGTAAGTTGAGCAAGATATATATAAAAATTTAAAAAAAAACCATGTAAATTGGTTCTATATAAATTGCAACTATAAAGGCTGACAAGTCCAGCATGCAAGGTGGCCAGCAGGCTGGAGACCCAAGAAAAGCCAATGTTCCATTTGAAGCTTGCCAGTCGGGAAAAGCCAGGGTTGTTAAATGAAGTCAGATGAAGTCTGAAAGCAACCAGCTGGAACATTGTTACTTGGGGGAGGATCAGTCTTTTGTTCTCTTTCCTTCAACTGATTAGATGTGGCCCACTCATATTATGGAGGGCAATCTGCTTTACTCTACTGAGTAAAATGATAATCTAATCTATGTTGAAGTCTACCAATCTAAATGTAAACTCATCCAACCACAGCTTTGAAGAAACATTCAGAATAATGTTTGACTAAATATCTGGGTACATCATGGTCTAGTCAAGTTGATACATAAAATTAACCATCACAGACACCCATAAGCCAGCAGTCCCCAGTGATGCAAGAGGATAAATTTGAGCCTTGACTTCTAAATAAACAACTTAATCCTGAAAATACTGATCTTTAAGGAAGTTGAAAATCGGGGCACCTGGGTGGCTCAGTCGGTTAAGCGTCCGACTTTTGCTTAGGTCATGATCTCGTGGTTCGTGGGTTCGAGCCCCGCGTCGGGCTCTGTGCTGACTGCCAGCTCAGAGCCTGGAGGCTGCTTCAGTCTGTGACTCCTCTCTCTCTGACCCTCCCCTGCTCACGCTGTCTCTCTCTCTCTCTCTCAGAAATAAATAAAACATTAAAAAAAAAAATAAAAAAAAAAGAAAGTTGAAAATCAACTTGACAATAAACTATAAAAGAAAGAAGTATCAAAAGCTTATAGCAAAAAAAAAAAAAACTAAGCAAAGTTAAACAAACAAACAAAAAAGAGACTTGAAATGAAGTAATTTAGATAGGGTTGTGCCTGATTGGGACACAGATTTGTTTGAAATGAAGTCTCAGCTGTTTAAAGAAATATCCTAAGTGAGGGGGAGAATATCATATAAATATTAAAGCAAAGTAGAGTAGGAAAGCTTTTTGCTCTCATCCTTATTTCAAATTAATATGGTTGTTAACATATCTGAGTTTTCCTCGGCTTCTTAGATTGAATTCAAAGCTTATTAACATTTCTTTTTACAGTTAATCCTTACACTGGTTCTATAAGGAAAATAGACACTAGGATTCTTTACATCTGTTTGTCTCCCAGACTGCAGTCACTTGCTTAATCTCTTCAAGATTATTGCCTTACCCTCTACTACAGTAGTGTTATTTACTTTATTATGATTATTGCTGCTTTTAATTAATTAATTTTATTTAGAGAGGGTGTGAGTGGAGGAGGGGCAGAGAGGGAGGAAGATAATTTTAAGCAGGCTCTATGCCCAGTTGGGAG
This sequence comes from Proteles cristata cristata, assembly GCA_017311185.1. Taxonomy (NCBI): domain Eukaryota; kingdom Metazoa; phylum Chordata; class Mammalia; order Carnivora; family Hyaenidae; genus Proteles; species Proteles cristata. The sequence continues at coordinate 4,625,620 of JAESUZ010001710.1, forward strand.
CCCGATATGGGGCTCAATATCACGACCGTGAGATCATGACCTGAGCCAAAATCAAGAGTTGGACACTTAACCAACTGAGCCACCCAGGCTCTGTCACTTTTTATTTAACTCCATTTAATATATTTTAAAACAAAACTTTGTATTACTTATTTATAAATAAAGAGCCGGTATTACCTGCCATCACTAACAGGTACCCATGGTAATAAACCCAGTAAAGACTAAAACATTTAAAACTTTTAGCTATTGTTACTTGCAGAAAACTGAGCTGGAGATCTGCTCTTTAGTAGTTACAAAAGGAAATTAGGAAATGGTAGAGACTTGTTTAAGTCTAGCACCGAAAGGAAACTTTCTCCTTGATAGATTCAGGAGGCTTGAAAGGGATTTGAAAGAATTCCTCCCTTTCCCTCTGATTGAGTGTCAGTTAATCATTTGAGTTCAAAGCATAAAGGATCTTTTCTAGCACTTACTTTTCACACATTGGAGAATGCTGCCATCTATAGCTCTGATATCTGAATCTATATGATCTAGAAAGAACTGTTTTTATTCATCTCTGTATTTCCAGTACTTAGCATGGTTGGTGAGCAACAGACAATGAGGGAAGAGGAGGGAAGGTAGGAAGGAAGGGAAAGAGGGAGTGAGGAAGAGAAGAAGATTCCCTGAAGGTGCTCTGGGTCCCTGAATTAGAATCAGAATTTACATCCCCTGGAATTCAAGCCGTGTGTGCTGTCTTCTGGAAGCATCAAACATTTGTCATAAAGACTGGTCCTTCTGGAAGTCTTCCCACCTGTAGGGCGGATTCCTTCCTGAACTGGCTCCTGATACCAGCCAGGTTCTGGGCTGCTTACAAAGCCAAGGAGGACTATCCCTTAAACAATCACTCCTTTGAAAACCTCAGATAATTAACAATGGAGAGGCTGCTGCCTGGTTTCCTTTGAGGGAAGGACAAGAATCCTTGAGGGCTGTGCTTCTACTTGCCTGTCATGAAGCCCCATGGATCAGAGAATGCCAGGAGAATATTGCTAAGACCTGGGACCCAAATCAAGGTAATTAAATAAAATCTCAGCATCCTACTAGAAAACAAACAAAACTTTTTTTTTTTAATGTTTTATTTATTTCTAGGAGAGAGAGAGAGAGAGACACTGTGAGCAGGGGAGGGTCAGAGACAGAGGGAGTCACAGACTGAAACAGGCTCCAGGCTCTGAGCTGGCAGTCAGCACAGAGCCCGACGTGGGGCTCGAACCCACGAACCACGAGATCATGACCTAAGCGAAAGTCAGACGCTTAACCGACTAAGCCACCCAGGCGCCCCCAAACAAAACTTTTCATAAGGGACTAATTGTTAGGAAGTCTCTAGGTATCCTGCAAATCTTAGTAGCTGGTTCATATTAGGGTGGGGGCTATTTTCCTTAATTGGTTTCCTTGAAACATATTGACTGTTTTTGCTTAGGTTCTCCCCTGCCCTCTGCCTCCCACCTTTTTCTTCTCTCCACAAGCTACAGCTGATTCAACTCATTAATATTTACCAGGAGTGACTCCTAGGCCCTTCAAAAAGACATGAAATGTAAGTTACGCCCTCAATGCAATGAAGATAATAGCAAGTAACTTACAACGTTCCAGATAATGTGCTAAGCATTTTACATGCATCATTTAATTTCCTTCTCACAGTGACCCTCAGAGGTAGTAGTCTTAACTATTTCCACTCTACTGATGGGAAACCTGAGAATAGAGCTTCCATTCACTTGCCTAGGTCACGCAGCCAGGATTCAAACCTACATTTTTCTGGCCTCAGAGCCTGAGGGTTTAGCTGCTGCATAGTACAGTTGACCCTTGAATGACACAGGTTTGACCTCTGTGGGTCCACTTACACGCAGATTTTTATAGATGAATATAGAACAATACTATAAATGTGTCTTCCTTATGATTTTCTTTATAACATTTTCCTCTCACTAGCTTGCTTTATTGTAAGATTGCAGTATATAATACATATAATACAGAAAATATGTGTTAATCAACTGTTTATGTTATTGGTCAGGCTTCCTGTCAACAGCAGGCTATTAGTATTTAAGTTTTTGAGTCAAAAGGGATATGTACTTGGATTTTCAACTCTGCAGGGTCAGTCCCCCGAACCCCTGTGTTGTTTGAGGTCAACTGTATGATGTTCAGGAATGCACATTTGGTGATAAAATGATTAGTAGCCAAGGAAATGACTGCTTATCATCATGGAAGGTTGAGATTGGGGTGGTAAAAGTGGGGGAGTTTCTGGCGGTTGGGGGGAATGGCAAAGTTCTATTCCTTGAGCTGAGTAATTGGTACATGGATGCTCTCCTCAGTAATTCATTAAGCTCTACTGTTGTTTGTGGGTTTTCTGTAGCTTTATTTTTACAATAAGAAGGAGGCACTAGTAAAAGGTGTTTATCATGTTATGATTCTTGTAAATATTATTTCACGTAGAACGCTGATGTGCCATTGGAAGGAAATGCAGTCCTATGTCACAAAATCTGACTTCACAAGATAGATGGTTTCGAACATCAACATCATATGGATTGACTTTTCACTTTCAAAGTAACTCAAAGTCATGCTGCATTTTAGTTAGCTTCACGTTCGGGTTGTGACTTTCTTACTTTCATACTTTGTCCCCCGGCCCCCCCTCCCCCCCTCGCCGCCCCCCCCCTCCTGCCCACCCCGAATTTTTGTTTGTTTGTTTTTTTCCTGTGGACAGAAGAAGCACATGGTTATCACCAAGACCACCCGCTGCTTAATCAGAATCTTAATGTGAATTCATTCCTTCTTGAATGCTTATTCTTAGAGCTCTCTGATTTCTTGTTTGTTTTTTCATCTTTATTTTTTTAATGTTTCTTTATTCTTGAGAGAGAGACAGAGCATGGGAGGGAGAGGGACAGAGAGGAAGACACAGAATCTGAAACAGGCCCCAGACTCTGAGCTGTCAGCGCAAAACCTGATATGGGGCTCGAACCCAAAAACTGTGAGATCATGACTTGAGCCGAAGTTGGGCACTTAACCGACTGAGCCACCCAGGCACCCCCCCACCCCCCCCACCCCCGGTTTCTTGTTTTAATTGAGACTGATTACTGCTGCACAACTGACAAATGTTATCTTGGCCTTTTTGTTTTGCTTTGTTTTTATTGAGCTACTGGTTTGGGTCCCTTATTTACTGGGCCCCACGTTTTCCTTTTTTCTTTTTCTTGTTGTTGATTTGCTGGTTGCTTTTAAAAGAATTTATTTTCCAAAAAGATAGGGTGGGAGGCCTTTTTTTTTTTTTGAGTTCTTATATGGTAAACGATGCCATTATTTTTACCTGACATTTCATTGAGAGTTTGGCTATGTATGGAATATTAGGTTCAAAATAATATTTCCGTTATCTGAGAACTATTTTCCAACATCCATTGTTGCTGATGCATGTGATGCCAGTCAAGTTCTCATTCTTTTATAGTTAGCCTTCATTTGTTTTTGTCTCAGGACAAAAGGATCTTCTCTTTGTCCTCAGTGTTCAGAGATTTCACAGTGATGTATCCTTGTGTGGGTCATTTTTATTTCTCTCTTCTGTACTTGCTGAGCCCTTGTGATCTGAAGCTATATATCTTTCTTCAGCTCTGAGAAATTTCCTTCTGTTATTTATTTCCTATTTTCCTCTCCTGTATTTGCACTATTTTCTCCTTCTGAAATTCATGTTGGAAAGACTTCCCGCACGAGTCCTCTGTATGACTCATAACATTCTGGTTATAGTTTCCATTTTTTGATTTTTCCTCTATTCCAGGAGATCTCTAAGACTTTTTCTTGTAGCCTTTCTAGTAACTTAAAAAATATTTTGTTATGTTTTTTAATTGTTTCTTTTTTACTAAATCTGCCCTAGGTTTTTTTAGGCATAGTTGTCTTAAATCTCTCTAGGTATACTGGTTACAATTAGTTTTAGGTTGTTTTCCTGTCACTTAATTAGCTCTTTCTTTTTAAGAAATTGTGTGTGTGTGTGTATTTATTTAGTTTTGAGAGAAAGAGAGACAGAGTGCGTGCAGGGGAGGGGCAGAGAGAGAGGGAGACACAGAATCCGAAGCAGGTGCCAGGCTCTGAGCTGTCAACACAGAGCCCAACGTGGGGCTCAAACTCCCAAGCTGTGAGACCATGACCTGAGCTGAAGTTGGATGCTTAACCTACTGAGCCACCCAGGCGCCTCTTACTGTTTCTTTTGTGGTCAGATATTGGATCATCTAGGTAGGAACCTTCTATTTTGTGCTGTTGGCTTTTCCCTATTGTATAGGTCTGCCCCTCCTTTGAATGGAAGCTCCCATCGTCAGCAGGGAACTAGTGTGGCAGACTGGCAGCCTTACTTACGGGGTAGGTGGGTGAGGAGGCAAATGCTTACTGAGAACGGCTTGACTCTAGGTTTATATATTAAGTCACGGTTCTTTGGATGGGAGGGAAACTTATAAGAAAGATATGAAGTCATGTATAAAGTCTAGGGTAAGTGGAAAGAATCAGGATCAGGGCAGGACAGGAGCTGGGACCCGCAGCAACCAGAACATTTCCAGGGATTTACCTCTGGGCAAAAACCAAGGTCTGGGAACCAACGGTGTCTTCAGGGTGGAAGAAAGAACTTGAGCCATGTTGAGTCTTTGTGTCAGTCTATTAGAGATGACCTGACTGGCCTCACGTGGGTCAGATGTCCTCTCCCTGGACAAGACAGGAAGGCAGTTTGGTCCACAGTTTCTTGATTGACCAGACTAGAGGCGATACAAGACGGATGGCTCCTCAAATCAAAATCTGGGTTCTAAAAGAAAGAGGAATAGATGCAGGGCCGGCAAAAGGGCCGGCGCCCATTGCCGGTTCTAGCACATGAACCGGTGAGCTTGTTCATCATCCCTAAAAAAAAAGAATTCACTCTCTTTGGGAAGCGTGCTGGTTTTTTTCAAGGAGTAATTTCTCCAAAGGTTGCACCCTACTCTCCAGTTGTTCCAGGGACAGGCCCTCAGTTCACCATGCTGACTTCTGTTCTGCTGCCCACTCCATTCTCTGTTCCTGCTGACCTTGACTTCAGAGCCCCCCAGGATGGCTCAAACCTTAGCTACAACTTACTCTGCTTTATGTTCTGGGCTGTTGCTGCTTCCTCTCTGTTTTATCTGCCAGGACAATCTTGTCTGTTCTCCTTATTCTGAGAAATCTATCAAATTTCTGACCTTCTACAGCCTTCCTTTATGTGATATATTTCGTTTTTTCTTCCTCACTGTCATGTCAATGTGATTTTAGAGAGAGGGGTGGTAAAGGCTTGTTCAGTCTGCCATCTTTTTTTTTTTTTTAATGTTTTATTTATTTCTAGGAGAGAGAGAGACAGCGTGAGCAGGGGAGGGTCAGAGAGAGAGAGAGTCACAGACTGAAACAGGCTCCAGGCTCTGAGCTGGCAGCCAGCACAGAGCCCGATGCGGGGCTCGAACCCGCGAACCACGAGATCATGACCTAAGCGAAAGTCGGACGCTTAACCGACTAACCCACCCAGATGCCCCTCAGTCTGCCATCTTGTATCAGAAGTTTTAGTGATTATATTTATCTCTTGATTTCTTTGAATATTTCCATGGACGGTCGATTTTAAGGGCTTTTTTGCTCTTGGCAAACAACCCACATCTGTTGAACATTAGATGGGAAGCCCCTAGCTTTATCCTTGCTCAAGATGGAGGGAAGATTTACCATTTATGTAAAGCTATGTTCAGATTTTATCAGCTAGCCCTCTATTGATCCAGGTACAAGGGGCCATAGTTTCCTACTATCCTCTGCCAATTAGGCTGAGCTCGGTGCACACAGACCTCTCCACATTCATCTTCTCCCTTGACTTTAGCTTAGATGCTAAATTTTAAGGGAAACTTCCTTCTGTCATCTCCCAAAAGAAATAAATGAGAATCTGTTAAACTCTCAAAGGCTTAGGTTCCCTCTATTCTGATAACCTACTAGCTAAATGACATTTTAGCTTTAGGAAAAGGAAGAAATTTAGAATACATATATATATATATATATATATATATATATATATATATATATACATACATACATATATATATAATTATATCTACAATAATATAATATAATAATATATAATAATATAATATATAATATATAATCTTATATATTTTATTATATGTAAGATTTATATGTACATAAGAGATTTTTCTAAATGTTTATTTATTTATTTTGAGAGAGAGCGAGCACACATGTGCATGAGTGGGGGAAGGGCAGAGAGAGAGGGAGACAGAGAATCCAAAGCAGGCTCTACACTGTCAGCGCAGAACCTGTCGTGGGGTTCGATCTCATGAACTGTGAGCTCAAGACCTAAGCCAAAATTAAGAGTTGGACACTTAACTGACTGAGCCACCCAGGCGCCTCTGTATCTATATACCTATCTACCTAGATCTATATATAAAATTTAAAAAACATATAGATATAGATAGATATAGATATATTTTTAAATATAGAGATCAGGAGATCTGAAATTTGAGCCCTAGCCTTGTCACTTCCTAGTGTGTGACCTCTGGGAGGTCTTTGAGCCTTAGTTTCAACATCTGAAAAATGAGGCGAGGAATACTACTTTGCTTTCTTCACCTGGCTGTCATAAAGGTGATATTAAAAAAACACTTTGCAAACTATCATCTAAATGAAAGCTATTATTCAGAAGCGTCAGTGCTGTTGAAATAACACTTCAAATTGCCTTAAGCCCGTGGCCTCTTAGAAAAACTGATTTTGGGGTGGAAACCAGATTTGAATGATAAGGTGCGCTCTGTACTTAGGGAGTGGTGGCTCCAAGGTGCATATATTTGTTCAATGAATATTCAGTAAGCACTTTCTCTGTGTCTGGCACAATGCAAGGCACTAGGGATATAATAGTAAGTCAGTATGGTGCCTGTCCACACGGAGCCTACAGACTAGAGGGGGAGATGAGCAGTGTCCTAGTACCACCTAAGTTAATACGGTAGCATGTAAACTGAGAGAAGAGACTGTGTCTTGTTACTGCTGCATCCATGGCACCTAGAATGCTCAAGAAACCCTTAATAAATACTTGCCAAACTTGTGGTAATCCCCAGGAAGGAAAAGTCCAGAAAGGTCCAAGAGTAAATATCAGGGGACCTCGCAGAGCTTTGAGGGTTGTGAGCTTCCCTGAGCAAGTGGTGTTTGAGCCAGGATCTGAGGGATAAGTAAGAATTAACTTGGAAGAGGCAGGAGGCCAGTGTTCCAAGTTCAGGGATTGAGGAAGGAAAGAACTTGGCATGTTTCAGCAACTGAAAGGAGGAAAGAATACTTGAATAGCTTAGCAAGAGGGGTGGCAGGAACATGGAGGTAGCGGGAGGCAGCAACTGTGTGACAGGGACTTAGGGAACTTTAGAAAGATTGGAGACTTTATCCTCCTTAGGATAAAGTAAGTGGGAGCCAGTGAAGGGCTTTGAGCAAGGGAAAGTCAAGATGAGATTTATGGTTTTTTATGATTAAATTTAATTAATTACTTTTGAGAGAGAAAGATAGTGCACATGTGAGCAGGGTAGAGGCAAGGAGAGAGAAAGAGAGAGAGAGAGAGAGAGAGAGAGAGAGAGAGAGAGAGGGAATCCCAAACAGGTTCTGTGTTGTCAGCACAGAGCCCAACTATGAGATCACTATCTAAGCTGAAATAAAGAATTGAATGCTCAACTGACTAAGCCACCCAGACACCCTAAGGTTTATGTTTTTTTCCCTCTATTTCTTTTTAAAAAGTTTTATGTATTTATGTATTTATGTATTTATTTATTTATTTATGTCCAAGTTAGTTAGCATATGGTGCAACAATGATTTCAGGAGTAGATTCCTTACTGCCCCTGACCCATTTAGCCCATCCGCACCACAACCCCTCCAGCAATTCTCAGTTTGTGCTCTGTATTTAAGAATCTCATATGTTTCATCCCCCTCCTTGTTTTTATATTATTTTTGCTTCCCTTCCTTACGTTCATTGTTTTTTATTTTAAATTTCACACATGAAGTCATATGCTATTTGTCTTTCTCTGACTGACTAATTTTGCTTAGCTTAATACCCTCTAGTTTCATCCATGTAGTTGCAAATGACAAGATTTCATTCCTTTCTGATTGCTGAGTAATGCTCCATTGTATGTATATGTGTGTTGTGTCTTCTTTATCCATTTATCCATCGGTAGCTCTTTCCATACTTTGGCTCTTGTTGATAGGTCTGCTATAAACATTGGAGTTTGCATGTGCCCTTTCGAAACAGCACACCTGTACCCTTGAATAGATACCTAGTAGTACAATTGCTGGGTTCTGGGTAGTTCTATTTTTAATTTTTTGAGGAACCTCCATACTGTTTCCCAGAGTGGCTGCACAGGTTTGCATTCCCACCAGCGGTATAAGAGGGTTCCTCTTATTTTTTTTTTTCTGAGATTTATGTTTTTTACCAATAACTCTGTGGTCTGCAAATTCAGAGACAGCCCTGGTAGGGGGCCATTGTTGCTATTCATTTGGACTAGGGTCATCATGGGAGAAATGGAGAGAAGTGCAGGACATCAAGCAGTATTTTGAAGTAGTATCAACAGCCCTTTGTGACGGATTGGATGTGAGGAAGGAGAGGGAAGGAAGAGTCAAGACTGACTTCTGAATTTCTGTTTGTAGCCAAATAGATGGGTCCACTGAGAGGGAGACCTCAGTGAGGGGTTAACCTAAGGGCAAAAAGCACCTCCTGACAGTGTGAGCCCTCAGCTGTAGCTCAGGAGTCCATCTTAGGGTTCTCCCTTTTCAGGTCTCTTTCCTTGCCACCTGTTTTATATTCTGTCTGATTTTGTTTTGTTGTGCAATGGTTGCCTCCAAGAACAACACCGTGCATGTCATCCCCAAACCCAGAAAAGCTTGTGGAACAAATTAAGATGCTCAAATCACATGGGTTATTATATCGATTTAAAACACACAGCAAGAGAATGAAATAAGTCAGGCAGAGGACAAATACCATATGTTTGCACGTATAGGAGGATTAGGAGGAACTTAACAGAGGACCAAGGGGGAGAAGAAGGGCGGAAATGGTGGGGGAAAGGGAGAGAGGCAAACCATGAGAGACTCTTGAATGCTGACAAAAACTGAGGACTGATGGGTGTGGGGGGGGAGGAGGGAGATGGGCATGGAGGGGGGCACTTGTGGGGATGAGTACTGGGTGTTATATGGAAACCAACTTGACAATAATCTATTTGTAAAAAGATAAAAATAAAAAAAAGAATTAAACACACACACACACACACACACACACACACACACACACACACAGCAAGAAGCAGAGAGAAAGAGATGGGGCTGGTTACACACTAAGATAGGGCGCCAGGACCATGCTGCCCCAGACCTAGGTGATCCAGTGTCTGCATTGCCTTGTTACCATCCCCGCTGATGGTGTGTTACCAGGACAAAGTTGAAGTATGAGTGAGAACAGATGAAAGGGACCTGGGGCCAACACACATCCTGTTCCATTGACAAGATATGACGACAGGTGCTGGCCACAGCTGCAGTTTGCCAGTTAATTGACCTCTCCCGATGGATTTTGTCTATACCTACATGGCGTTGGGATGAGAGCATGGCGACTGCCACCAATGGTTGGCCAACTTAAGGGTGTCATGGATGGGAGCTCAAAAAAGGCAGCCTAACCATACCTTATGACTCGGTCTTTTGATCCTTTTTTCTATCTACAAGTAACACTCTTGGTTGGTGTAGGCTATATTCCATTTATTCTATCTATTTTTAACGGATTTGACAGGTTACTGATTTATATATTCTTTATTTTTAACCTTTCTTAAGAATTCTTACAAGCCTACTTGTTGACTCATTATCTATATTTAACTTCTTCCATGAGTTTAACTTCTATCTCATATAGATATTATTTCCATTTTGTGGGTTTCACTCATCCTACGTGTTTCTATTGTCTTTTCTGGCAGAGCTGGAAATGCTCAAAAGTAAAATACATGTTGCATACTTGGTTAAAAATCTTTTTGAGTTTTATAAAACACCTAGAGCAGATGTTTGAAACACCAAGTATCTTATAGGTGTCCAAAAAGAAAGAGTTGCTACACAGTATGTTTATATCTTATATGTAGGTATGGTATGTCCTACTTTCACCAAACAAAATATGTAAAAAGCTGGCTTAACAAGGCATTAGTTAATGCTTATTCACTTTATAAAATGCTTCACTTTATAAATGATTCTCCATAGTAAGTTCTCTTAGTATATTTAAAACAAGATTCAATTTATAACAATCATAAATACGATTTCAGGTAACTCTTATATAAGGTGAGGTACATCTGGATGACACAGGACATTGTTTATTTCTTCTTCTCAGGGGACTGTTATTTTGTTCTGTTTTATTTATTAAAAAGTTTTTTAAAAATGTTTTATTTATTTCTGAGAGAGAGAGGCAGTGTGAGCAGGGGAGGGTCAGAGAGAGAGAGAGAGGGAGACAAAGAATCTGAGGCAAGCTCCAGGCTCTGAGCTAGCTGTCAGCACAGAGCCTGACATGGGGCTCAAACCCATGAACCGTAAGATCATGACCTGAGCTGAAGTCAGATGCTTAACTGACTGAGCCACCCAGGCGCCCCTATCTTGTCCTATTTTATAGATACCACTTGAAAAAGGCAGGAAGTCACTATTCAAAATCTTGAAACTGAGCAGGAGGATTGTATCAGTTAGGACACTACTAGTTCGGTTGCTATTGCAAAGGCCAAAGTCATAGAGGCTTTGGCAAGATGGAAATTTCTTCGGTAGACAGAGGAATGGCCTCCCCCAGATATCTATGTCTCAACTTCCAGAACTTGTGAATGTTACTTTACATGGGAAAGGGAATTTTGCAGATATGATTAAAGTTACAGACCCTGAAACTGGGAGGTCATCCTAGAAGATCTGGGTAAGCTCTTAAAAGCAGAGAAGCTTTCCTGGCTTTGGTCAGAGAAGGACTTGATAAGGAAAGGGGGTCAGAGAGATCGTCGTGAGAAAGACTCAACCTGCTGCCATTGCTGGTTTTGAAAATAGAGGAGTGGCGCCTGGGTGGCTCAGTCGGTTAAGCGTCCGACTTCAGCTCAGCTCATGATCTCACGGTTCGTAGGTTTGAGCCCCGCGTCGTGCTCTGTGCTGACAGCTCAGAGCCTGGAGCCTGTTTCAGATTCTATATCTCCCTCTCTCTCCCACCCTCCCCTGCTCACATTGTCTCTCTCTCTCTCAGCAATATATAAAACATTAAAAAAGAAAGAAAGAAAGAAAACAGAGGAAGGGACATAAGCCAAGGAATGTGGTGGCCTCTAGAAGGCAGAAGAGGCAAGAAAACAGATTCTCCCCACAAATGTCCAGGAAGGACCTAGCCCTGTCAGCACTTCCATTTTAGCCCCACTTCTGACCCATAATTCCAAATAATAAACATGTGTTGTCTTTTTTAAAAAATTTTTAAACTTTATTCATTTTTGAGAGACAGAGAGTGAGTGGGAAAGGGGCAGAGAAAGAAAGACACAGAATCTGAAGCAAGCTCCAGGCTCTGAGCTGTTAGCACAGAGCCCGACACGGGATTTGAACCCACGAACAGTGACATCATGACCTGAGCCGAAGTCGTTTGAACCGTGAGATCATGACCTGAGCTGAAGTCGGACACTTAATGGATGGAGCTACCCAGGCGCCCCAAAACATATGTTGTCTTAAGCCACTAAATTTGTGTTAATATATCAGAGCAGCAATAGGACACTAATAAAGATTTTGGTGGCCAAGAGAAGGATGCTGTTGTAACTAATACTTTAAAATGTTGTAATAGTGGGGCGCTTGGGTGGGTCAGTTGGTTGACTGTCGGACTTTGGCTCAGGTCATGATCTCTCAGTTCATGAGTTCAAGCCCCGTGTTGGGCTCTGTGCTGTCAGTTTGGAGCCTGGAGCCCACTTGGAGTTCTGTGTTTCTCTCTCTCTCTGCCCCTCCCCGGCTCACACTCTTATCTCTTACTCAAAAGTAAATAAATATTTTAAAAATTTTTCAAAAATATTGAAATGGCTTTGGAATTGAGCAGGGAGCAGAGGTGGGAAGAATTTTGAGGGGGCTAGATTGCCTTAGACATACCAATGGTAGAAGTATGGATATTAAAGTCTCTGCTCAGGGCGCCTGGGTGGCTTAGTCGGTTAAGTGTCCGACTTTTGCTTAGGTCATGATCTCGCGGTTCGTGGGTTCGAGCCCTGCATCGGGCTCTGTGCTGACTGCCAGCTCAGAGCCTGGAGCCTGTTTCAGTCTGTGACTCCCTCTGTCTCTGACCCTCCCCTGCTCACGCTGTCTCTCTCTCTCTCTCTCTCCCCTAGAAATAAATAAAAATATTAAAAAAAAATAAAGTCTCTGCTCTGAGGGCTCAGAAAAATCATCTGCATGGTTGTAAAGAGACTGTGAATAGAAATCTGGACTTTAAGGACACTTCTGGGGAGGACTCAGAGGGAATTGAAGAATATGTTACAGGAAACAGAGGAAAGTTGTTATATAGTCGCAGGAAGGTTAGCAGAATTGTGACGTGCATTTCTGTGGAAAGCAGAACTTGTACACGAACTTGGATACCTAGCTATGGAGATTTCATGCAGTGTGTTGAAGGCACAGCTTAGTTTCTCCCTGCTTCTTAGTAAAATGCAAGAGGGGACAGATAATGGTTAAACAAAAAAAGTCCCAAGACTTGATGTTTTGGGGAATTTACAGACTATCCAGATTGCAAAAGATTGCCAAAATTGAGAGATATATTGTTTGGAAAGCAGGCCCTGAAGAACAAGCTGAGGGTGTGGCTATACAACTTTTTGCTAATACCTCAGAGAGATCAAAAGGTCAGAGTATTTCAGTCACACAAAAGGCTGCTTGAGGGCAATGTCCCTCCGCCATTTCAGCAAAAGGGAAAACCGAGATGAGATTACCTAGCAAAGATCTGTGGACAAGCCTCTTGCCTAACCCTGAGACATACAATGTTCTTGATAATTTTATACAGCTCCGACTGAAAGGGACAGAATGACATGAGAAAAGGCTGTTGGACCCCCAAAATTCTAGAGCGGGGAAGCATGCCGATAAAACTACTCAGCTGCAAACAGGTGTTGCCTTTCAAGAAAGGGAAAAGGAAGTAGGATGTCTGTGGGTTCCCTTCCTATACGGAGTCGGTGTGAAATGGGCCCCCAGTTTTTGATGAGCTACAGGTGCACCTGCATTCTTTTGGTAATGGATTGTGGTTGCGTGTGCTTCCAGATGTTGTAGAACAGAATATCAGTTATATTTACAGTTTATAGAATCATATCTAGAACAATTCGTGGTATTTTGATAACGCTAGAAGCAGTTATAGAGAACCAGCCCATTTTTTCAAGGACATGTCAAAATTAGCCTCATCCAAGCTTAGTTATTTGAAGGAAACAACTTTTCATGCCAATGAAAGTAGAAAAAAGGAAAATATACTGGCATGAGACTTGACCAAGATATTAGTATCATAGTTTTAAAAAGTACTGGCAGTTTTCCATTTGAAATTTGTCTTTCACCTACCTGGCAGCTGATGTGGTATATTTCCAAAGACTTGTGTATTCATTGAACAGCAGAACTTGAAATATCTTTTATGTACGCCAAACTTTATACTAGGAACTGGGGATACTAGAGCTCATGAGATATGTTCCCCTGTGAAGCCTGAAATAAATCGCTATGAATTCCTCCCATCCCTGTGTCCTGTTCCCTTAGCAATGTGACTTCGCCTCTCCTTCCATCGGTAGGCAATGTCTATTTTCCACCATCTTGAATATGGCTTGATCTTCTTACTTTCTCTGATGGAATGTGGCAAGAGAGACATTTTGTGGGAGTTCTCAGCTATGGGGTCAGGTCTTGTAGCCTCTAGTCTCGCTTTCTTGCAATTCTGCTCCTGCTATGGGAAGAAGCCAAGGCCAGGCCCCCTTGGTAGTGAGAAACCACATGGAGACAGAGAGAAGCCCAGCTGAGAGCCAACGCTAATTTCCAGTCTTATGACTGAGGCCATTTTGGATCACCCAGTCCTGGTTGAATTGCCAGCTGATAGTTGTGACATGAGTAAGCCTAAATGAGACCAGGCAAAGAACCATCCTTCTGAGTCTAGCCCAAACTTAAGACCCAAAGTATTATGAGCTAATAAATTATAGTTGTTTTAAGCCACTAAAGTTTTGAGGTGGTTTGTAACAACACAGTATATAACCGTCATTGAGTGGCTCACTGTCTAATTAGTGTATTTCCAATGGCTTTTTCATTCTAGACGATTTACCTAGGAGCTCTATATTTAGGTTTGTGATAATTCAACTCATTGGATTTCTTACATTGACATATTATATTTTGTCTTTTTGTCCTTCAGTCCAGATTTTCTGGATATCATGAGATACTTTGGGTTTTGTTAATGGAATTTATTCAATGTTGGATCCAGCACCTTAAGAGAAATTACATTAGGAATATGTTAGACTCCTTGGCAAATGATGTTTTATATTAAGTTGGGAGGGAGGGAACTGTGACTGGGAAGGAATATTTATCTGGATTTGGGTTCATTACAAGAAACAGGGCTGTAGTTTTTGGACAGGCCACTTCTCTTGACTTCTGAGCCTGAATGTTCTACACAGTCCTTCATCTGGGCCTGAACAGGAGAGTAATTCTGACCTCCTTGCAGAAAGAGTATATGAAATTGGATCTTGCTTTTGTGCTCCACTACTATTTATTTATTAAAACAATTTTTTAATGTTTGTTTATCTTTGAGAGAGAGAGAGAGAGAGAGAGACAGAGCATGAGTGGGGGAGGGGCAAAGAGAGGGAGACACAGAATCCAAAGCAGGCTCCAAGCTTCAAGCTGTCAGCACAGAGCCGGACACAGGCCAGAACTCATGAACTTCAAGATCATGACCTGAGCCGAAATTGGAGGGTTAACCAACTGAGCCACCCAGGTGCCCCTCCACTATCATTTAAAATAGTACTTTACATTTCAGGGATGCAAATGAGCCCTCAAAGGAATTCTTAATCTTGCCTGACATGGAGGAGAGATATCAGTCAAATAACAATCACCAGACCCTAATGGAGTTTTCCCTAGCAAGAAGCCCCAGGTAGGCTGGCGTGTGAGTGTGCCTCTAGCCGGGATAATAAAACCTCCTGTTGGCGGGAAATTGCTTCTTTGGTATAGGGACGTGCTTACCGGTGACTAGATGCTTTAGGTCATAAATGAATTGGAAGCTGGGCTTGTATCTAGGAGATCAAAATATTTAGGATCTTTTGTGCAACATGACGTGTCTGTCTTTTTCTTAGAGTCTCACTGGTTCTCAGTGATATATTCTCTCCTCTTACTTCATGTTTGTGTGTTACATTTCTTCCTAATTTATGGCAAGAATTGAGGCATTGTCACATTTAACATTAATTAGCTCATATTTCTAGGAATGAGAGTATACTGCTTGTCTCTACTTGTTTAAATACGCAGTTTACAGAAGACTTTACAAGACTTGCAGTCTTACTACCAAGATCCTGAGGCCTTAGTCACCAAGAAGTCATACAGCAATCATAAATCACTTGGTGAAGTGAGGGAAGTTTTTTGCTTTCATCTATCACTTATCCTATTTCACTTTGAAATTCTCAGAAGTAGGTATCTGTGGAGAATAAGGCTTATTAAAATACCAGTTGAGGATACAATAGTACACTGAATAGAACAATAGTAATTTTGTTAAATATATGTGAAATCCCAAACTAGTTATTGTTTGAAAATTTGAAATGCTCACAGAGATTCCTAAGGAGCTCATTTTATGTCCAGAGAGTATTTGGAGACAGGATAGGTCTTTTGTGATATCAGTTCTAGAAGTTCATGACACTTTTTGAGGAAAACTGCCATGGGGCGCATGGGTGGTTCAGTCGGTTAAGCATCCGACACTGGCTCAGGTCGTGGCTGAGTCTGAATCCTGTGTCAGGCTCTGTGTTGACAGCTCATAGCCTGGGGCCTGCTTTGGATTCTGTGTCTCCCTCTCTCTCTATCTCTCCCCCACTCATGCTCTGTCTCTCTCTCAAAAATAAATAAATATTAAAAAAAAAAAAAAAAACCTTGCCAGGCCCATAGCTCTTTCCTGGGAAAAGCAGAAGCAGACAGTTCCTTATTATTGGTTTCTATTCTGTAGCCTGTAACCCCACTACCCTGGCCACACTGATGGGATCCAGGATTGATGGACTGACTCATGGGTTGACGACTGACCCAAAGAGAACTACATGTCAGCTGAGATCCAATCCAATATACTTTTGAGGAGAGCAAATTACATTCACTCGGAGAGACGGTGGCACAGACTCCAAGAGACATGGAGACAGGCAGTAAGGAGAAGACGTGAAATGGTAACAGCCATAGGTAAGCAGAAGCCGTGAGGTGGAAAATAAATGAGAGGAGAAACTTGGTGAGTGTAGAAGCTATGCGTACCTGGGTCACTATAAAACAGTGCCCCAGGCCAGGGAGCAAGGGAAGCCTCTATGCAGAGAGGACAGGATAGCCAGGGACTAGGAGACACTCTGTGGTGTTGCTCAGTTCACAGCAACCGCTTTCATTTGAGAATGTCCTTCTTTCACACTCTTAAGGCTCTTCTGTGGCAGTCACGTTTGTGCTGCATGTCCCTGATTGGACCAAGGGTGGCAGTTTCATCCGAGCTGAACCAATGAAATGCTGTATCCTGAAACTTCAGAATTGGGAGTTGGACATAGTATGCCTCAGCCTGTGGCTGGAGCAAAGGGACATGGTAGAGCCATGGGATGAGAAGACAAAGCCAATATGTAGAGAGAAAATAGGGAACCAGATATATAGTGAGAGGCAGATATGGAGAGGTCATGTGGAGAGAGGGAGAGAGTAGGAGAGTCTTATATTTTGCTAGTTTTCCATTTCCTTGTTCTGATCCCACAAAGAAGTCCTTTAGGGCATCAAGATCTTTGTATTTAAAAATTTTTTTTTTAACATTTATTGATTTTTGAGAGACAGAGTGCAAGTGGGGTGGTGCAGAGAGAGAGGGAGGCACAATCCAAAGCAGGCTCCAGGCTCTGAGCTTTCAGCACAGAGCCTGACGCGGGGCTCGAACTCATGAACCATGAGATCATGACCTGAGCCAAAGTCAGACACTTCACTGACTGAGCCACCCAGATGCCCCAGGATCCTTGTAATTTTACAATGCATACCACCGTTTTCTTTTTTTTTTTTTTTCCATTAAAGTGGCTTGAGGTGGTAGTGTCCCATGTCTTCAGTGGAGAATATCCATGAGAATATAGAGCTGGTGTGGTAACGTGTATGAAATTTGTGTTCTCCATGAAGCCCCTCAGGGCAAGTGTGAAGCTGGTTGCTTGTGTCTCTCAGTTAAGTAAGTGTCTTTTCCTTGCAATCTGGAAGGGCCTAACCAACAAACCTGGAGAAGCTGACATCATAATAACGGAATGTGGAATTAATGGCATTAGAGCTTCCAACATCAAATGGCAACTTCTGTTTGAGCATACTTTTGCTATTTTCTCTTCTCATTACCCTTTATACACGTTTGTTTTTGGAGGGCAGAAGCTGTCTCAGTGCAGTAGGAATTGGGGAGACTCATGTCTAATTACTCAGGTTCAGGGATTCCCCGTTGAAGGCTTCCTGTGATCCTGTCCATCTGTTCTAACCGGGCCTTAGTATTCTTGGTGAACAGAGATGTCAGTACTAAATGTGGGTTCAATGATTGTGACTTTATTGAGACAGGAATTGTATTACTTTCATCTGTGTGCCCTAGAGCTTAGCACTTGGCTCAATACCTAATAGGCTCTTCATCAAAATTTATTGAGTGAAAGACTGAATAAATCATTTTTACCAATGGCAACTTGAAGGTACAAAAAACAGAATGTAAAATCTGAAACCAAGCCACTTATTAAATTATATAACCTGAGCATAAAGATGAATAGATGCCTAATAAAATTCTTTAGGGTATTAATTATGATGATGGTATCTTCATTATGCAATTTCTTAGCCATCAAGGTGTGAATTCCCTAGTGTGGGAATTGGGTCTATGTGTCATTTTCAAGGAGCTTGTTTTTCTCCCCTCCATCTTTCTTTTGAAAGAAAGATGGCAAGCCCAGTTGCTACTGAGTCATGCATTGCTCCTGCTGAATTCCCCAGGAGAGAAGGTTTCACAGTGTCTTGGAGGCTTCTACTTACTTCGCTTGTCAGAGTGAAGTGAAGAAAACGTTTATAGTTTTCAATAAATTTTAATGGGTAGAAACATCTGTTCCCCATCCAGCCGTGATGTTTGCATTGGGTATAGACGAGAATCTGGCTGAGTGCATACTATATTTGCTATTTATTGGATGCTCAGAAAAATAGTGTAGACCAAGGAGAAAGAAGTGGGTAGGCGTGAAGAAGGGAGTAGGGAGGAGAAGGTGGGTGTTTGAGCAGGAAGCCTTTCCCTACTCGGTCTGGGGGAGCCTTGTGTTGACCTGTGTCTCCTGGGTGTGGTGGGCGGTCCCAGTGGCCCCCAGGCCTCCCTCCCTCTTCTGGGAGCACAGTCAATGGGCCTCATGAGCCTCTTAGCTGCATTTTATGGAGTTGCTCCTTCATAAAGACTGTGGGCGCCCCTCACCCCTTGTATGGGAAGGGGTGGATGTGCACCTGCATGTTGTGACTTTCAGACCCAGCCAGCCTTCAAAGCTGACAGTGCTGCCTGCCTCTTGTTTGCCCCTGTACCTTGAGAGGTTTCTTTCTGCCTCCCATCACCTGAGCTGCTGCTGGAACTTTGAGTTCCTGGGGTCACACTAAACACAGCATTGGGCTTGTCTCCCTGTAGCTCACACTTTCCACAAGTCCCCCTGACTACCTTTCTGGCCCTCTCTCTCATTCCTCCCCCACTTTCCATGTTCTCCAGCTACCTTAAATTACTTGTGGTCCCCCGAATGCCCGTACTTCTGAGGCTTTGCATCTGCTATTTTTATTTTTAGCTTAGAGTGCTTCCTGTTTCCAGCCGCTATTCACTTAGTAGCGTGTCCACAGGCGCAGAGCGTGCATGTGAATACATACATACACCATCCTGCTAATTTCCCTGCATACTTTAAATTTTTTTTAATGTTTATTTATTTTTGAGAGAGAGAGACAAGCAGAGCATGAGTGGGGGAGGGGCAGAGAGAGAGGGAGATACAGAATCGAAAGCAGGCTCCAGGCTCCAAGCTGTCAGCACAGAGCCCGATGCAGGACTCGCCCTCACGAGCCATGAAATCATGACCTGAGTCAGACGCTTAAGCAACTGAGCCACCCAGGGGCCCTTTGCCTGCATACTTTAAAACTCAGACTCAAAATTTTCTCTGTGAGGTGTTCTCTGACACCCTCTGTCCCACTGCCCCAGTATTCTGTACATGTATTCTATGACAGTGTCTATCATATCACTTTGCAAAGACGGTTTTGGGTGAGAGCTCTGGCTCTGAAGTCATGTTGCCTGGTTATAAATCATAGTTCTACCATGGGCTGTGGGATCCTGGGCAAGTTACTTAATCTCTCTATGCCTCAGTTTCTTAATTTGTAAAATGGGGATAGAATTAATAATGACCCCATAAGGATGTTGGGAAAGTTAAGTGAGATGATATGTGTAAATCACTTAGCAAAATATTCGACTCAATAAAGGGCAGCTATTACTATCATTAACCCCTCAGTTTTTTTTTTTTTAATTTTTTTTTTAATGCTTTATTTATTTCTAGGAGAGAGAGAGAGAGAGACAGCATGAGCAGGGGAAGGTCAGAGAGAGAGGGAGTCACAGACTGAAACAGGCTCCAGGCTCCGAGCTGGCAGTCAGCACAGAGCCCGACGCGGGGCTCGAACCCACAAACAGCGAGATCATGACCTAAGCGAAAGTCGGACGCTTAACCGACTAAGCCACCCAGGCACCCCATTAACCCCTCAGTTTTTTTCCAAGCCATGCACAGGGACTGTTTCTTGCATACCCTATATTTCTAGAGACTGGCACGTAAGATCTTTCCATTTTTTTTGTTGAGTTGAATTATCCTGATGACTCCCAGTAGCTTATTAGATTAAGTCCGTGTTCTCTGGAATCAGAAGTTGGGGTCAAAATCCTAATTTTACCAGTTTCTAGCCATGGAACCTTGGGCAAGTTAATTAAACTTTCTATATTTTAGTTTCTTCACCTGCAAAGTGGTAATTATGATAGTGCCTAGCTCATAGGGTAGTGTGGAGGATTAAAACAGACACTCCACTTTCACAGCACCTGAAATGTGGAAAGATCTCCATCCATGTTAGTTGATATTATTCTTATTAATGTTATGAGTTATTTCATTTAAAGGCTCATCTTAAATATCACCACTTAAGTCTCAGTCACTCTAGCTGGAAGTGATCTCATTCTTTATCCAGTCATCCAATATAATTATTATATGCCAAGCAAAAGCCAGGCACAAGGCTAGACACCAGCTGTGTCGTGGTAAATATATCAGATAGGATTTTCACCTGGGTGTACACTTGGGTTTGAGGGAGTGACAAACCTCAACCTGTTCTTAGAGTTCTAAACCCATTGAGACATTGATTCAGGAGTCAGATAGATGGAGATCAAAATATTACCTTTATAGCTGATTTTGTTGGATGGGGGAACATGACGTGGTTAGCCAAAATCAGGTGTTCCACTGCTTTCCGTACAGAATTAAACTCCCTTGTCTATCAGTTACTTTTGGCTGTAAATAATAGAAAACTTAGCTAATGGTGGCTTACTACCTAATAAAAAGTCTGGAGGAGGGTGATTTTCGGTTTCTTCTGCAGCTAAGTGGTATCATTAAAGACCCAGACTCTTGCTTTTCATCACCCATGGGTTGCCCTGTTATCTTAAGATGGTAGCTCCAGCTCCACGTTTGGGCTAATCCTCATACCTGTATTCCCAGGGGGAAGGGAGCGTAAGAGGACCATGGAGGCTTTCTTTTTATTCGTGAGGAAATTCTTTCTCAGGAGACATCCCTTTACCTGGTATTGGCCAGGACAGAATCACTTGGCCATATTTAGACCAATCCCCTGCAAAGGGGGTGAGCTTACCTTGCCCAGCTCAGACCACTTCATTCTCTGATACAGAGAATGGGCCCTCCGTCTACTACCAGAACAGGCCTCTACCAGAGGGTAGAAGGGAGAAAGAGCTGCTGGAAGGCCATCCCAGTGACTGCCACACTGTTCCTGCAGAGAACATGCAATTTTCCCCACCACAGCTTGGATGCTGCTGGAAGGACGGCAGGAGGAAAGGGGCCACCCACGCCCCCCGGCAGCCTGGCCCCAGGGCGTCAGAAGTAAGCAGCTTGATTTCACATGTTCTGTTTCTTTCCTGATCTTACCCGTTATGAAGGCCATTCCTTGTCCATTGCAAAGAGTCCAGGGCAGAGGTGCTTCCCTGTTTTGTTTTTCCCAAGGGAGAGGAGACTAAATTAGGATATTGTGCTGCATGAGCCCAGGCAGGCCTGTGGGGAGCAGGAGGGAAGTTTCTCCTGCATCAGAGACCATACGGACTCCACCCTATTCCTTTTGTCCACGTCTCCTAGCCTCTCACCATCGGCTACATCTGATCACGCTCCCTGGCTTCCTCTCCCTCTGGGTCCTGAGCTCCTTGAATGTGAGGCTTTGGACCCTTGGCTGTGTATCCTGCACAGCACCTCACATATGTCCTTGCACACAGTTAAGGGCCAGCACGTGGTTGTTGGATCGCCCAGCTGCATTGCCTCAGACGGTGGCTCGTTGCCTTTAAGCCTGTTGATGGAGGCCTGGTCTGCCAAAGGGGCACCGTGAGCTGTCAAAGTGGTTTTTTTTTTTTTTAATATTTTTAAAATTTATTTCTAGGGGAGAGAGAGAGAGAGAGACAGCTGAGCAGGGGAGGGTCAGAGAGAGAGGGAGTCACAGTCTCTGAAACAGCCTCCAGGCTCTGAGCTGCCAGTCAGCACAGAGCCCGACGCGGGGCTCGAACCCACGAACCATGAGATCATGACCTAAGCGAAAGTCGGACGCTTAACTAAGCCACCCAGGGGCCCCCTAAGTGGGGGGTTTTAAATAACAGATCAGGTAACACGGTGGTGAATGGTGTTTATTTATTCAGTTGTTCGACAGACACATATTGAATCCTTACTGGGTGCTAGGACTACTCTTAGAAGCTGGGATACAGAGGTGGACATGACAGTCTCCTGGCCTTTCAGCAGCTCCCACTCTCGTTCCACTTCTGCACCTGCTAATGTAACATGGTCCGATTTTGCTCACTCTCTTCCTGCTACCCTGGGGGTGGGAGGAGCCCTGCTAGTGTCTGTCCTTAAGGAGCTGTGGAGATCTCATCACATAGGCCAGAGTGTTGGATGAGAGTTAGACAGGTTGAATCTGCCAACCCCAAGCCATAAAACCTTTTCCCTCAGCCATATCTGTAAAATGGGAATAGATAATGCGTGTCAGCCACTCTTACATTTTTCTAGTGTTAACTTCACCCCTCCAATAAATGCACCATCCTCAGTTAAAAATGATAGGAATTGCTTATTTAGAAAACAAAGCATATGTTTGTTGGTCAAAGATTTTTGCCTAATTTTTAAATTGGATATGAAGGAATCTTTAAAAAATAACAGTAATGTAGACTTCTACATTTTCATCAATTATGGGCTTGAGTCATTAAAAAAAGTCTGGATGATATTCATTGCAAGAATGAGTTAAATGCATTCTATCAAAGCCGAAAAGACTTGCTCCCTGTTAGGTGTTGGAGGAACCATCCAATTGTGAAAGATGTAGACAATCAGGAATATGTGCAATGGAAATGGAGAACAAAGAAGGAGAGCAGGGATACTTACACCCATGTATGAAAGGTGTTAACTGTGCACATCCTCAACCCATTCTTTTGGCCTTCTTAAGTATATCATCAAAGAATTCTATGTCACTATAATTGGTTAACTCAAGGCCTTTGTCTTAGGCTGATTTTGACTCCTTTGGTCAAATAGTCTCATTGATTTTTCTGTTGCTGGAGAAAGGAACTCCAGGGAAAGCATTGTGTTAGAAAATGAGGTTACTTCGGGCAACTCTTGGATGATCCCTTCAAGGGCTGGTGTTGCCAGAGACAGGAACAACAGACTTTATGCTCCTTGAGGATAGGAACCTGATTTTATATGACTGTGTGTCCCTGGGGCTTGGGCTATTGCTTCATAATGGTAAGTACTCAATAAGTATTTGTTGAACTCACACTGCTGAACAACAGTTAAACTCAACATAAATTCCAGAGGATTTTTTGGTTTTGTTTTGTTTTGTTTTTTCTTGTTGTTTTTTGCTAAGCACTTTGATCTTATAAGCAACTGTCTACTGGCTTCTTGGTTGTTTTCACAAGTCTGCTGTCCAGCCAATTGCCATTCCCCTCTTCCTCAGAGGTAATCTTTATTCTGAAGTTGGTGTGTATTTTACTCATCCATGCTCTTATACTTTTACTAAATGTATGTATCTATTTATTTTTTAAATGTTTATTTTGAGAGAGAGAATGTGAGCAGAGGAAGGGAAAGGAGGATCAGAGAATCCCTAGCAGGCTCCGTGCTGTGAGCACAGAGCCTGATGTGGGGCTCGAATGCAAGAACTGTGAGATCATGCCCTGAGCCAAAACCAAGAGTCAGTCACTTAACTGACTGAACCACCCGGGTGCCCCTACTAAATGTATTTAAGCATAAAATCTTAGTGTGGAGTTTAAAAAAATTAATAAATTACTACCCTCTAGATAAACTATTTGCTCTTTCAAGTTACTATTAAGATCTCGGTATTTATCCATATTGATACAAGTAGATCTAGGTCGTTCATTCGTACCGCTGCATAATAATTTCATTGTGTAAATATACCACCATGTACTTATTCCTTGGTGACCATCAGGGGGTTGTTTTCACAAACAATGCTTTGATGAGCATTCTTGTATCCATCTCCTTGTATAGCCCAGGAGATGCACAATTACACGTGGAACTGCTAGGTCACATCTTGGATGTTGATGGATGATCTCCAAAGTGGCCATACCAACTTACACTACCCCCAACAAGGCAAAAGAACTCCCCTTTACATTTCCACGGGCATTGGCATTGCCAGACTTCTAAATGGGTATGTACTTGACCCCTACTTTAAACATTCTCCCCAGTATTATCATTCTCTTTTATAGATTAGAAAACTGAGATTAAGAGTAGAGTGCTCAGAATGAGTGAATGAATGAGTGAATGAATGCATATGGTGATATTTTGTTTATTTCTCTCCCCCAGAACTTAAGTTCCATGAGTTATAAGTACCTATTCCTAGGTCCTGGCATAAGGTAGATGCTCAGTAGTTATTTGTTGTTGAATGAATGAATGAATGAATGAATGAATGAATGAATGGAGGATGCTGGTCAGAGAACAGCCGCTTTCTTCAGGAGCCTCTCCTTGGCTTTCTGAGATGGATGCTGCACTCTTCACTTACCCTGCAGGATTTTAGAAGGAGGGGCTCTAGCAAGCTCTGCCACTGGAGTGGTAAGCCTGCAGCCGGCTGACACTGAGCTAACGCTGGAGGAAGGGTGAAAGCTAAGATTTTCTCAATGGAAAATTGAATCTGCTCAGCAGGAGTCTGATGAGAAGCGGGGGCCGGGGAAGGAGGATGCAGCTGGAAGGAGTGTCCATCTGGATCCCACAGGCCTCTGGGTGTTGAGAGGTTATTCTTAGCCATCTTTTCTTCAGTTTTTATTTTCTCTTAATCAGGGCTCTCTTGATTTTGCAACTGGAGCCTTTTTTCCCCCCTTCTGTAAAGCAATGATTTTCCATATAGTAATTCTTTCCTTCTTTAGACTTCCCGGAGGGGGTGGGTGGTTCTTTTTGTGCTCAGACACTTTGCACATTGCCTCCCACCCGGCACCTCCCGTGCTTTTGTGACTGGTGGAGACCCATTCTGTGAGCTGAGTATGTGACCCCATCTCCTTGTTTGTTTCCAGAGAACTTAACCATAGCATTCTCCTTGCTAATTATTTTTTTCCTAGTAACATCAATCTGAGTACATTTCCCACCCTTCTTCCCTGTGCTTCACGTGTCCTGAATTCTGCTGGCTTAATTTAACTTGAGCCTTAAGAGGCAGCAAAACCGAGGGCAGGTGGCCTAGCTCCAGTCTCTGGTTTCTGCGTCATAATCATAATCACTCACATTGACATGGTTCTCCATGGTTGACAAAGCACTTCCACGCTTAGTAGCTCTTTAGACTTCAGAATGATAGAAGCCAAGACCCCCACCCCAGGGGCATAGGGGGTCTGGTGACATTCCCAGCATCAGGTGTCTAAGAAGAAAGGCCTGGGTTTGAACTTGCTTCTCTGATGCTAAATCCTCTCATACCTTTTCTTACAGCTCTTGCAGGGGTTACAAAGTCAGATGCCCTTGGGGCCCGCTATTTAATCAAATGAAAGAAACTGGCTGGGGTAGTGAGGGTGGTGGGGAGTTGGAGAACTTGCTTTGCCTAAAGGGGTTGATCGAAACGCAGTACATTTAAAAAGTAGTTAAAAAAAAAACCCATTTATTTTATCACCACTCAGTGCCCAGTGTAGTCTATCTCTTGCTGGTGAAAAAGGGAGAGCATAGGGACCACGTCACCTTTACCATGGAGTATCATGGCCTGGTGGCATGAGTAAGCACACATTGGCTGCAGTCGGTCTCCAAGGTCGATGAGGCAGTAGGGCTTGTTAGAGGTTCAGTGATTCCCTTGCTCATAGGGTAGTGTTACTGACTGAAGGATGTATGGATCTTGCGTCTACCCATCATCTTGCATCCCTTAGCGTTTTCAAGGAATGAGATTCAGAGTAATATTATATTAATGGTTGTGCAAGTCCCTGATGCCCTAACCTGCAGCCCTTATCAGAGGCTCTACTGCTTCATCCCCACCTCTTTCTACCCTCTCTCATCCCTTTTTTAAATCATGGGACTTGGTTGCTCAGGTCTACATTCTGAGAGAAAGAGTGACAGAGACAGGGAGGTAGTCAGGGCCTTAAAGGAACCCAAGTTCACGTTCTCATCCAGTGCATGCGGCCCAAAGAGAGGAAGAGGACAGCCCTCTGCATTTAAGTAA
The DNA here is from genome assembly GCA_017311185.1 of Proteles cristata cristata. Classification (NCBI taxonomy): domain Eukaryota; kingdom Metazoa; phylum Chordata; class Mammalia; order Carnivora; family Hyaenidae; genus Proteles; species Proteles cristata. Next base: position 4,651,669 of record JAESUZ010001710.1, read on the forward strand.
AAACGCCTGCCCGCTAGTAAAACGTGGCTCAGTGAATGTCACGGGCTTTGGCCAATCAGATAAGAACTCCCCTTTGGGGGGGGTGGTAGGGAGGGCATGGGCTGAGGTGGGGCTAGCATGGGAACGGGACTCAAGTATGTCCCCTACTCTGAGTAGAACAGGTTAAGATTGTGACCCTGAAGAGCACAGCTCTCCTACCTACTAGCTCTGTGACCTTGGACAAGTGATTCCACCTCTTTCCTCATCATTCTCATCTGTAAAACGTGGGGAAGTGCGGTAGTGACGTGGATTAACTGAGATACAGCATGCGTGTTGTTCAGTAAATGTTAGTTATTTTTGTTGTTTTGGGTTCTGCCTTCTAGCTATACTCATCTTTGTGTTAGTTAAACCCCGAGGAAGCCTTCAAATACTGCCAGAAGGACTATGGACAGAATAATTCATAGAACAAGAAACTGTAATATTCTGCCAATATTTTCCTCTTCAGAACTTGCCACTTGTCCAAATGCCCTGATTTTACCTTTTTTATTCCTCTAGTTCCATACCCTCAGATGGTTCCTGTGAGTCAGAATCCTGGACAAGTTGGCTGGGATTCTGTGGGCTAAGATTTGGCTCTGAAATGTGCTTTTTGTGAGGTGTAACTGTATTTTTGTCTAAATACTCCAATGTTAACTGTCGTTCAGTTGAAACTTTTGCTAAGTAGTTGTTTTCCCATCTGCCTTTTTGTGGGACAGAAAATTTAAGAAGGCAGATTGTTTTATTCAAACACAGCATTGCTGTACTTACCCAAACAATAGTGAACGGAACCCCCCCTCCCAATTAATCTTTAGATTTGTTTTATTTGGTGTGCCTCACTCATACCAATGAAAAGCAGTTCATAGTAGATATCGCCTAGGCACAGGATTAGGTTCTTATTAATGTGAAGAATTAGGTTCTTCATCAATGGCAAAAGTAGAATTGAGAGGCTATATGAAATGCTTACAGACTCTGATTCATTCTTAGTTTTTAGCCACATGTTTCTGTTGAGACCAGTTGACAGAGTGGGGTCTGGCGGGTCTCCGCAGCTGGTCACTTGGGTCATCCCCAAAGCAGATGACTGCATGCAGGTTCGCTGAGAATGGACTGTAATCACGGCAGAGGCCAGCCACTCAGATGGATGCTGGGGCCTTTGGCCGCTGCCGGGAGCCACCAGCCAACCAGGAGATGAAGCTGGCTGGCAAAGCCGGTGGATGTGTTGGAAAGGCCCATGTCATCTCCAAACACAGCGTCTGGGAAAGGCCCATGTCCCCAGAAAGAGGTCACTGAAACCCTTCAGCTGGTGGTGCAGCCCAGAGTCAAGCAAACCAGGTTTTGAATCCTGACTATGCCACTTACAAGAGCTGTATGACCTGGGTCAAGCTCTCTGGCCGAGTGTCATTTTTTCCCGTAGAATGGGGCAGCAACAGATCTACCTTGCAGAGTGTAGTGGGATTGAGGCACTGCAGAGGCTTAACAGTACCTACTGCGGGTAGGTACTCAGAGGTACTCAGTAAATGGTAGTAGTAGTTGTTGTTTTTTTTTTATTATTATTATTACTATTATTATTATTATTATTATTATTAACCCTGTGGCCTTTATTCACAGGAGTCTCTGGGGTGGGGATGGGGGAACGGCCCCCCAGTGTCTGGCTCAGGGCTCCTTTCCATGGCCGGGAGGCATGGGCTCCATGCCCAGGCCCAGCAGTGCCAAGGAGCCTGGTACAGAGATGCTGCTGATCGGGGCGCTGATTAAATTCCCTGATAGAGGAGCCTCAGCATCCGGGCCGACAGCATGGCCAGCAGCATTTAGCACAATCTGCTTGGACCCCTAATTAAGTTATTTTTCCGAACTGCCCTTTTCAAGGTCTTGTCCCTTTTCGTCACCTCTATCTGGTCCCTTCTCTGTGGGTCCCTGCCAGAGAAGGGAAATAAAGCGGCGTGGGGCTTTCCTCCCTCCGTCCGCCAGGGAGAGGGAGACACGACGCAGGAAGGGGCAGTTTTCAGCGCAGAAGATGAGGCTGACACAACCGCTGGCCACTCAAGGTGGCTGCAGCCCCATCCCCGAGGTAAAGTCTCCGTGCGCCCCCGGCCCATCCCTGTTTTCCTTCAAAGCTGGGTTCCCAGCTCAAACCTGCCTCCTCCATCCTGTATCCCGACAGCTCGCCACCGTGGGAAGCGCGGTCAAGTGGCACTTAGTGTATTTTTCCATCTTCGTGGGTCCGCCTAGTAAAAAGAAAAGAAAAAAGAAAGCAGCCCGGGATGGAACTGTTGTTATTTTTCAAAAAGGGAGAAGGGAGTCACATGACTGCGAGTAACCGGCTCGGCGAAGCGGCTGCAAGTCGGAGTTTGCTGCAGAGCCGCCCCCTCCCGGCGGGGGCGCTGACGTCACGGAAAAGCCCCGGCGCGGACCGGCCGGCGCGCTATAAACGGCGGGGCCGCGGCGGCTGCGGGCGGCGGCACGGACGGCGAGCACGGCGCCAGCACCCCGCGCTCGGCGGCCCGGGATCGCAGCGCGCACCCACGCACCCCACGCACCCCACGCGGACCCGCGGGCGCCCACGCGGCGGAGCCGAGTAAGTGGGGGCGCTTTGGGGCGCGGGTCCTCCGGAGGCCGCGCGGGGCGGGGGGCGGGCGGACACAAAGTGGGCGTTCCCAGCCCGCAGAACTTTCTAACTTGGGAAAAGAGCCCCGGGATCTTGCGGTCTGCGCCGCGGTCTTCTGGTCGGGGGCAGAGTTTAAGGTACTGAGGATGCTCTTTGTCCTTAGCAGGTTCCTTAGTTCGGTTCCGTAGGAGCGTCACCTCCTCCTACAGACCGTGTAGTTAGAGGGCAGCCCTGACTGATAACGTCATGCTTTGTTGTTTGAATGCAAGTCAGCCAACTGAGGCATTGCTTTTAAGATCGAAAAGCCGGCGGGTCCTCCCCGTTAGTGGCCGGCTTGTCGGGGTGTGAGTGTGGGAAGGGGAGTGTGCATTTCTCACTCTCACGAATGAGAGATTAAATGAGAAAGCAACAATCTTGCTGATTAAAATGAGACGGCTTCTACTTTATCTCAAGAAGCCTTTCGGGAACAGACCTCCGTGCAAGGGGAGGGAGTCTTGCAGAGGGAAAGTTGTAGCAAAGTTGTTGAATGTCATTTGGGAGAGTCTTCGGCCTTCTGCTTTTCCTCAAGAAGGTGGAAATCCGTGTTGAGTTTTAAAACTCTTGGAGTGGATGTGGTTTCAGAAGAGTGAAGCATTTTTTTCCGCAGCTGTGATAGGTCTGAACGTGAGTAGGTCCTTTCCCTCCGAGAACAACAGGGCTTGGGACTACGATATTTTAAACATGATGGCAAGAGGGCAGAGCTGAGGCATAAACCTCAACAGAAATTCTTTTTTTTTTTGCCCCCAAATAATAGCTTATTCAGGCAGCTGGAGAGCATCAGGGTGACTTTACTAAACATGGAAGTTCCAATAAGTGCTTGTCCAGTCCAGCCAGAGGGAGTGATGTCATTGCCACGTGTTTCCCACCCAGGCACAAAAGCCCGCTGGACGCTGGTGCAATTAAGAGCCATGTTTAGACAAGAGCAGCTAACCTGGCCAGCTGGTCCCCAGCTCCATTAACTTGTTGCTTTTCAAGCCATCTCTGAAGGCTGTTCGTTTCTTCTGGCTGCCCCTGTGTCAGTGCTGAGTGGGAGATCCAGGGCTTCCCTGAGGATGGAGGAAGCCCTAGGGCAATGGGTGACGTTGATGGTACTTTTTTCTTTTTGCAAATGACAGTCCACCTGAGGAGCTGGTTACTAAGTGTATGCGTGTGTGTGTGTGTGTGTGTGTGTGTGTGTGTGTGTATGTGTCCAGTTGAAAGCCTTTTGGGTTTGGGGACTTTTTCCTTGGGATTCCTCATGTCAGGGTTACTTGGTATCACCCCATCTGATCAGATATCACTGATGGCCGACTGTATGGTTGAGCCCCCTGAGCTCTTGCTCCTCCTTATGAATGCTTACATCTTGGCTGCTTTCCTCTCCAGGACCCAGCGATGACTCTGAACAATGTCACCATGCGCCAGGGCACTGTGGCCATGCAGCCGCAGCAGCAGCGCTGGAGCATCCCAGCGGACGGCAGGCATCTGATGGTTCAGAAGGAGCCCCACCAGTACGGCCAGCGCAGCCGTCACTCCGCCGCCCTGGAGGACCACTGCCGCCGGAGCTGGTCTTCCGACTCCACAGACTCCGTCATCTCCTCCGAGTCGGGGAACACCTACTACCGGGTGGTGCTCATAGGGGAGCAGGGGGTGGGCAAGTCCACTCTGGCCAACATCTTTGCAGGTGTGCATGACAGCATGGACAGCGACTGCGAGGTGCTGGGAGGTAGGTGGCCCCGGCCCCGGTGGGCTTCCGTTCATCAGCGGTGGTCCAGTCTGAAAGAGCGAGTGGGTGGGCCATTTATCCGCAGAGTTGGTAGTGGTGATTATGCATTCCTGGCACTGGCTCGGGGAAGCTGCGTCCCCGAACAGAGCTGGCACAGGTCCTTAGGACAGGAGGATGAAGAGCCATCCTGTTCCAAATGGAACCTGGGCCAGAAGGGGGTTTTCTTAGATTCCAGCTCCACAGGGCCACGGGGTAGAGCGGTTAAAGAGGGCAGAATCAGAGGGTCAGGATCCCACCTCTGGTGTTTGCCAACACTGACCTGGATTTTTCAAGAGCTCAGTGTAGATACAGCTTTTTCCCACAGTTGTACCTAATACCAAACCAATTTGAAAAAGTATTAGGATAGAGTCATCAGTTTCCGCCATTATTAGAGTCTTTCGAGGGTGTAAAATAGTTTAAAATCTTTATTTGAAACAGTACAATGTTAAAATTTTTTTTTAACTATAACAATGGTGATACCTATGCTTATATAGAGTCTTACAGGTTTTCAAGACGATTTTGCATGTACAATCTCATTGAAAATATTTAAGACCTGCCTATTTCCAAAATTGACTTGAGGTGACATAGCCGCAAAAACGCACGTGTTCCTCAAATACATGTAAAGCGTAGCACTGCATTCTGGGAAGTGATATGAGGGTCCTCACCTTCTGGGGTATTCATACAATGTCTTTCAGCCCCAGCTTCCGCCTTAGCATACACGACAAGGGCACTGTGTGTCCTCATTTGCAGCTATAGAAATGAAGGAAGAACCTTCCAGTGCTTGCCCAAGTGGCATGATCTATCTGTGCTCTCAGCTGCAACTCACAGCTGAATCACAGACCCCCAGGGTAGGAAGATGCCTTGGTGAGGAGTCAGTTCTGCCGTGTACTTGGCGCACAGGAATGATGCTCCTTCGTCACTACTGCTGTCAGCCCGTGTCGGCTAAACGTTTCATCCTGATCATCTCCAGTGTCCGGGAGTTCACTGCTTACGAGGCAGCTCCTGACCTGGACTATAAATGATGACTCATTGGTAGGACATTGATTTCTCTCCTCACTTTTGAAAGTCTCAGGGCCTAGAGCTAAACGAGAGTCAAAGAGAGATAGTGACCTCAGTATTGGAAGGCTGATTTTCTCTTTCTCAGTAAAGGCTGGTGGTTGACTGTCGGTATAGGAGGAGGGGAGGGAGGAACTACTATCTAAAGCACATTTGCCATGGGAAAAGCACTTTATTGGGCATCTTCTACTTGATCCTGTTTATTTTGGTACTCACAAAATTCCTGTACTCATAGGAGTAAACTGAGTCTCCAGGATACCAAGTGGCTTACCTCGAATCAGTGGGGCAGCTGGAATAACTCAGGATTTTATAATCTTAGTTTGGTGTTACTCTTAGACTGCCACTGACAGGGAACCTGCTATGTGCCAGGTACTATGCGAAGTACTTCTCATGAGTTTTTTCAGCGAATGCAAAAACTGAACCAATTTGGAATTAATATTCCTATTTTACAGGTGAAGAAATGGAAGCTTATCACACAAGTAACTTTCCTGGGGTGATAAAGCTAGTGCACGGTATGGCCAGGGGTCAGACCTAGTTGTGTGCATTCATTGTACCCTGCAGCCCGTGAGCTGAGGGTCTCAATGCTACCAGTGTCAGGCACACGCCTGGCTCTGAGGTGGGCTCTGGGGTACCCAGTGATAGTATACCCTCTCAGGAAGGGGTGAAGTGTCAGTGGCTATAATTCAGAGCAGGGTAAAATTAGTGAATATCTTAAGAAGTAACAGTAAAGTGTTTGGGGAGATTGACATAAGGAAGAGATCAGCCATGAGTTTTGTTTTGTTTTTGAGGGAGGTCTTGAAAGAAGTGGGTAGCCGACTTTCCAAAATGTTGGTCAGTTAGAGTGGAGCGGTACTTACCCGGAGGGGGCTAGCCCCAGAGGTGTACAGTGTCGAGAAGACCAACTCATATCTGGAATTTGAGAAGACAGTCTTCTATATTTGGGAAAACTCTCTTTGTTTAATGAGGGGAGGGAGAGGGAGAATCCTTATCTCCTTGAACAGGATCTTTGGCAAGAAACCCCTCAGGTGACCCATCCTATTTAATGTGTCCTGTTTGAGTAACTTAATTTATAGCGTCTAGGATTACATCCCTTATCTGTAGGCAGCTGTTGGAATCACTACTGGTTTTATGGTTCTAAAGAAGAAGTTTTTCCAAGTCATGCCCTCACATTGTTCTGTTTTCAGCATTAACCATAAAAAACCTCTACACAATACTCTCGTCAGTATTTCTCCTAATAAAGATGGATGTTGTTACAGCTCTATTGCAATAATCTTATGACTCTCTGTACACATGGAACGCCATTCATTCATTTATTCATCCATTCACTCATGCATGCATTCATTCCTAAGTAGTTACTGAACATACACCGTGGAACTTGACGAGACACCACGGGGGCATGCAAAGGTCCTAGGGTCCCCCCTGAAGATGCTTCCAGTATGTGCAATAGAGATCAGTTGTGCACCAACTGTAAATCACAATAGGATGTGATGAGTGGCTTGAAAGCGGTACAGGGGCAGTGCTCCTCCTAGAGAGGAGAAAAGATTTCTTCTGGCCGTGGAAGTTAGTAAAGGATTCATAGAAGAGGTGGTCTCTGAGCTGGGTCCTAAGGACATCTAGGATCTGGAAGCCCTGGGGTCGGTGAGGAAGTACTGCGCATGCACACAGGAAGTATGGGAAGAGCACTGGACTTCAGTCTGATGGTGTGGGTCTGGAACCCAGCTTTGACACTGATGTAGCTGAGTGCTCCTGCACGAGGTACCGACCCTCCTCAAACTTCCTTATTAGGAAGGGGCATAGAGACAATGCCTTCCTCATAGGGCACTGGAGGATTAAAAGAGGGAACATACATTAAGCATGTAGCATAGTGCCTGGCATGTGAGACGTACAGAATGAGTGTGTGTTAGAGCTGATTCTCAGTCTACCATGTCCTGTGCCTGGATTTATCTTCTCAAACTGGTACTTTTGTTGGTTGTAGTCCCCATCCACTCCAGCCACCCTTGGCTAGGGCACTGTGAGACGTGCAGAGGAGACGTGCCACAAGACAGAAGGACGCTGTTCCTAGAGTAGGCGTCCCTTCTGGGTTCCTTGGCTTCTCCGGGATGGCATCCTGTGGAAGCTGAAAGCAGTTGAGAGTTTGGGGGGAGGGATGTTGGAGCCTCAGAGCCTCTGAGAGGCTGCAGGCGCCCATCCTAGTGAGGGAGAGAACTGTGTAGCTTCCACGCAGCACGTGGGCCAGTATTGGACAGGAGGGTCCTCCGAGCACAGTGAGGGTCAAGTGAAAGACACATTAAGGTGTGTTAGTCCAGGGAGAATAGCACCTGTCACCGACTGTAGAATTCCATCCCACCCCTCAGGATCTCTCTTGTTCTAGAGTGTGCACGTACACCCCCAGCTTTTACTGAGAGCACTGGAGAAGTGGGGGCTTCTCCAGACCCATGATGCTGAACAGCTCGATAAGCCAGTAGGCCTTGACCCATTCTCTACACACCTTAATCCAGGGCAGATTGCAAAGGACTCTTCTAGAATTTCATGTTCTTTTGTTTCCCCTCTCCTCACCCGATTAGTCCCTGAGAAGGCTAAAAGGTGAGTGGCAAAGGGGAGGAAGAGAAATTAGAACTTTGGTTGCAGGCCGGCCCTCCCCTGGTTAGCAGAGGGCTGTGAAGCAGGATATTTTGTGTGTCTGAAGAATCCTTGGGGAGTGGGACCAATAGCCAGAGGCCGTATATAAATCTGGGTGTGGGGGCGCCTGGGTGGCTTAGTTGGTTAAGCACCCTACTCGTGATTTTGCCTCAAGTCAGGATCTCAGGGTCATGAGATTGAGCCCTGCATTAGGCTCCTACCTGGGTAGGGAGCCTACTTAAGATTCTCTCTCTCTCTCTCTCTCTCTCTCTCTCTCTCTCTCTCTCTCTCTCTCTCTCTCTGTTTCTCTCTCTGTCTCTCTCCTCCTACTCCCCACTCGTGTGTGTGTGTGTGTGTGTGTGTGTGTGTGTGTGTGTGTCTGTCTGTCTGTCTGTCTTCCCGGCCCCCTCAAATAAAAATAAACCTAGGTGTGGGGCATATGCAGAGAAGCAGGATGGAGATACACTGTTTTAGGGTTTGCAACATACTGATTTTCAGGCAGGGCTAAGTCCAGGAATCTTCCAGAACACCAAAGCAGTTAGCCATCTACTTTTTCAGGTACTATCCACATTTTCTCTAGACTAATGTTCAGATATCTCTTAAACGAAGGAGAGGTGTGAGTTTGTTTTCTCCCCTCTACCTATTGGAACCTGTTATGTTTCTATTTGAACTGCTGGGGACTCAAGTGAGTCCCTTGTACCTGTTTCTGGATGATGAGTGGTGGGCTGAGGCCAGAGAAAGTGCTGTTTTGGATTTTTTGAGCACAGGGAAGGCTTTTAAAGAAAAGAAAGGGGCAGTCAGCTGGCTCTGATCATTTCCGTTTGGTTGTAAAATGTGCCTGTTGAGTCAGGAGGCCCTACTCTGCGGTTAGCCAGATTGTGCGTCCCACTGTGATCCCATTCCTGCTGTGTGTTGCGGATGGCGGACGGATGGGGATAACAGACTTAATCCCCCAGCGGGGCACCATTACCATTGATTAGAATGACACCTTATGGAGGCAGGGAAATTGACAGAAAGAGCCTTTTCATTTGTCCACATTTTCCTCCCTTTGCCTCTGCTGATTCCATTTCCTAGATGAAGAAACATTTAAGCCAGAAGCATTGCTTTTTATAAATCCCTTGTTATTATAAAACAAGAGATGTCCTGGTTTCCCCTATGTAATGCTTTTAAGCTAGAATTTACCTATGGTAGGAAACACTGAGTATGGCAAGAACCAGCTTCTTCCACCTGAGCAAGTGATGGCAACAGCTAATATTTATTGCATTTCTACTCTGTGCCCATGCCTAGCCTATGTAATTGCCCTAAGACATGAACACTGTTATCAGTCCCATTTCACAGGTGAAGAAACTGAGGCCCAGAGCACTTCAGTAAATGGCCCAGAGCCACATAGTTAATAAGAGATGGCATCCATATTCTAATTCAGGTTTGCTTGTGCTTTTATCCCTAGTGCTGTAGTTACCATCCATCCATCCATCCATTCATTCATTCATTCATCTATTCGATAAGCACTGGTCGCCCACCTGTAGTATGCTAAGCACCACACTGGGTGCTAGGGGACATAGCAGCAGATCCCTGCCTTAATATTTGGTGGGGGTGAGAGGGACAGAAAAGGATAAAATAGGTAAATAAAATAGGTTAAGTGGATTGCGTGTGGGGCAAGTACGATGAAGAAAAATGAAAATGGAACGGAGTAAGAAATATTGGTCGGGGAGATGTGTTGTGATTTTAAGTAGATGGTGAGGGAATACTTCCCCTGGAAAGAGGTCGAGGCACATGCCTCTGGAACTCCCAGGGAACAGGTTTCAGGCAAAAGGAGCAGCAAGAGACATGGTAAAGAAGAAAAAAAATCATTATGAAAATCATAATTCTCAAATGGTGAACTTCGAAACAGAAAACCTCATTGTGGAGACAGAGTGGGGGTGGGCTCATGTGTATGGAGTTGATGGGAATCCTTCTTGCAAAATCCCAAGGAGCTCAGCCAACTCTACCCCCCACCCCCATCCACTGGTTTCTCGGGCTGGAGCTGCTCTGGCGCATGGTACCTCTCACCTTTCACCTACACCCAGTCTGGGCTCAAGTGTAGGGAGGAAAGTTTCCATTACCAAGTAGAGCTGGAGACTGTCCTTCTGTTGTACTTGAAATGGAAGAATAAGCTGTTTATTCGTAGGGAGCTGTATTTTTTTTTTTTAAGGAAGAAAACTTCAGCCAAAACAGAGATAGTCGCAAGATTTTTTCGTGCATGTCTCAAAACAGGAAAAAATGTCTCTGAGCTTAGAGCTCCTGAAATTGCAAGCAATCACCCCACTGGAAGGTGGAATTCCATGTAAGGCTTCTAAATGGGGCTTAGAGTTCCCCTGGGCAGTTAGTGCTTTCTCTTGGCATCATCCATCGAATCAGAGTCAAAAGCTCTCAGTGAGTTTATCCTTATAAATGGTTTTTCTATATAAAAGGTCCAGGAATGATGAAAACGAAAGCCTTTCGCCTCAAGTGGTTTTTGGTGATACACATTCAGAAGACATAGGTGTTCTGCTAGGAAGTATTGGAGCAATACATACATAGAATGTTGTTAAAGGTGATTAAAAAATAGTAATTTGCCTTTGTGAATATCTGTATATTTGCATAATTAATTGCATATTTAGTAAGCTTATTTCCTAGTGTAATTTTCTACATGACGCTCACGGAAAAGTGTTGCCTAATTTCCTGACTCCAGTGTCCCTGCTCTTGCTTTTCTAGAAGATACGTACGAGCGAACACTGATTGTTGACGGGGAAAGTGCAACAATTATACTCCTGGACATGTGGGAAAACAAGGTATGCAGAGCTCCTAGCTCTCTGTAAGTTCCCTCAAGGCTTGCCATCCAACAGGCTGTCTGGTGTGAAGGTGACCTTGTCCTTTTTAGCGTTCTAGGTGAGGTGGGCTCATTTTCTTGATTAAAAGCTTTCTTTTTCTGAAGTGCGAGGAACAGGTCATTCGCAGACGAGCTCTGAATAATAAGCAAGTGGCAGTGATTTGCCCTCAGTTTAATTAAAAAAAAAATACAAAAACATATATCCGCTTTAGGGCAAGTGCCAACAAGTATGGATAATAAGTTAAAGCTACGTATAAAACCAGATTATGTGGAGTTGACAGTCTTAATACTCGTCTTCACCATGTGCTTTTTAAAAATTTTGGGCTCCTGAGCATATATGCTAGATCTGTTTACTGAGAACTCTCCTAGTCTCAGAAGGATTCTAAGTTTCATCACTTGGGAAAGGCAAAAGGGAGGTTTTGGAAGTCAGAAAAAGCTCATTTTGGGTAGATTGGATAGAAATTGGAAATGTGGTTTGGCAGAGTCATTGTTTTATATAATTTATAATTTATCAACTCAAGCTGTAGGAGGAATTGGACAGTCAAAACTTTTTGGCAGAAATCCCTGATGCAGGCTAGCCAGTCTTTATAGCCACTGGCCACAGCGCAGGCACGGATGACATGCATCTGGGGAGTTGGAATACGGTTCCTTCCTTCCTCATATCAGCAAGGGTACTTAGGATACGTGTACTGTTTCTTTGCACACCAATGCTTCATTTGCCAGGCCTGCCTGAGCTCAGGGAGGTTCTTCTCATTTTACCAGGGAGAGAATGAATGGCTCCAAGACCACTGCATGCAGGTCGGGGACGCCTACTTGATTGTCTACTCCATCACGGACCGAGCCAGCTTCGAGAAGGCATCTGAGCTGCGAATCCAGCTCCGCCGGGCTCGGCAAACAGAGGACATTCCTATAATTTTGGTTGGCAACAAAAGTGACCTGGTGCGGTGCCGGGAAGTGTCTGTATCAGGTAAGGGGAGCCATAGAAACTGTCCCTGGGTCACCTGGTTTTCTTTAGACAGGTGCTCTTTTCTTCCTTCGTGAAGCTAGAACCAGGGACTCGTTAAAATGCTCCACTGAGCTTCGTGTCTGAGACTCCAACATTCCCAGCAGATTGTCCGTGTGCTGATTGTTGCTTCCTGGTCCATCTGGTCCCCCTCCCTGCAATTCCTGTAGGGAAAAGATCGTGCTCAGGGATTTACTGGCCCTCCCGAGCCTTTACTCCTTGTCTGTTTCTATTCTCCAGGGAGCTCTCACGAGTTCAGGGAAATAAAAGTAGTCTCTTTAAGCAAGAAAGATGAGGACTCTGAGAGTTTCATTGAGAATAAGGATTCTCTTCCGGCTGCATCTGGTTCCTGGAGACCTTAGAAACATCTTCCTGTCCCCTGCCTTTTGCTTCTGAAATTTCAGTGAAGGCACCAGCCTTATGGTGTCACATATACTTTTTCATGCCTAGTTCAGAGATACTGCCTATTTGCTTTCAGGGCCCTTGAGATTTTTTTTGGCCTAAGACAGATTTGGTTCCTGGTACAATGGTCAAAAATAAAATACTGCATTGCCAGATGCCACTCAGGAGAAAAGAAACCTGATGATGACTTAATGTATACAACTAGCTTGGGAACATCTAACTTAGGAGAACACTGTCTAAGGAACACTGTCTAAAAAAAAAGGAATCTTTTTTTTTTCCTAACCAAAACTTGGATACATGGCTGTTGAACACAATGGGACATTTGACATTGGGGCCACTCCAGAAAATCCTGTTTGTATAGTTTGTTGTCACTGTATTGTACATGTGTGACATCATCAAAAAAGTTTTCAAGGTATCTCATCAGAGCTTTAAAATTCTTTTTTAAGAGAGGAAGGTCAAATAGCAGGATTGTGTTTCAAGTCAGGAAATGGAGTTAGGAGAAAGAGTTAAGAATCTGAGCTTGAGGGGGCGCCTGGGTGGCTCAGTCGGTTAAGCATCCGACTTCGGCTCAGGTCATGATCTCATGGTTTGTGGGTTCGAGCCCCGTGTCAGGCTCTGTGCTGACAGCCAACTCAGAGCCTAGAGCCTGTTTCAGATTCTGTATCTCCCTCTCTCTCTGACCCTCCCCTGCTCACGCCGTCTCTCTCTCTCTCAGAAAAAAAAAAATTGAAAAAAAAAAAAAAAGAATCTGAGCTTGAGGAAGAAGGAGGCTTGGCTTCATCCCTGCCACTTACAGGCTATGTGAATGCCCTCACGTTCTTAAAAGACTACCCCCCACTTCAGTTTCTTCATCCATTTGAAAGGGATCATGTATTTTTCAAGATAGTTTTGAGCATTAAAATAATGCTTATAAAAAGGTATTTAACTCAGTTCCTGGCATAAACTAGGGCTGTGGTTCTTATTGTTATAATTAATACTACTGTATTTGATGAAATTGGACCTTCGCACAGTGAATTTATGATGGGCCAGATCTGAAGCCCGTCTCTCCTGCTTCCAGGAGTCTCCCTGTGACTCTGCCTCTCTCTGTGCCCTGGACACAGTGGCCTCCTATAGCCATCACATGTATGACTGACTTAGAGGTACCTCGAGACAAGCCGAGGTCGGGAATCATCAGCTGGGCTGTATGCTGTGTCGCTCCTCTGACTTTCTTCTCCTCTCCTTTCCTTTCCAGAAGGGAGAGCGTGCGCTGTGGTGTTCGACTGCAAGTTCATTGAGACCTCTGCGGCCGTCCAGCACAACGTGAAGGAGCTGTTTGAGGGCATCGTGCGGCAGGTCCGCCTTCGGCGGGACAGCAAGGAGAAGAATGAGCGGCGGCTGGCCTACCAGAAAAGGAGGGAGAGCATCCCTAGGAAAGCCAGGCGCTTCTGGGGCAAGATCGTGGCCAAAAACAACAAGAATATGGCCTTCAAGCTCAAGTCCAAATCCTGCCATGACCTCTCTGTGCTCTAGGCACCCAGAGTCACCCAGATGTCCACCTGACGGACATCATTGAACACCATTGGGACTGATAATCTATATTAGATTGGATCCTTAAGTATTATTATATATGGCTTCCCCCATTGTAGCTGGGAATTAATGTGTTAGCCTTAAGGGCAACATGATGCATGGGAAATGAAAGATCTTTGTAAAATCAGTATTTATTTACAGGAAAAGCCTGACCTGGCTACTTGAGCACCCAGGACTCCTTAGAGGACGTGTTTGGTGTTCACTTGTGTTCCTCTCTCCTTTGGATAGTAGAGAATTGAAGCCTACAAATGAATGCTCAGAATGAGAACTTTTCATTGTTAAAATTTCAGCCAGTGTTCTGATACATGAATTTGAGGCCATTAGGTCATAAAGAAATATAGGAAAGCCTTCAAAGTTTTTATTCGAAGGAGGGAGAACCTCTCTCTGTACCTTATCTTCATGGAGCTAGGATTATAGAACCAGGCTCATCATAATCATGACCATGATTGCTCCATCAAGCTGTGAAAAGAAATGGTGGACCTTGCTGGAAACTAAAGCTTAGTGAACAGTTTTTGTTCAGTGCCCACAGTTAGGGATCCAGAAATTTATAAAAGTGGGAACTGATCCAGATACTACTTACGAGATCAAAAATCATATCTTTGCTTCTGTGTCTTGTAATTTTTTGTTTAGAGGAAAATTATTTTAATCAAATTCTACTTAGTCAAACCACCTTTTATGGTTCATTGTTTTTAAAGTCATGGGGCCATCATGAAAGTATTTTAAAAATCTGAATTATTGATACAACCTGGAGTGCAAATGCCAAATTTTGAAATATGATCAAAGGTCTGAATTTTTATAAAACACAAAACATAAATACTTCTAGTACTTTGGGTTGACCCTTGTATGCCACAGTTCTGCTGTATTTATTGTTATTTTGCAAAATAATAACCATTTTAACATTTGATAAAGCATATTTATGAACATATTTCTTAATAGGAAAAATGTCCATTTTATTACCATTTTCTATCTTTTTCAGAATATGCAAGTTTTTACCTATATGTCTTATAATAAAATAAATAAATCTTTGGGACAAAAAGGTATAAAGTGTTTTTCCTCCCCAAATAAGACAATTATGATTCTTTCCATATAACATATAGAGGAAGCACACTCTAAAGAAACATACCTGTTATTTTATTTCTTCTTTTCTTTGGTGATAGCCCAGCTGTTATTTGTTTCAGAATATCCTTGACATCTCTCCTTTGGAATCATGAGTCATAAGAATGCAAAGTTAGTTTTGGCTAATACAGTTGAGAAGTATTTGGGGTCCTCTAGATGCTAAATTCTAGGAAAAGCCAGATTGATTTTTTACTTTAGCAAATTCCTGATTAAACAGATGTGCTCTTGCTCCCTGAAGGCTCGTGGTACTAAGACTAAAGCATTAGAGGAAATTATAAAGGATTACAGGGCGAAAAAAAAGAAAAGAAAAGAAACTGGTGATTTTCAGCCTGAGATCCAGCCAGGCAGGGCTTTAACCAAATTCTCCTCTCAGACATTAATATGGTTTGGCCTTCCTCACGTGGCTTCTGTCTAGGGGCGGTGTGTGACCCCTGGCTGGGATGGAACCACTTGGTGTCCTGCTTTCACACCTCTGGCCCCTGTGAGTACCCTCCTCTGCTCCCCCTCCCTGTGTTTTCTGAGTTGGTAATCAGACACACACTAATAGCAACAATAATGGTACCTCAAATATTGCCTAAAGCGACAGCCTTACAACTCAGTTCTGTTGGTGCGCTCTCCTGTTTCCAAATCCAGCACAAAGGGTCCTGTCTCTGTGCTTTGCCTCTGAATTGTTCGAGGAAACAGTACAGGGAGGTGATAAGAGAGGAGATTCTGGTTTCACAGGCCTTTTAACATTGGTGCCTTTTAATATCCGCGGGTCTTTGGAGTGAAGGCGAAACCTTTACAACCGTCAGTTTTCCCATGTGTAAGATGGGGTTGCTAATAATACCTACCTTGTAAAGTTGTGAGATGAACGTCTTTTAATCTGCCACCACATGAAGGGCTCAAGAGATGTCAGTCTTTATTGTCATACCCACCCCCTGCGTTCTGCATATATCAGTTTTATACATCTGCCTTCCCCCAAATGGAATGGAAACACTAAAATCAGGGACTACTACTTTTCCTTTTTATGCCTCCTATACTCTTCAGTACAGTGCCTTGTGTATATTGGACTTTTTAAAAAATGTTTATTTTTGAGAGAGAGACAGAGTGCAAGTGGGCAAGGGTCAGAGAGAGGGAGATGCAGAATCCAAAGCAGGTTCCAGGCTCTGAGCTATCAGCATAGAGCCTGACAGGGGTCTCAAACTCACGAGCCATGAGATCATGACCTGAGCCGAAGTCCGACGCTTAACTGACTGAGCCACCCAGAAGCCCCTATATTTGTGCCTTTTATAATGTTGTTTCTTCTTCTCCTTCTCCTACTTCTTCCTCTTCCTCTTCTTTTTATGTAGGCCTGGTGCAGAGCCCAGTGTGGGACTTGAACTCACAGCCATGAGATCAAGACCTGAGCTGAGATCAAGAGTTGGACGTTTAACTGACTAAGCCACCCAGACGCCCCTATAATGTTTCCTCTTGAACAGATCTTCCCAGTGGCCCCATGAAGTTGAAAGGCCATTTTGCAACAAACAAGTTCAAAGGGATAAGTGAATTGTTCCAGTTTGTTCAGATGTTAAATATCTGGACTAGAAGTAGAGTCCAGATGTGACCCGGAGTCATTTGCATCTTTTTGTATCCCCAACTGTTTGCTATAGACACAGCTCTTTTCATTCCCAGGAACCGCCATACTCATGACACCCCCACCTCATGTATACACTTCCCTCCACCATATACATCCCACATGTACTGTACACACTCCACACAACACCTCACACCCACCCACTACACACATACCACACCGTACGCACATCCCACGCACCCCGTGCCCCAGCCCACACACCCCATACCACCTAGTATACCACATACACACCACACACACCACACCACACACCCCTCCACACAGAACACACCTAAACATGTGTGTAAAGCAAACACAGCACATAAATCCCACACTGCACACACCGCATCCCCACATATAACACCACGCATGCACTCACACACCCTATACACACACATTCTTTATTTACACGATTGTCTGTTGTCTTATAGATTTAACCATTCTGCTCACTTATTTCAGAACTTCCCAGCCAAATGGCCAACAGCTGCCAAGACTCTCAAGCTTAAGAGGGTGTTTTTGGATCCTCACACTGGGGCTCCCTTCGAGCCAGGGCAAGACAACACAGGCGCATTCCAGTCTGAGAGGCTTTTTGGTTAAGGGCGACAGCTCTGGAGTCGACAGACCTGGGTTTCACTCTGGGTGTGTGACCAGGAGGAACTTCCTCCTCTCAGCCTCAGTGTTCCCATCTGTGACATGAGAATAACCAAGACACCTACTTTTAGGGTTGCAGTGAGGATGGTGTGAGGCTGCACACGTGATCATCGCAGGAGGACCCCGAGCACTTCTCTAATGCAGCATTTAGGGCTTCATTCCCACACGCATCCTTCAGACGTTGTTGGGCACCCGGGCACTGCTGGGTGCTGGGGGTGTAATGACTAAGACATTAGCCTGGCCTTCAGGGCCCCTGAGAATAGTATATTTGCCTGTCCCGAGAAGCCAGAAAAGGTGGCATTGGAGATCGGAAGAAACTGAAAAGACCATGGGGAAGGGGCTGGATTTACTGCCATTAGACAAAATTCAAATGGACAAAAGTTACTTAAATGATTGGATTCGATGTGGAAAAGTAAATTGGGCTATTTTTAAAGATTCCATTTTGGGGAAGTGGGAACATTGGGGAAATTTGGTTTTTAAGCATTGCTCACTAACACGTCGACTATTCAATACAGGGAGAGACAGATGGTTCTGCGTTCACTTGATGAATGTGAGCAAAGTGTAAGGGGCTCCTGTTGTGCAAGGGGCTGTGGAGAAGACAGAGTGTGAGAAGGTAGTTGTGCCTTCTGTGATATGTTGGTGGGAAGTGGGCACCGTGGTGAATGAGGACAATGGCACAAAAACCTAGAATGCTGTAGAAGAGCAGATGGGCAGTGGAGTCATGTGAAGTAAGGCAGTTGGAGCTTGGGTGGGAGAGAGAATTCCTTGCCTGGTTGGTGCAATCATGAATGTCTTCTTGGAGGAAGTGACATTGATCTTGATCATGAAGGCTATTCAAGATTTTCACAGGTAAGATTTGCTGAAGAAAAGAAAAAAGGAGAGGTTGGTTTATGTAAAGAAAACAGCATATAGCGTGAACAAGGGCAAAGAGACAGGAGAGAGAAAAATCTGTTTAGGAAAAAAGAGAAATTCAAGGTGGCCGGGAGCATCTAGAAGATGGTTAAGTAAAGTGTCTAAGGCTTGGAGTCAGATAGAAGTAGTTTCAAATTCTCACTTGCTTGGTGTAGTGGGTTGAATTGTCTCCTCTCCAAATTTGTATCCACCTCAAATTGTGATCTTATTTGGAAATAGGGTCCTTGTAGATGTAATTAGCTAAGGATCTCAAGATGAAATCATTAGGGCAGATCCTAAATCTGATGAATGGTGCCTTCAAAAGACAAAGGAAGGAGAGAGAGAGAATCTGGACACAGAAGAGACACGGGAGGAAGGCCATGTGACCATGTGAAGATGGGGACAGAGACTGGAGTGATACAGCTATAAGCCAATGAATGCCAAGGAGCATCTGGAACCACCAGCAGCTGCAAAGGGAAAGAAAGAATCTCCCCTAATGTCTTCCTGGGGATTATGGCCCTGCTGACATCAGGATTTTAGATTTTTAGTCTCCAGAACTGCAAAGAATACATTTCTGTTATTTTAAGCCACCACGTTTATGGTAGGCTCACAGCCCTAGGAAGTGAAATACTTTGGGTTACGTAGGGCAACTTACTTAGCATCTGTAAGTCTCAATTTCTTCATTGGAAAAACAAGGATGAAAGATTATTGTGAGCATTAAATGAAAAGTGCTTAATTTATTGTCTGTCCAGAAGGTGGAAAGGGAGCAGTCTGTAAGAGAAAATGGATAGCGGTTATAGAATGTGTCCATCTCCAGCCTGAGAAGTTTCCACCTGGTTCAGAAGGCAAAGCAGGCACTCGAATGTTTCCAAATAAGGATGTGACAGACCAAGTGGCGTTGCTTCAGGACATGGCTCAGGAGGGCTGACTGGTGGGAGCCACTGTGAGGAGATCAGTGAGGAAGCCACCAGAACACCTGGCCTGGTGTGCCCAGTTCATGGGCTGCAGGCGGAGGGAGGGAGTTGTTCCTTGGGAAGAGCAGCCCCTCAGAGAGTCCAAGGGTGGGCTTACAGAGAGTGTATCTGTATCTGGCCGGCTTCGGGTTTTGTGCAAGGAGCGCTCTCAAAGCAGTGAGGCCTGATGCCTCACAACAGCAGACAGCAGGGCGAATGCAAAGAGAAGCAGTGCAAAGACAGTGAGCGGGGCAGCCCCAAGTGTTGGCCAAGGCCCCAGTTACAAGATCGCGCTGCAGTGAGGTCGGGGATTCTGACTTTGATTTCCTGGAAAAAGAGTCACGAAACGAGAGACCCTAAACTGTTGGTCCTTGTTCAGCCTAACTTCTGGGGAGATGAGGAAGTGGATATAGCACAGCTGCTTTTCCTGTGATATGGCTAGGAAAACCTGCATGCGAACGGGGACGTGAGGCTTTTAGCAAAACATTGCTGTTGGATGCACCAGTGACTCTGCATGGGTGTGCATGTGTGAGCATGCACGTGTGCATACAAATGTGTCTGTATGTGTGTGTGTTGGGAAGGGGTACAGGTGGGAAAGAGATGCCTCACAGTTAAAGGGAAAGTAGAGTCACTTCAAACATCAACCGGACTCTCATCTTGCCCACTCTTCAGTAAATGCCCCAAATGGGGCTGCAGTCAGTGGTCTTACTAATTCAGTGCCTTCCAAGGAAATGGAGTATTCAAGAGGTGAATGTCTTTTCTAAAACTCCAGACAAGTTGTAATTAAAAACTTTTTTTTTGATGTTTATTTTTTAGAGAGAGAGAGCACAGTGGAGGGAGGGGCAGAGAGAGAGAGGGAGACACAGAATCTGAAGCAGGCTCCAGGCTCTGAGCTGTCAGCACAGAGCAGGGCTTGAACTCGCGAACCGTGCAATCATGACCTGAACTGAGGTTGGACACATAACCGACTGAGCCACCCCGGGTGCCCCAAGACGAGTTGTAATTTAAGTTTGCTGGGATTGTGGTCAAGTATGTCACAACAAAAATGTGCCTGTATCTTCGGTTGTGCTGGAGTTTTTAACTACTTGAATAGAAGTAAAGAAGCTCCCCTTTATTGTCAGGCTTTTAGAAAAATGGAAACATAGAGAGACTGAGAAGTGCTCTTCCTGGTATCGCCAGAGACCCTGGCACACCTGTTTGACTTGGAGAAATCTGGCTGCCTTGTGAGGAATTTGAAAGTTTTGGAAGGTGCTTTCTTGAAAAGTATGTGCAATTTTACATGCATATGCACACACACACACGTATATATACATATACAAACATACCTACATGTGCGTATGTATGTGTTCACGCACACACATCCATGTTTACAGCAGCCTTGTTTAGAGGCAGGGAATTGTGCCTTTGGCTGGTGGGAGATTCTCTGAAATAAATATCTGATGAGATTATGGCTTCAGATGAGTGCTGGCAAAGGGTGGCTTACCAGGAGCACCCCAAGACACGAAGCAAGAGCAGTGTACAAATGTCAGAAAATGGGCAAGGCACAGGGTGGTGAGGACGGCATCTCAAGCAGTCAGTCAGCTTTTATTTGACTAAAAACAACAGCAATAACAACAACAAACGCCATCAGATGCCCTTGAAAGCAGTAATTTCTTCTTTTTGTAAATGTCAGGCTGGACCAGGCCACGAGGTAGGAATGGAAATCCTATTTAAAAAAATCCAAAGGAAATTGTCTTGCGATTCATCTGTTTGATTATAAGATGGGCCTGCCACGATGCGTTGCGCTATTTGGAAACAGCAGCGTGATGGCTCGGGCGAGCTGAGGAACGGTTGGCCAAAAGTAATTCTGAGCCGAGGTCGGAAAAAAGTGAAACCAGGCCCTCCAGGAGTCCTTTGGGTAAGAAGTGCAAGGCCATGCATAAGCAACCCGGGCCGGCAGGCTGGTGGCCCTGTGTATGCCTTCTCTTAGCACCAGGTGAAGGGCGCATTTGAACGGTCACTATTAACTGTAAATTCTCCGAGTCGCAGCCAAGATTATTGTTGATCAAGATGGTAGGGATGGCAGAGGTAATTGTTACAGCCTTCTATATTAACATTTCTCAGGTGAAGTACAAGGTGCCAGATAGGGAGCCACCGTTCAAAACTGGACCACAAGAGAAATTGAAATTGAGCTTTGCACAAGTCCCAGACAAAGTACAAACCAGGCACGCCTCTTGGGGCCACATGGGGAGGTCAAGATAGGGTGTCGACAGAAGGAGAGGCAGGCCCCCTGGGCATGTTCCTTTATTAGAGTTTGTGCTTTGGGGTTCCCAGGCGAAGGCTGGATTGGTCAATTCAAACCAGACTCGGCTCTTAGTACAACTATTGAAACTCACCTGTCTTAGGCTTAGGCTTCTGGTCTTGGAGTTAAAAGCCTTAGATACTAGACCTAGCTTTGCTAGTTACTAGTGAGCTTTAAAATCCTCATATAAAATAGGAAGTGCGATACGAACCTCACAGCATTTTTAAGATGACAAAATGTGATGTTTTGTTTTGTAACCTCAGAATATTCAAATCTCTACAGGGCTATTAAAGCATTATACACATATGAGGTGGTATGAAGGCATGTTGGCACATCCATTGCTTCACAGTGTTTGAGGGAGAATTACAAGTAAGAGTGTGACTGGAGTGTGGGAAAGACTTTTTGAAATAGGTGGGTCTCTCAGGGCCCTCCCCCAGCTTACCCCTTGGATTCCAGCATGCAGTCCCTCACCTCCTTTGATGATATAGTGGACTAGCCCTGATCACTGTCTCTTGGAATGTATGAAGCCAGCTGAAAAACACTAGCAGCTGGGAGAATGCCAACGCTATCTCTTGTGGCAGCAGAAGCAGGGAACTCTTAATCTGATTTCCTTAATTGTATCTTTGAGAGTCACTGTACAGACAATGGGCAATGAGAAATGCTATTTTAGGTGTTGAAGATGAGGATGTTGGACTGATAAAAAATCAGGCTGATAGTGACCTTGTCCATCCCTTGCTTTTATGCGGACAAGTGCTCCATGCAACACGTAGATGGGGCTTGAGGGTTTCACGGGTGCTTCCGGTTGTAATTGTGCCTATGAGAACAAAGGCGGAAGTGGACATAAAGAATCCACTTCCTTGGTGACTAAGAGGGAAGATGCAGACTGTGTGGCCTTGTACACGGGTGGCTGCAAAGGTGGGATGAAATGGCTGAGAAAAGGGTTGGTTTTGGGGTCCAGTTGCCTGGGTTTGATCCTGGATCCCAGCTGGGAAACCTGGACAAGTGACTTAATCTTTCTTAGGCTCAGGTTTTTCACCTGAATGAAGATATCGAGGAAATGATTTAAAAAGTTATCTACTTCCTAGGTCTTTACAGGAAATGGGAAAGTGATACAAAGCCAATCGCTGGCATGTGAGGAAAAGCTCAACGCTTTTAATTTTGTTTTATTACTTTATACAAACGAGAACCAAGAGCCTTCAGGAACGAGGGAGGGGCTACTTAACAAGACACTCTTCTACACTATTCTCCTAAATTGTCATCTTTCCCTTGGGCAATCTCAATGCCATTCTGGTGGTAATTCAGCCCGAATGCCCTGGCCAAGGGGTGGACCAAACTCCCTGCCAAAGGAGTTCCACTCAGTGCCTAAGAATAGGCTAAACATTTCAAAAAGTCTTTTGTAAGTTTGAGATTGCTGAGCAACTTCTGTTCTGCATGTAAACAGTACAGTCTATAATGGTGGAGGTAATTAGTCCCCCAGTCTCTGGGGATGCATGTTGGGGTGCACTGTCTCAGGCCTCTTGAGTGGCTCTCTTGTTTCCAACCTTCCACGCCTGCTTGCAAAAGAGGGATCCTCTAAGTTCTCCCACTTGGGAGCTACCTCACTGATGTCTTAATATCAAGACCCAGAGAAGCAGATCCCTCCTCTGCTCTCTGCTATCGATGGCTTTCCTTCTGAACCCCGGTTTACTGACTGATACAAAAACATCTTTCTTTCCTAAATGACTGGCCCTGTGCGTCTTCCTGCGTTAGGTGAGATCCTTGCTCTGTTCCACTATGGGGTTTTATCCTTGAAGGTCCAGCCACAATATGACATGCTTGCCTTTCCCAAAGTATGTTCTCTGGGATCCCTGCTTTGTGTGGTATTCATGTGGAGTTCTGGTCAAAGGGAGAAGTCCATGGTCAAAGACATCCAGGAACATTTTGGTTGTAGAAAGTGAACTAGGCTTCTTATTTTATTGTGATAAAATGTGCATCAGATGAAATTTACCATTCTAACCATCTTTAAGTGTACAGTTCAGTGGCATTAAGTCCGTTCACATTGTTGTGCAGCCATCGCCACCACCCCTCTCCAGAACTTTTTCGTTTACCCCAACTGAAGCTCTGTACGCATTAAGCAATAACATTCCATGCCTCTTCTCCTGAGCCCTGACAGCCACCCTCTACTTTCTGTCCCTGTGAATTTGACTATTGCAGGTACGTTATATATATTGATTCTACCATCAATGGACACCTGGGTTGCTTCTACCTTTTTTTTTTATTGTTCTTTTTTTTTTTTTTTTGAAAGAGAGAGAGAAAGGGAAGAAGAGAGAGCATGCCTGAGTGGGGGAAGGACAGAAAGAGAGATTATGACCTGAGCTGAAACCAAGAGTCTGATGCTTAATGGACTGAGCGACCCAGGTGCCCCTCAATTCTTTTGAGAATATGCCCGGAAGCAGAATTGCTGGATCATTTGGTTAATTCGGTTTTTAATTTTGTGAGAAATCTCCATTTTCCACAGTGACTGTACTATTTAATAGTCCCACCAGTGAAGTACAGGCCTTCAGTTTCCCCACATTCTTGCCAACACTTCCTATTTTTTTCCTTTTTTATGATAGCCATCCTAGTGAGCGTGAAGCAGTGTCTCATTGTGGTTTTGATTTGCATTTCCCTAATGATTAGTAACATTAAGCATCTTTTCATGTGCTTATTGGTCATTTACATACTATTTTTGGAGAAATATCTAGTAAAGTCCTTTGCCCATTTTTAAATTGGGTTATGTGTTTTCTGTTGTTGAATATTAGGAGTTCTTTATATATTCTGGATATTAATCCCTCATTAGACTTATGATTTGCAAATGTTTTCTCCCATTCTGTGGGTTTTCACTTTGCTGATATATGTGTTCTCTACTGAACACATATTTTAAATTTTGATGAGTCTAATTTGTTTCTGTGTTGCTTGCGATTTTGGTGTTATGGCTAAGAAATCATTGCTGAATCCAATGTTTTTAATTAAAGTGTTTTCTTCTAGGGTTTTATAGTCTTAACTTTTATGTGTAGGCATCCATGTTTCTCTTTTTTCACAAATCCTGGCATTTGAGGAATGAGTGGCTGTCATCAGGACTACAGCAACCGCATCAGCTCCAGGTGAGGTGGAAATGACTGGTTTTTAATTCCAAAACTTAAGGCCAGTTGGCAGGGCGATTTGGGGCTCTCTGAAGACAGGTTTTGGAAGGGAGCAACTGAGACTTTGGTAGGAGCCTCTTACAGCTCCGAGGGTCGGGATTGGGATGAAGGACCCTCATGCTGAGTATAATAAGCTAGGACCAATAAGAACGAGCACTGGGAATATTCCTGGTGCTCAGGATGGTGTTTTCTAGAATGTGAACCAGCAGGCAGGAAATCGGACACTCTTCCACGACTGTCTGGTCACCTCTGTGCTTCAGGGTGTTTTCTTTGGTACAGTGAAGAGTGTTGGGATAAATCTATTCGTTCAAAAATAAACATTTACCGAGCGTTGGTTAGGCACCAGGCTCTGAGCTAGAGGGATGTGACATTAAATAAAGCAAGATACGTGCCCTTGTAAAGATGATTTCCAAGGTCTCTTGTCTGAGTCTATAAAATAACGCTTCCCCTCCTGTGGTCCTTGAATGCTGCTCTTTCACGTGCATTATCATGACTGCACTGGGAGACGTGTTGTCCTTCACACCGTGTGGGCGTCAGGTGACTTGTCTAAGGCCACATGGCCACTAAGCAGCAGAACTGGATTTGAATCCAGATTTTCTAATTCTCAGTCCTGTGCTCTCTGCTCTGTAGCTTGCTGTCTATGACTCTCCTCCTTAGTGCCTGTGATGCTCCCTTCTTCCAGATTTTTCCACCCCATGGAAAAATAGCTATCATTTGCCAAGCACTTACTTTGGGTCCTGCTACATGCATTCTCATGGAAATCTCACAGCGACCTCATTAACTACTATTATTGTTGTCATCTCACAGTGGAGGAAACTGGGGCTCAGGGAGGTTGAGGGCCTTACGACAGGGTCATGCAGCTTGTCAGTGGCATTTGATGCTAGGCTTGCTCTGGGGCTGCTATGCTCTACTGTCTTCTGGAATCATTGAGAGAGATGACTGGACTCTGTTCTGTCCTGCAGAGCTGAAGGTTGGTGTGGTCCTTCCTGGGCTCCCTCTGGAGGATGGGGAGAGAGCCAGAGGACTCCTGGGAATTGATTGTGAAGAGGCCTTGGCCTGGCCCTGCTTTTGGGTTGAAGGTCCTGAGACTGGAGTCTTCATGGGGGAAACATGTCAGACATCCAAGGCTCCCGAGGCATTCCAGGTCCCATAGACCCAGGTGTCCCAATCGGAGTCAGCCGAAATGCAGGAGCATCCAGTCATTTTCCAGAAGAGATGACATGTACTAGCTGGGGAAGCTGCTTCTGGGGGGTGGAGACCCCCCCCTCCACCATGCCTGCCATCCTGGGCTCCCTGCTCCCACACTCAGGCCAACCAAGAGCACCTTCCTCTTCCTAAAGCCTGCCTATGGTGCTCCCTTTGATCAGCACTTGAAAGCTCTGAGAACAAATTAACCTCTGGCTGGGGAGTGCCTCATGCCATTGTGGGAAGGCTGAAAAATAGTGGGGTGTACCCCTAATATGCAGATGGGGAGTGTAGGTTTAAAGGGGCTAGATCTTGGTCACCTCACTAATCAGTGATAGAGGGAGCCAGGTCTCAAGGCCTGACCTTAGTTTCCGAGGGCAGGATGCGAAGCTGACCTAGGTAAGCATCACTCACACCTGTGGTTTGCTGCTAGGCACTTTACCTCACTGACAACAACCCTGTGAGGCAGGAAGTAGTGTCTCCATTCTACGAAGAGCCTCAAGCTTGCCGGGGTTAAATAACTTGCCCAAGGCCACTGGGCCAGAGGGCCACAGGACAGGATTCAAACTCAGGGCCTCTCATTCCCTCCATAGGATCCCGCTGTACCTTCCTGTAACCTTCTACACTTGTAGGGTTCAAAGTAAGGTCGAGTTCACCGGATAGAGTGAAGCACAGATTGTCCTTTATGGTGGGTGCCTGGTAATTGGGGTCCTAATTGCCCATCAGTAGCTGACCCTCCAGGCCCTGGATTTTAATTATCTTGCAAGCTGCTGTGATCAGCCTAGACTCACTTGTTAGCAACAGGAAGTGTGTGGGAGGTGCAGCGGCTCCAAAGGGGCTTTTTAAGGTAGCCCGCAGCTCGGGAACAGTTATGGGCTGAGTAGGCAGAGCAGTCCGGAGATGAATCCACAAGCTGGAGGGCCCCAGGAAAGGAGGCTCTGAAGGTGGGTGAAGTCACCCTCAGGTGACAGATGCTAATAGAGGAAGGTCATGGCCTTCCTAGAGATGGGTGTGAGGCATGCAGGTGTGAGTCACTGCAGGAGGGACTCACAGGCATGTTCTGAAACCCAGGGACCCGAACGAAGCTGTCTCCACAGCTGGCCTCCCATTAAATATATGATTAATTATAATAAGACCTCCTTACAAACGCGAGGCTTGAAACTGGTTTTGCAATTAGCATGAGGGAAGGTGCCTCACATTCAATTAATTTTTATCTGACCTGTCTGATCCCCTAAGGCAAGGCTCTGCTTGTGCTGTAAGGATTACATTCTCTGCCAGGACCTAAGGGGAATTGCAGCTCTGGGTCTTTCCAGGCTGCAGAGTGTTATTTGTGAGATGGGCAGACCTAGCAGATGGGTGTCTAATAAGCTTAAGTGTCCTCTTTCCCACCCTCTGGAGATCTGGGGAGTTCCAGGGAGGTAAAATCAAGCCTGTACTTTTGGAACCTGAAAGAGAAATCAGATGGCACAGTTTTTTCTTTATATAACATATTTATTATATATAAATGTTTATTCACCTTTGAGAGAGAAAGAGACAGAGCACAAGAGGGGGTGGGGCAGAGAGAGAGGGAGACACAGAATCCGAAGCAGGCTCCAGGCTCTGAGCTGTCAGCACAGAGCCTGACGCGGGGCTGGCTGGAACCCACGAACCGTGAGCCGAACTTGGATGCTTAACCAACTGAACCACCCAGGTGCCCCAGGTGTACACACATGTGTGTGCGTGTGTGTGTTTTAATGAAGAAAGTGTAATTCTTAAAGGGAGAAATTTCAAGTGTACACAGATGATTTTGACCCTGCTCTGGCAGAGAGAGAGAAACACAAGACATGAATGGGGCTCCTTCTGGGTGCCTGATGTTTCCTGTGACCCTCGTCTTTAGCATGCCCATGTTGTGGTCTCTCCTCCCGTACAATGCAGAGCATCAGTGAACATTCTGGAGCTCTTGAGGCTTGCT
This sequence comes from Proteles cristata cristata, assembly GCA_017311185.1. Taxonomy (NCBI): domain Eukaryota; kingdom Metazoa; phylum Chordata; class Mammalia; order Carnivora; family Hyaenidae; genus Proteles; species Proteles cristata. The sequence continues at coordinate 4,679,343 of JAESUZ010001710.1, forward strand.
CTCAGTGTCACAGCCAAGCATAGGCTCTGGGGGAAAAAATGCCCCATCTTGGATGCAATTGAGTCACTGGATTGGGGGGGGATGCTAATGAGACCCCAGACTGGTCCCATCTCTTGTCCTGAGGGCCCAGTCCCATCATGTGGGGGAGGGCAGGGGGGTCACAGGGACCCCAAAGCATTGGCTCTTGCTGAAAACAGGGTAGATGGGATGAGGGAGGCCAAAGGAACCATCCACTGAGTGGATCCCCATTTGAGTGGGAGGGGACAATTTAAATCTGGGGGTTGGGGGGTCACTTTACCCAGCCTTCAAATAAGGCCAGCATGGTATGAATCACCACATCCCGGAAGGCCTGGGGGTTTGGAGTTTCAAGAATAGGTGTTAGGAGCTCTCACTACCTAATTAGATTTATCCAGAGAGTTCTCAAGGCAGAGGCACCTGGTTCCCCCTCCTCTCTGTTGAGTCATCCTGGGAAGGTTATTTAACCTTGTAATCCTTACCCTTACAATATGAAGGTCATAAACATCTCCCAGTTAGGGCTGATGTGATAGAATAATACCAAGAGACCTTTGGATCTGCTGCAGGTGTGCTCCTGAGCCCTCCAGCCTAACAGACTTACCTTTTCCTTTGATATCCTGGAAGGCTCACTTAGACCTGTCCCACATCATCCTCTGAGTTCTTGGGGGGATCTGTTTTCTTCTTAACGGCCCCCACTCCGATCTCCTGCTTCTACAGGATTTTCAAATCCTTCTGCACTCTCCTGCTCTGTGACTGTCCTCCTGTCACTCACCCTCTCCCGTCCCCTTTATTCACTGGGGAAGTGTCATTTACCTAGGTGGTTGTGTCTACTACAGATTTGGGCCTCATTGTGGATGGTTCAAGAGGGTTTACAGCACAGACCAGACAACCTAAATCAGGATTAGGTATCAACCTTCTTGTGGCTCTCCATTGTTCCACAGGCCATCCCCCTAGTCATCTGTATCGATTAGCTATTGCTCTATGACAGATCATCCCAAAATATAGTGGTCATAATTCTGTACATTAGCAGTTGAGGATCACCAATGTCGTTCTTCTGGTTTCGGCTGGACGCTCATGTGGATCTTGAGTTAGTTGTGGGTCACTCTGCTGATCTTGGCTGAACTCTCACATGGCCAGTAGCTGGGCTGGGATGCGTAGTCTCTGTTTCATGTGGTCTCTCACCTTGTAGCAGATTAGCCCAGGCTCACACACACCGTGGTGAGTGGAAGCATGCGAGGCCTCTGAGATCTAGGCTTAGAACAGACATTGTGTCACTCCTGCTGCATTCGCTGGTCAGTGCAAGCCATAGGACTAGCCCAGATTCAAGAGTAGGGGAAGAGGACTCTAGTGTTGGATGAGGGGAGGTACAAATCATATTGCAAAGGGCGTGCATTCCGGGAAGAGCGAAGTGTTGTATCCGGGTTTTGTAACCCAGCACACCACCTTTTCCATCAGGGTCTCTCCTTCCGTCCTGCTGCTGGATCTTTCCTCCTGGACTGTCTAGATGTCTTTCCAAATATTCTCTTCTCCCTGTTCTGGAGTTCCCAACTCTTCTTCCTACTTGAAGAAGACTCCAAAGTCTCCTAACTTTATGATGCAGAATGTTTTTTACTTTGTTGACATCTTTTTTTCTTCCCATTCGTGTTCACACACAAAATGGTCCGAAGTGTGTTGATTAAAAGTAAACCAGTGATTTTCAATGTGGCTGGGCATCAGAGTCACTGGCAAAGCTCTTAAAATGACTGATGCTAGAATGTGAGGGTGAACTGGACATGACCTCTGTCACTCCATTAGTCACCATGGTTGATTTGGTTGTTCTGGCTGGCTAGGTAGATGTATTTTTCCTCCCTCACTGCTCCTTGTGTGTCCCTCCCAAAGGTGTGTGCTTGGTCCAAGAGGACGGCCTTCCCCAACAGAGGATCATTCTTAGGTCAAGGGCATACGAGTAGTTGCACTCACCTGCTCTTAACTCCAAATAAGCTCTCATGGTCCATTTGTAGAGCAGAGGGTAGTCAAGCCTCCAAGACTCTGGACACAACCAAAGGAGGTATTTATATGCAGCCTACCTTTCTTTAAAAAAAAAAGAAAAAGACAAATGCCTGGGATCAACCCCTAGGACCAGGTTACGTTTTGAATAGTGGTATCTTTTTTTTTTTTAATTTTAACTAGGCTCCATGCCGTTGTGGGACTTGAACTCACAACCCTGAGGTCAAGAGTCATATACTTTACTGACTGAACCAGCCAGGTGCCTCTGGATGTTGGTATTTTTTAAAAGCTACCAGGTGGCTCTAATATGTAAGTAGGGTAGAAAACCACTGGAATAAACAAAAATACCATGTATCTCAGAGATAAATTTTGCTCCTTCCTTAAAATGCGGACATTTTAGAAGCTGTTTATTTTTCTTTCTTTTTTAATGAGTGAATTCCATCTTTGTATTATGTTTGTTACATGTCCTGTGTATTGCACATACTCACTAAATATAAGCTATCATCACTGTGTTGCTGTCTTGGGAACATAGTGTGTTGGTAAGGAACGGGGGCTGTCAGTCAGATGACTGCGCCTCTCTGCCTCAGTTTTCTCATCTGTGAAATGAGGTAATTAAAATTCCTACTTCATAAATAAATACTTCATAAATGAATACTATGATAAATAATATAATAGTATTAGTGTGGGTATTATTTCACATGCCTTAATGATTGAACTTAGACACAAAGTAAGTGTTCACTTGATGGCAGGTAGTATGTAATTATTGGTGTACTCATTCAGTACTCCATGGTTTATTAAGCTTAGTTTGCTTTCTTTTTGATCAAGTTTCCAAATCAAATGTGATGACAATGGACAGAGAGAGGTAGCAATAACATAGAGAGCAGACTCGTGTTGGAAGAAGGCAGAAGAGAGACATTTCCATTGCTCGGGGGAGCTCTCAGCCCTGCCAGCTCCAGATTATGAAAAGCATTAAGAAAATTCTCTGGCAAACTTGGGTATCTTTCTTCTTTTCTAAGTTGAGTTTTCTTCAGCCCAAACATTTATTTCAACAGAGGCAACCTCAAACTTGTGCAATTACTTGAGTAGAGTCTAATTGGCACATTTAGCTCCATTTGGATGCCCTGGAGATAATAGATGTAAGCAGGGATGCAAAGGTCTGGCAGGAGCCCCGGCCCGGGCTGAGCACCAGCATGGGTGTGGAGACAGCACAATGAAGGGTGTGGGCGGGACAGAGGACACTTCAGAATCACAGAGTCAGTGGGGCCCTTTGATATCTAGACTCACATATAAGGAAATAGAATTCTGGAAGAATTAAGCGTATCCAAAGTCACATGATGTGACTGGTGGAGCTCAGACCAGGGAGAGGCATGGAGATTTTAACTGTCACTGTGTCCCTCCTTGTGCCAGGCTTGTGTTGGGTCTTTATTGTGACGGCTTCATTATATCTCATAACTCCAAGAAGTTAGGATCATTGGTTCCTTCCTGCAGTTGAGACAATGTCAGCTTCAAGAAGGTATGATGTCACAGAGACTAAGAAACTAGGTCACAGCACAGCCTGTGACACCACAAGAAATGTTTAAGGCATTAAAATGACATTAAAAACGACTCCTATACAATTTTTATTCATTTTGAAACAGATTGCTCACCTGTCTCCAGATGTCATATGAGATTATCTCCATGGTAAGGTTTTAAGAAATCATAAGTGAAAAACAAAACAAGACAAAAAAAACCCCAAATCCTTTCCAAAAGATGAAAATCAGAAAACCTAAATCTCACTTCAGTTTCCTATCCTCTTAGTCATGGATATGTGAAAAGAAATTAGGGCTCAATTTAAGGTTTTAATTTCTGATAAAATAGAATCATTCTTGAAAGAATCTAAAATTTAATGTGACTTGAAGGAAACCATACAATATATTGGAATGATTTCATATTTTAAATAACCAATTTGGGTTAAAAATTGGTCCAGCCAGTACAAGTCACATATGTGGAAAATGCTGGAAGAATGGCACAAACAAAATCTTATTTTGGTGGGGAACAAGTCCAAATTATGAAATATTTCAAAAATACACAATTTTATTATGGTCTCTTTTATAAACGAACATATGTGATATTATTATGCAAAATATGATGTGAGAATTAAAAAATCGTTAATCTCAACAGTCCTGATAACCATTTCATAAGCATAAAGCAATTATGAAGCTAGAATGTGGTTTTTCAACTTGGGAGTCAAACTTTCTGGTTTCAAATCCTGGTGGGACCATTTTACCAGTTGTGTTACTTTGTGCAAGTTTACCTAACTTCTTTGGGCCTATTTCCTTATCTAGAAGAACAGTCACAATGCCTATGTAGGTGCCTTACAACGTCATTTTGAGATCTGAATGTGTGAATGTATTATTTTCTTCTCCTTACAGAAATTCTCCCCTAGTATTGCCTTATTGCAAGTATATGTCTTTTGGATTAAAGCAACCACTTTCCCGGTTTCTCGTCATTGTCTTTGCATAGGACAGTCTGACATTACGTCTCTTCTGTAATTTACTACTTGCCCATGGCTGCCCTGGCTTGGACTAACTGTTCTTGCATCGTTTTTCAGCTTAGCCATGACTTTCAGAGCTTTGGCAAATGTGCACGGACTGGCTCACTGCTTGCTGCAAGAGGCAAGAGGCAATGCGGTCGTTCTCACCAGAAGCTGGCCATGCAGGTGTGGCTTGCCCCACATGTGTCCGTTGAGTGATACCCCATAGATTGGTGTGTTATTTTCATGTCTGCACCTGGCAGGTGTGTGTGTGGCTCTGCTGAGCACTCAGCCTCTTGCCCACTCCCCAGGCCCCTGGTCCTACTTGAGATAAGGCACTTAACTAAAACAATAGTAGGGTTATCTGGGGGACACGGGAAGAAGAAGCAATAGACTGTTTCCCTGGCCCAAACACCAACACAAACCTTAAAAGCAAATAGCACAAAGATTCTATTACAATCTTCTTCTTATGTTTCTCCAACTCAATATTTCCACCCTTGAAACACCAGCCACAAACAAGAGGAGATCTGAGCATAAACTACAGATATGGCTTCCTAAGGGGAACCTTGGAGCGGGTCACCTGGGGTGCTAGAAGGGTCAGCTAGAGATCAAAGCACAGCCTTGCCACTGGCTGCCTGCCTTTCAACGGCTCTTTGGAATAGTTTTACCATGAACTATGGGCCACCGTTAGTCTAAGTTTGGGGTTGGTAGAGATAAGACACCTGGCAGATGGCCTGGTAAGAGCTTTTCCAGGACCTTGGCAAGAATCTGCAACAAGTGATGATTGTCAAGAGGGTATGACGGATTGGGACATATGTACATGAACTGTTACCAACAGTTTCACCCAAATCTCTTCCCAAAAGAAGGTATGGTTTGCAGTCCATTGGCTTGGATGTACATCTGTGTGAAGATTGCTCCCCATGGTTACCCTAATCATGGATGAAATAATCATTTCACAGATGAAATCATGAAATTGTTAATATGTTACATGAAATACAACATGTAATATTACATACCATCACAGGTTTATTCTGTTATAGGCATTTTGTCTGGACTTCATGTTTTCCTTAGTTCTGAAACAGCATAAAGAGAAATCACAAGTAATATGGAATTTGAAGACCTGTGTTCAGATTTAGATTTTTCCATTAGGTGATAGATGCTATGGCAAATCATTTAACTGAAAAGTTTCTCCATCTGTAAGTGAGAATACAACAATATTCAGCTCACGGGTTTTTTTTTTTTAAATTTTTTTTAATGTTTTATTTATTTCTAGGAGAGAGAGAGAGAGAGAGACAGCGTGAGCAGGGGAGGGTCAGAGAGAGAGGGAGTCACAGACTGAAACAGGCTCCAGGCTCCGAGCTGGCAGTCAGCACAGAGCCCGACGCGGGCTCGAACCCACGAACCGCGAGATCATGACCTAAGCGAAAGTCGGACGCTTAACCGACTAAGCCACCCAGGCGCCCCAGCTCACGGGTTTTAAAAATAGCATCTTAGATACATAATGCCTATTTTCTCAATCAATGGATTGTTTTTCTCATTAGAGAAGAAGAGATAAAATCATACCTTGGAATCAGTGCAGTGATGCTCTCATCAGGCATGTGGCCTCTTGGGAAGGTTCCACAATAATTCTCGTGCTTGGCATCACAACCTAGATGCTTCCTCCATCACTTTGTGATGGATTCTTGCTCAAGTGTGTATGTGTACGAGAAAGAGAGAAAGAAAGAGAGAGAAAGAGATTGTGAAGGTTAATTTTATGTATCAATTTGGCTGGGCATGATGCTCAGATATATGTTTAAACAATATTCTGGATATTTCTGTGGGGATGTTTTTGGGTAAAATGAACATTTAGATTGGTGGGCTTGAATAAAACAGACTGCTTTCCCTAACATGGATGGACCTTGCTCAATCAGTTGAAGGCCTGAATAGAACAAAAGACTGATTCCCCCTTATTCCTCTTCCCCATGAGCAAGAGTAAATTCTGTTAGCAAATGGTCTTTGGACTTGAACTTCAACAATGGCTCTTTCTCATTTTCAGCCTGTTGGCCTACTCTGCAGATTTTGGATATGCCAGCCTCCATAATTGCATGAGGCAATTCTTAAAAAAAAAAAAAACTCTTTCTTTTCTCTTTTTAAAAAGTTTTTTTTTTTTAATGTTTATTTATTTTTGAGAGAGAGAGAGACAGAGTATGAGCAGGGGAGGGGCAGAGAGAGATGCACACACAGACTCTGAAGCAGACTCCAGGCTCTGTACTGACAGCCCAGAGCCCAACATGGGGCTCAAGCCCATGAACCATGAGATCATGACCTGAGCCACAAAGTTGGACACTCAACCCACTCAGCCATCTAGGCACCCATTTTCTTTTCTTTTCTCTTCTTCTTTCCTCCTTCCTTCCTTCCTTCCTTCTTTCCTTCTTTCCTTCCTTCCTTCCTTCTTTCCTTCCTTCCTTCCTTCCTTCTCCTTCCTTCCTTCCTTCCTTCTTCCTTCCTTCCTTCCTTCCTTCCTTCCTTCTTTCATCTCTTTCTATATAGATATACATTTTATTAGGTCTGCTTCTCTAGAGAACCCAGACTAATACAGGAGTGGTGAGAAAATGAAAGCATCCGTGTTCTCTGTTGTTTTATATCAGCTGAAGGACTTCACTTGAAAACCCAGCTCACAGTATGTTTCATTGAAGATTTTGCATATTAGGAATAGTCTTTTTGTCTTGCGTCTGCTTTTTAAATATTTGCTTATTTGGGATAAATTAAAAGCAGCAAATGAGGAACAGCTTGGTGGTTATTAGATTGCACTGTGTTCAAGTGAACCTTAGCTCAAGCTAAGACCAAAGTCACACATTCACTCCTCTTCTGAGGACACAAACCTGTTCCTCCCAATGTAGTTCTATTTTAAGGACCTACAAGGCAAGGATTATGATGTTAATAATTATAATATGACAATAAAACAATAGTGGCCACTTAGGCATTATATAGGATTGTGGGCATATATAGGACTTTATGTATATTACTTCCTTAAACATGGTAGCAGATTTGGGAGGCCTCCCCAAATGTACTGAGTTATCATTTTCCACCATATGCTTTATAACTCAGTTGTAAGGCTATTGTCTCCAAAATCTTCAAGTGATGGAGTATTTTGGCAGAGGTCATATTTATCTAGATCCAATGGCAGAAAAGCCAGTATGGTCAGAGAATGTGTTATTCTGGGTGAGGAAGTATCTGGTTATATAGATTTTGCAAAGCCATATGCAGCTGAACATTTATCAGATAGATTTAATTCAATAGGAGACATTTAGAGCTCTGCCTCTCTGGAGTATAATTGCAGTTTGATGAGTCATAAACCTTTTTAGGATATTTCGCTGCCTCTGGGTCATCTTTACGGCCATCAATATTCATTGTATTGTATCACTACTTTCTAATCAATAGGATGCTAAATAAACGAGCTCTTATCGCATTACTTGCCACAGGGGAAAAGGGGCTGGATTTGTCTATAAAAATATCATTCACGATCTATTTAAAAGTGATATAAGGTGATGGGAAAAAGGAGATGTGAAATACACCTCCATTGCCCACCAGCACCTGCCAGGCTCTCTGAAAGCTTTTGTCCTGAATTTGCTGCCCAGATAAATGACCAAGGCGTGGGCTGTCTTCTGAACTCTCTCGCCTTCTGGAACAAGGTATTCATTCTGTCCATCATGGTGCTGTTGCCTTTACTTCAGGGATTTGGACTTTCACCCAGGAAATGCTCTGTGAATCACCCTTGCAGTGACATCGATTGTCACAGTCCACAAAGTGCTGCTCTGGCGCCTGCCAAACTCAGACCGTGGAGAAAGGGTTTTGCAGGCAGACTTCCCTAGGTTAGAAGACAAACTAAGTCACTTCCCAGCTCTGTGACCCTGAGAAAATTATTCAACCTCTCTGGACCTCCCCGGCATTAGCTCTGGTTTCCCTGACTGCTAGAAAGTCATGCTGTGAAAGGCTAAAGACATCCCCACAATGGCTGAAAATTCGTGGGGGTTAGTCGCAAGTGGACAATCTGCCCCTTCGCCCCCTACGTCCCCTCACTCCCAAGTCACTGGCTACTGTGTCTGCATGTGCTGTTTCACTCTGCAGCCACTTGGCCACGAATTCTAGCCCCGTGAGAGGCTTTACTCGATGCTGACAAAGGAGAACAGTTTTTGTGTTTCAATACTAATATTTTAGGACTTTGACCTCCAAATTTACCTTTTAATTCAGGCGCCTTCATTTAAATTTTCTGAAAGGCCAGACCCAGAATGTGAACCAAAAGGATCATGTGTTATGGTCAAATAGCCTCTTCTCAGACAGCTTTCCAATTAGAACGTACTCTCAACTGTCTTTTTCTTTCTTTTTTTTTTTATGTTTACTTTTTTGAGAAAGAGAGAGAGAGAGAGAGAGAGAGAGATGGAGCACAGATGCGGGAGAGGCAGGGAGAGAGAGGAAGACACAGAATTTGAAACAGCTTCCAGGCTCTGAGTTGTCAGCACAGAGCCCAATGCAGGACTTGAACTCTTGAACCGTGAGATCATGACCTGAGTTGAAGTCGGATGCTTAATTGACTGAGCCACCCAGGTTCATGACTGTCTTTAAATGTCTTGATTATTTAAACAAACAAACAAACAAACAAACAAAACCCCACCACTTAGCCATTATTGGCTCTGATCCTTACTCAAGAACAAGAGGTTAGGGAAGATCAGGATGTTTGTATGTGCTTGTGTTTGATTTGAATTTTCTCATGTGAACATTTTTAAATAGATTTCAAATGCAGACAGAAGTAGAGAACAACTTAATGAACTCCCATGTACCATCACCTAGCTCCGGCTGTTACCAGCTGAGGTCCGATCTTGTTTCACCACTGTTTCCTGCACCTCACAACCCACCCTCAAACCCAAATGGATTCTTCTGAACCAAGTCCAAGACAGCAAACCACTTAATCCATAACTTTCCATATATATCTCTACCTGATAAGGACTCTTTAAGAACTGAAACCACATAACTGTTCTCACACCTAAAAATGGACAACTTTGGAACTTTCCTAATTGTATCATTTCCACCCTCACTCTTTAGAAAGAACTGGTTGTTTCAAGCAGGTCCAAAAATTCTCTTAAATTTGTTTTTGTCTATAGGTTTCTTCTCCCTCTTCCCTGCCCTCTTTCAATTTACATATGGAAGAAACAGGGTCATTTGTCCTGTAGTTTTTAATATTTTGTGTTTTGCAATGTTTTGCCATTTTTTCCATAACCTGTTCCCCTGACCAGCATTTCCTGTAAACTAGTTAGATGCACGTTCTAGAACTGGAGACTTGATCTGATGCAGGTACAAGTTTTCATCGAGAATTCCTCATAGGTGGTACTAACATCTCTCAGGAGCCACATAGTGACCAGTTGTCTGTTCTAGTTCACCATCTCTGTGTAGATCCATTATTTCAAGTAGGGGCTGCCAAATAATAATATTCAAATTCCATCATTCCTTCATTTATTAGCTGGAAGACTTTTAGAAAGAGAAACTTCTCCTTGAAAATTATTTGATTCCTCTGAGATTCAGCTTGTATAGGAAGGGCAGGTTAAATCCTTGATTCTTGCCCTGGATTTACATGTTTCCAGAATAGTAAATTGGTTCTTTAGCGCCCTCCAGTATAATAAGTGCAGTATAATCACAACCACCTGGATCCTACATGGTTCATATGTTTCGTATTGGAGTCATTATTCTTTTTTTTTTTTTTTTGATATTTTTAATGTTTTTTTCCTTACAAATAGTATATTGTCAAATTAGTTTCCACACAACACCCAGTGCTCATCCCCATGAGTGCCTTCCTCCATGCCCATCCCCCCTCTCCCCTACATCCATCTTGAATGCTGACAAAAACTGAGAACTGATGAAGTCATTATTCTTACTGGTTCTCAAAATTGTCCATCTTTTGCCTGTAAGAGCCTCTTTCCTGTTGGCCTCTGAATGTTTGATACAACCCCAGTAGTCTTTGAGAACTTCCGTGCTGTCCAGTATGACAAATGTTCTAGGCACATTCTGTGGCTTTCCTGCTGCAGACCTGAAATCAGCAATTTCTTCAAGGAGGCTTAGTTCCTTTTGTGAAAAATGGTATTTAAAGATCATGAACTGGCTTTAGGCCTGCCAGTTGTTTATAAGTTGGTCATCATTTCTAGGTTGTGTGGGAGGACAGAATGATTAAAAAAAATATATTTTGCAGAAAATATATCTTGAGTTTCTGCTAATATTTTGAATTTGGATTTGGTAATGCAAAGTTTTTTTTTTTTTTTTAATTTAACTTCTTTGATTTTGTATTTGTGTGTTTTCACTCTTCTGCCTAAAATTCTGGTTCCAAACGATATTAACATAATTACTTCCTGCTTTAAGATATTTCAGAATAATGATATTAATATCATTACTAACAGTATGATATTTGAAAACAGTGTAAGATTCTTTACAGTTATCTTTGTCCTTAGGATCTCTCTCACTAGGGATACACAGTCAAATTAGTGTTTTAACATTACTTGGATTAATTTCTCTCAGTAGTCACGCTGCCAACTCAGTAACGTAGTGAAGTTCACTTGTTTTATTTGCTTTCAACTTTTCGGAATTGCTCTCCTTTCATCTTGATTTAAGATTGTTTTATAACTACGTAAAGAATTTACGTGGTTCCAATGTCAAATCTATACACTAAGTTATATTGATACAAGTTCTAGCTTCTCTTCTTCTCTCCACTTTGGTCCCTCTCTCCCTTACAGTAACTATGAAACAAATGTGGTTCATTCTTCTATTTTCTAAAGTACAGATGGCTCCAGGCTTATGATGGTTCAACTTAATGCTTTTTCAGCTTTATGATGGTGCACAAGTGATACACATTCAGTAGACGCCGTATTTGAAGTTTGGAATTTGGATTTTTTCCCTCGGGTAATGATATGCTGGGAGATCCTCTCTCGCGATGTTGGGCAGGGACAGCCGCAGATCCCAGTCAACCAGGAGGTCATGAGAGTCAATAACCGGGGCGCTTGGGTGGCTCAGTCGGTTACGCGTCTGACTTCAGCTCAGGTCATGATCTCACAGTTTGTGGGTTCGAGCCCCGCATCGGGCTCTGTGCTGACAGCCAGCTCAGAGCCTGGAGCCTGTTTCAGATTCTGTGTCTCCCTCTCTCTCTCACCCTCCCCTGCTCATGCTGTCTCTCTCTCTCTCAGAAATAAATAAAAAAATATAAAAAAAAAAAAACCCATGAGAGTCAACAACCGATACACTCACAACCATTCTGCACCCATACAACCATTCTGGTTTCATTTTCATCACAATATTCAATAAGTTACATGAGATATTAACACTTTGTTATAAAACAGACCTGTGTGAGATGATTTTGCCCAACTCTAGGCTAATGTAAGCATTCTGAGCAAGTTTAAGGTCAGCTGGGTTAAGGTTTGATATTTGGTGGGTTATGTGTATTAAATGTATTTTCCACTTAAGATGCTTTCAACTTATGATGGGTTTATCAGAACATAACAATTTCATAAATCAAGGAAGATCTGAAGAAGCAAATGCCTGCAAGTGTGTTTTTATATGTGTATATAGTTTCACATAAATACAAATATATATATTTGTATCTTCCCCTTCTTAGATAGTAGATAAATGGTAACATACTATATACACTTTTTAAAAATGTTGTTTCTTTTGCTTAGTATATCCCAGAGCTTGACCCATAATTGTATAGAGAAATTAGCCAGTTCCTTTTATTTTATTTAAAAAAATTTTTTTTTAATGTTTTTTATTTATTTCTAGGAGAGAGAGAGAGAGAGAGCGACAGCGTGAGCAGGGGAGGGTCAGAGAGAGAGGGAGACACAGACTTTGAAACAGGCTCCAGGCTCTGAGCTGACAGTCAGCAAATAGCCCGACGCGGGGCTCGAACCCACGAACCGCGAGATCATGACCTAAGCGAAAGTCAGATGCTTAACCGACTAAGTCACCCAGGCGCCACTAGCCAATTCCTTTTAACAGCTGCAAACTGTTGAATGGATATACCACATTTTATTCAACAGAACCTTACTGGTCAACCTTTTGGTTGCTTTCAGCTTTTAGCAATAACTAATACTGCAATGAATACCCTTACACATATATCTTAGGAAAATTTTCTCCAGTGTCTCAACAGGATATTTTCCTAGAAGTGAGATTTCTAACACAAAAGGTAAATGTAATTTTATTAAATTTGCCAGATTCCCATCTGGGGTCATATCATTTTGTATTCCCAGTAGGAATGTGTGAGAGTAGCTGTTTCCCCAAAGCCTCTTCAACAGGACTTGTATTTGGGTTTTTGTTAATCTGATAAATAATTGTTTTTAATTTACATTTTTCTCATTTTTAGTGAGATACAATGTTTTTTTCTTCATACGTTTTAGGCCATTTGCATTCCTTTCTTATAAACTATTGTTCATATTACTTGTCCATTCATGTACTTTTTTGGGGGGAGTCTTTTTGTTTCTATTTTTAGCACCTCTTATACATTAAATATATCAACCCTCTCTCTGTTATACATTGCATGTGTTTTTCCTTAGTTTATCATTTCTTTTTACTTTGTTCTTGGTGTTTGTGTCCATGCAAAGTTTTTAAAAACATTAATTTTATTAGGTTTATCAAAGTTTTCATATTTTTTAAGGTTTTGAGTTAGGAAGGTTTTTCCATTTCCTGGTTGTAGAGGAATTCACCTTCTAGTACTTGTATGGTTTTCTTAACTTTTATTTACTTACTTATTTATTTATTTATTTATTTATTTATTTAATTTCTGATCTACTTGGAATGTATTCTGGTGTGTGGTGTGAGGAATGGATCTTCCCCACATTTGTGCCAGTTTTTGACCAGAACTGGGTAGCAACAGCCAGGCAGACTCAACTGTTTGTTAGGGCCTGGAAGGTGGTTGCCTGAAAGATACAGTCTTTTCAATCACGAAATTCTGTGGTTCAGAGTCAGAACTCATGAATTCTTGTGGTTAAGAGTCAAAATTCACTAACATCTGCAGCTAAGAGAGCAAAAGTTCCTCAAAATTGTCTACCACAAACAAAAAGTGTTAAAAGTCATCTGTATGGTATCTCTTCAGACTCAAGCACAAATAGAGTTGGTAAAAGCCTCTAAGAATCTGATCTGTCCATAAGTAGAAGAGCTTCTATACTTCAGATACCAGTCAGGCAGAGAGCAACGCTGACATGATTTTATGAATTGATGTGGCTGGTCTGTATTCCAGGTGAGGGAAGACCATTCTACCCTATCAAAGTTGTCTAGAGGGCTGCTTCCAGAGTAAAGCCACATTTTCTTTTTCTAAGAAGCCAATTTGGATGCTCTGGCATAGGGGATGGTGTGGTTCAAGGGAGGCATAAATGACACAAGATTGGACATGAACTGGTAACTGCTGAAGCTGGGTGATGGTATGTGGATTAATTACATTATTCTCTCTACTTTTGTTTATGTTTGAAATTTTCTATTACAAAATGTTAAAATGAGAAAATTCAAGTCACACACACACACACACACACACACACACACACAGCCTGGATGAAGCATTTGGTATGACTATAGACTACAGATACTTCTGTGGGCCTTCTGCCTATCTGTGAATCAAATTCATCACTAGCAGAAAGATTATCTTAGATGGATTTCCTTAATTTAAACCCCTGTAGAAAAGCCTTTATTAAGTTACACCTTAATGTTATATCCTTTGCTTTTATCAATGGTGGATATAAAAAATGTCCTTCTAGAGAATGTTTCTGCATCTTTTATACACTCAATGCAGAGAGATCTTACACTGTTGTATCTATTCTCTAAAGCTGGAGGTATGATCTGATTCATGTACTTTTTTTTTTCAACATTAGTCCTGAATATACAGCATTACATGCTTTCATTAAGAGGCATATGGTGACTGGTTTGTCTATTTGAGATGTGGCAGCCATTGCTGGTCTTTGCCTAGACTTACTATTTTAGTAGTGTTTGAAAACTGGTAACGTTCAAATTGTATCATTCTCACTTCATTTATTTATTGAAAGCCATCTTTAAGAGAAACTTTTCCTTGTGACCCTAGAGCTCTTTCCCATTAAGCATGGCAGACATGACTTCAGCTTGGAAAATGCTAAGGGAAGCAACCACCAGTTGCTACCACCTCAGGAAAATCTTAGTTAGCCTGGGAGCCTTTGGTAATGGAGGGCTTGGAATTTGGACAGAGCACTCTGGATAACTTTATATAAGTATGTCCTGGAGGGAATATAGGAACACGTGAATACATAGAACTGGTTAACATTGCCTCCTTAAACATTAGAAACTTTGCCCAAGGCAACAATTCTAGTTTTGACATAAATTATTCAGAGCTATTTTTTAAATTGTTATAAAACAGAGTTGGCCTTAAAAAAACTTTTAAATTGAGGTATAAATAACATAAAGCATTATGTTTGTTTCAGTTGTGAAACATAAATGATTTGATGTTTGTGTATATTGCAAAATGATCACCACAATAAATTTAGTTATCATTTGTCACACACACACGAGTTGGTTGTACACTAAGGCCCCTTCTGATTGGGGGAAGTGAAGCTATGGCAAGGCCAAGTGATAACAGAAAGGGAATGGTCGTGGTGTCCTGAGTAGGAGCTGTAACTAGGACATCCCTATAAATCAGGAGCAGTGTACAGAGTGGCAAAGATCTTGAGTCACTGGATCTGAGTTCAAATCCTTGCTCAGGAATGTGCCTTTGAGCAAGATAGTTTGAGTTCTCCAAGCTTCAGGTTGCAAATGGACTTGGAGATTGTGATCTACTCTTCAGACTTGTGCATATTAGAGATAACGTCAGCCAAACACTTTACCCAATGCCTAGCACAGAACAGATATTCGCTAAATAGCAATACTCGAAGAAACTCTTTATTTCTCAGAGTAAATAGTTAAATGAGAATCAGGACTCATCCTTAAACCCAGTAGATGAACACTCAGGTGGCAAACTAACTTTTGAAGTAATCAGATGGGTTACGTTTGAAAATTGTTCAAAGTTTCTGGTGGGGAGTATTGTAGCCTCCACAAAAGATTGCTGCAGGGCTCTAGGGTCAGTGCATCCAGCTACCAAAAGAAATCAGGGTTTCCACCATACTTCCAGAAGTCATTTGATGAGAAATGCTATGTCCAAATTGTGTCCACTACAGTGTCTAATGATTCACTTCAAGCTTTCTTACTGATGTAGCTTAGTTGTTTGTTTGCTTTTTTAGTTTAGCTTTTAAAATAGAAAGTTACATGAGGATTTGAACTTAACTTTCTGTGGCTTCCTGTGTCTCTGGTCTGGTGTGGTAAAGATACTAGGTTTTAATTTTAGTTTTCTAGCAGTCTCTGTAATACCATGAGATAGGGTGACTATGTTGCTCGTTACCTAGGCTTGTGACAGATGAGGCTGGTTGCTGTGGGCTTCTGGTCTGAGTGTGGCTGGGAGGAGCAGATGGGAAAAATATCCTTATGGCAGGTGGAGTAGAGTTGAAAGCCTCTTTAGAAAAGTAATTAATGGAAAATGTTAGGAATCTCCTCATTCCGCCTTCAATATATGTTTAAATATCTTGGTACCATTTTTAGGCAGAGTTCAGAGCTCTCTACAAAAACCCCTAATGCATCTTAGGTTTTTACCCCCTTGACGGGGCCAGTGCAGTAATGAGCACAGAGTGGAGGGTGTATTATTGAGGGTCTAGTCTAAGATTTCCAAATCCATGCTGGTGATACATATAGAGGTCAAAGAATAACATTAGAATTGGGATTCAGATCTCAATTTGTCAGTATTTAAAGTCTGTGGTCTTAAACACTCTGCTTAAAGAATAGTACACTGGAAAAAAAAAAAGAATAGTACACTAATTTATCATGGAGCTGGATAAAGACAGGGAGAAATAAGTTCCCACTGCCTGCGTCAGGCTTACGAGAATGTGCCACTGGCACTGTGACCCCCCAGACCAGCTCCCTGGTAATTCTCCGCACATTCTTTTGCTTCATGACCCAAAAAGAAAAGGACCAAAGAACTTTGTATGCCAAAGATCAAAGAAAATTAATTTTCAAAGTCCAAGGTCCCTGTAGAGTAATGTTAAATTCTAGAACAAAGGTCCATGAGTCAGTATTGTTGTATGGGGAGCCACATGATAGCCCAGTAATGGAGAGGATATTGTCATTGAGGGCAGGGTACATTTTATTTTATTGTATTCATTTCTTATTTTTTATTTAAATTCAAGTTAACATACAGTATAGTATTGGTTTCAGAAGTAGAACCGAGTGATTCATCACTTTCATACAATATCCAGTGCTCATCCCAACAAGTGCCCTCCTTAAGGCCCATCGCCCATTTAGCTCATTCCCCACCCACATCCCCTTCAGCAACCCTCAGTTTGTTCTCTGTATTTAAAAGTCTCTTATAACCATAAGAGTTTTTATCTTATTTTTCCTTCCCTACCCTATGGTTATCTTTTGTGTTTCTTGAATTTTGAATATGAATGAAATCATATATTTGTCTTTCTCTGATTGACTTATTTCACTTAGCATAACATTCTAGTTCCATCCATGTTGTTGGAAATGGCAAGATTTCATTCTTTTTGATCGCTGAGTGGTATTCCATTGTGTATACATACCATGTCTTCTTTATCCGTTGATAACTCGATGGATATTTGGGCTCTTTCCATAATTTGGCTGTTGTTGATAGTGCTGCTATAAACATTGGGGTGCATGTGCCCCTTCGAAGCAGCATTTTTATTTCCTTTGGGCAAATACTCAGTAGTGCAATTGCTGGGTTACAAGATAGTTTTATTTTTAATTTTTTGAGGAATCTTCTATACTGTTTTCCAGAGTAGCTGCCCCAGTTTGCATTCCTACCAGCAGTGCAAAAGGGTTCCCCTTTGCATCCTCGCCAACATCTGATATTGCCTGAGTTGTTCATTTTAGCCATTCTAACAGGTGTAAGTTGGTATGTCATTGTGGTTTTGATGTGTATTTTGAGGGCAGGATACGTTTTAGAAAGCCCCCCAAGCCAGGGATAATTCAGTTATTGCTAGGGGCAACGTGTGCCTAGTGTTTATGTATAACTCCTTGAGCAATACTTGTCACTAGGCCTGGCTTGTCTGAGCTGAGCCACAGTAAAGCTAACCACTTCCTAATTAGCTCTGGGAGAGGATGACCTTCCTCTAGAGCGACTGAAAGAGAGCAACTGAATCAGAACCAGCCAGGTGATGCTTTTGCTCTGCGACAAGGGAGGTCAAGAGGAATCCTGGGAGCCTATCAGCAGGGAGAAGATTTGGGTGGAATATGCTGGATGGGATAAAGTGGTTGGTGTTGCTGTTACTGGAGACCATACCTGGGCTGAGCGCGGATAGGATTCCCGGCAAAGTAACTCTCAGGAAAGGTGGCATGGGAGGGACAGCCGGTGGGAATGGTACTGGCGTGAAAGCATTGCTATTTTGGCTGTAAATCTGTGAGCTGATCAAGCTGCTTGGTGAACGGGAGCCGCATTGCCTGACTGGTGTTCCTCATGGCTAAGTAGGGGTCCGCAGGCCTGAGCTCAGCGATGGCAAGCTGTTAAGTGCTTGGATATTCCCGCCCCCCATTCTTACCTGAATTCAAACCGTGGAGCGTTTTTTTTTTAACCTTCTTTGCTCCTCTTTTTTTTGTTTGTTTGTTTTGTAAAGTAATAAAAAGAGCCACCTCACAGGGTGGCCGCGAAGATTAAATGAGATAATATAGAGTGCAATTAGAAAAGGGCCTGGCCTAGATGTGAACCGGGTGGTTCTCTGCCTCAGCTGTGCCTGGGCACCGGGAAGAACCTTAAAAACGATTGCTGTCAGGTTTCACCAGAGACCAACAAATCAGAATCCCTGTGACTCAATGCGGCCAGGTTTGAGAACCCCTGCACTAGAAATTTATTATTTGTATTTAGAAATACAAATAAGGGGATAAAAAGGAGTGGTGGGTTTTGGTTAACTTTCTATCAAGCCCTGTGTTGTTAACTCTTACTGGTTTTCTTTTGTATCAAGGGGTAACTTAGGGGAGGTGTCCTCATTTCAGTCTCGTAAATCTGCTTGGAAACAGCCTGATTTCAGGCAATGTCCTCTGTTTTCATGATTAGGGAGCAGCACTGGGGAGATCCGCACCGCTTGGAACCGCCTTTGTGAGATGCTGGGCAAGCCAATCGGATTTAAAAGAGTTGCTGGTGAGTAAGCGGGACTCCAGCCATTGAGTTAAGGACGCTCTGCTGGGCCTCCCCCGTGCTTTGCTAGAAGGGGAATCTGGTGCCCTGAGCACTTGCTGACAAGGCCAGAGACTCTGTCTCTAGTTGATTCCATCTTTATCTCCTTCCCTCCACCACCTCCCTCTGCACTGTGGGCTGTTCCTGCTGACTGGGCTTCAGCAGGGGAAGTAAGTGAAGATTAATGTCAGTTCCTGTATTTCTCACAGATGTGTATATCCTGTATTTTCTCATATAGCACCTGGAAAATTCCAGACTTAAGATAACAGGACTTTTCCGGAAGTTCTCCTGGGTTGTTACTGAGTCTAGGCTCAATGTTATCCTGAACAGGAATACCAAAGAGAGGAAAATTTTCTCCTTTTTGTTTCTTGAGTGACTAGGTTTAGGCATCTAGAAAGGCAGGTGGTTTATCTAGTGTTGAGCTGGCTGAGCTGAAAGGCTAGGAGACCCAAGGGCCCTGTGGTCACATGGTTGTTTTCTACTTTCTTCTTTGCTTAGGGCAAAGATAATCTTCAAGTAGGGAAATGCTTTTATTCACATTTTAAAAAGGAAAACCTATAAGAAGCAATGAACTAATGAGTAAAACAAATATATTTTAACGAAAATAAAATGATTAAAATCCCAAAATCCCTGTGACAACAGACCACAAATGATCTGTTTCAAAGGGACTGGATTGAGGTGACTGAAAACATTTAGCCTAAGTCTTGAATATTTATATCAGTGTGGGATTGGTTGCAGGGAAAACTTCCTTTTTTTTGGTAACATGTTTATTGAGATAAAATTCATATGCCATAAAATTTACCATAGAGTTCAACAGTTTCTAGTATATTTACAGAGTTGTGAAGCCATCATTGCAATGAATTTTGTTTTATTTTATTTTTTTATTTTAAATGTCTTTCTTTTTTAAAAAAGTATAATTTATTGTCAAGTTAACCAACATACAGTGTATCCAGTGTGCTCTTGGCTTCGGGAGTAGATTCCCATGATTCATTGCTTACATACAACACCCAGTGCTCATCCCAACAAGTGCCCTCCTCACTGTCCATCATCCATTTCCCCTCCCCCCCCCATCAACCCTCAGTCTGTTCTCTGTATTTAACAGTCTCTTATGGCTTGCCTCCCTCTCTGTTTATAACTATTTTTTCCCTTTCCCTTCCCCGATAGTCTTCTGTTAAGCTTCTCAAATTCCACATATGAGTGAAAACATATGATATCTTTCTCTGACTGACTTGTTTCACTCAGCATAATACCCTCCAGTTCCATCCACATTGTTGCAAATGGCAAGATTTCATTCTTTCTCACTGCCAAGTAGTATTCTATTGTATATATAAACCACCTCCTCTTTATCCATTTTATCAGTTAATGGACATTTGAGTTCTTTTCATAATTTGGCTGTTGTCGACAGAGCTGCTATAAACATTGGGGCATATGTGCTACTATGAAGCAACACTCCTGTATCCTTTGGATAAATACCTAATAGTTCAATTGCTGGCTTATAGGGTAATTCTATTTTTAACTTCTTAAGGAACCTCCGTACTGTTTTCCACAGTGGCTGCACCAGTTTGTATTCCCACCGACAGTGCCAGAGAGTTCCCGTTTCTCCACATACTTGCCAATATCTGCTGTTTCCTGTGTTGTTAATTTTAGCCATTCTGACTGGTGTGAGGTGGTATCTCAATGTGGTTTTGATTTGTATTTCATGTGTCTGTTGGCCATCTGGATGTCTTCTTTGGAAAAGTGTCTATTCATGTCTTCTGCCCATTTCTTTGCTGGCTTATTTGTTTTTCGGGTTTTGAGTTTGGTAAGTTCTTTACAGATTTTGGATACTAACCCTTTATCTGATATGTCATTTGCAAATATCTTCTCCCATTCCTTTGCTTGCTTTTTAGTTTTGTTGATTGTTTGTTGTGCAGAGACTTATATCTTGATGAGGTCTCAATAGTTCATTTTTGCTTTTATTTCCCTTGTCTTTGGAGATGTGTTGAGTAAGAAGTTGCTGCAGTTGAGGTCAAAGAGGTTATTGCCTATTTTCTCCTCTAGGGTTTTGATGGTTTCCTGTCTCAAACTCCTTTTGAGTTAATTTTTGTGTATGGTGTAAGAAAATGGTCTAGTTTCATTCTTCTGCATGTTGCTGTCCAGTTCTGCCAGCACCATTTGCTAAAGAGACTATCTTTCCATTGGTTACTCTTGCGTGCTTTGTCAAAGATTAGTTGGCCATACATTTGTGGGTCCAGTTCTGTGTTCTCTATTCTATTCCATTGGTCTATGTGTCTGTTTTTGTGGCAATACCATGCTCTCTTGATGATTTTGTAGCTTTGTAGTACAGGCTAAAGTCTGGGATTGTGATGCCTCCAGCTTTGGTTTTCTTTTTCAACATTACTGTGGCCAATTGGGGTCTTTTGTGGTCCCATACATATTTTAGTATCATTTGTTCTAGCTCTGAGAAGAATTCTGGTGCTACATTGCAATGAATTTTCGGACATTTTTATCACCAGTAAAATAAACCCCATCCCCTTTAGTTACAACTCTCCAGCCTCCTGACCCATGCCCTGGCTCCAGGCAACCATAATGTACTTTTTACCTTTATGAATTTGCCTATTCTGAACATTTCACATGGATAGGTTTGTACCTGGTCTTGAAAGTCTGGCTTCTTTTAAATAGCATAATGTTTTCAGTGTTCATCCATGTTATAGCGTATGTCAGTACTTCATTCCATTTTAGGGATGAATAATACTCTATTATCTGGATGTACCACACTTTGTTTATTCAGCCAATGGACATTTGGGCTGTTTTCACTTTTGACTATTATGAAAAATACTGCGGTGGAGATTGTGTACCAGTTTTTGTGTTTACATATGTTTTCATCTCTCTTGGATAGATACATAGGAGTGAAATTGCTGAGTCAAATGGTAGCTCTATGTTTACGTTTTTGAGGAAACTTTCATCATTGTTTTCCAAAGTTGCTGTATCATTTTACATTCCCACCAGAAGTGGAAGATTCTGACTCCTCTCCATCCTTTCCAATACTTGTTAATATCTGTCTTCTAATTTTTTTAAGTTTCTTCTGAGAGAAAGAGAGAGAGGGAGAGAGAGACTCTCAAGCAGGCTCCACACTGTCAGCGTGGAGTCTAATGTGTGGCTCAAACTCACGAACCTTGAGCTCATGACTTGAGCAGAAACCAGGAGTCAAATGCTTAACCTACCGAGCCAGCCAGGCGCCTGCCCCTGCCTTTTTTAGTACAGCTGTCTTAATGGTTGTGAAGTAGTATCTTGTGGTTTTGATTTACATTTTGCTTATGCATAATGATGTCAAGCTTCATGTTGCCTATTTGTGTACCTTCTTTAAAAAAATTTCTGTTCAAATCCTTTGTCTATTTTTAATTGGATTTTTATTATCATAAGGTTTTTTTAGTGTATTCTAGATATAATTCCTTTCTTAAATATGAGATTTGCAATATTTTCTCCCATTCTTTGAGTTCTTTTCACTTTCTTAATACTGTTCTTTGAAGTAAAATTCTTAATTAAGTCTAATTTGCTTTTTTCTACTGTTGCTTGTGTTTTTGATGTTCTAGCTAAGAAGCCATTGATGAAGCCAAGGTCATGAGAATTTACCACTGTTTTCTTCTAAGACTTTTACAATTATAATTTTAGCTCTTACATTTAATTCTTTAATCCATTTTGAGTTAGTTTTTCTGACTTGTATGAGGTAGGGTCTGACTTCATTCTTTTGCATGTAGATATCCAGTTGTTTCATTACCATTTGTTGAAAAGACTATTTTTCCCCAAGGAAATACTTAAGGACAAAATTTTCAAAGGCAATCCCAGTGTTTTGATGTCTAATGAGAGACCCACACACAGAGAATGGAAAGTGATACTTATTGAGCCCCTAGTATCCAGGCTACACAGTCCTCCTAGTAAGATTGGTGAATCCCAAGCATATCCATGCCAGTCTCTTATTTATACCTAGGACAGAGATTACTAATCTATCACAGCACTGTCTGGCTGAGCCTTGATGACTGCCAGGGCTGACATGAAGGAGTGGTTCCCCAGGAAGATCAGTTTGGGAGGAATTAATACAGTGAGATTAATTTGGGCTATGTTGAGTTTGTTGTGCATATGGGTGGTAATAGGTGGATGGATATAAAAGACTGAAGCCCAGGCCAACGGAGAGGTCTGGGCAGAGAGAGACACTTGAGTCTTTTGCATGTAGATGGGAGCAGATCCAACCTCTTAGAGTGAGTGACAAGGCAAGATACCTTTTCTTGATGAGCCCACAAATAGAATCAGAAGGGACTGGCTGAGAGGTAGAAGAAACACCAGGAGAGAGTACTGGTGACGAAGCCACAGACAAAGGGCGATTTAGGGGAAACTATTGATAGCATAAAATGTTGGGAGAAGTATGGTAAAGTGCAGACTGGAAAGTGTCTCATTATTATAAAGTGGTTTTGTTTTAATGTTTTATTTATTTCTGGGAGAGAGAAAGACAGCGTGAGCAGGGGAGAGTCAGAGAGAAGAGAGGGAGACACAGAATCTGAAGCAGGCTCCAGGCTCTGAGCTAGCTACCAGCACAGAGCCCGATGTGGGGCTCGAACCCACAAACCGTGAGATCATGACCTGAGCTGAAGTCGGACACTTAACCGACTGAGCCACCCAGGTGCCCCTCATTATTATAAAGTTTTTATTATGTTTTGAAAGGTTATTTATTTATTTTGAGAGAGAGAGAACAAGGGAAAGGAGAGAGAGAGAGAGGGAGTGTGAGAGAATTTCAAGCAGGCTCCATGCTGGCAGTGCAGGGCCCGATACGGGGCTCGATCCCGTGAGTTGTGAGATCATGACCCGAGCTGAAATCAAGAGTTGGATGCTTAACTGACTGAGCCACCCGGGAGCCACTATGAACAAGTTTTTCGTCATCTTGGTGAGTGCAATTTCAGTGGGATAGGGAAGGTGGAAACCAGATGCTATGGTCTGAATGGTGAGCTGAATGTGAGCAAAGACTCATGTTCTAGATAAAACTCCATGAAAATTTGGAATTATTCTTAAAATTCAAAGTATGTCACACATTTCTAATATTTTTATTAGAATATGTTGGTGAAATCTGATAAGAGAAATAGAAATAAGTCTCAGAAAACCAACAAGATTATTGTAATTTATTTAAATTCTTATAATGTATTTAAATTCTTCTTGGAATTTATATAAAATCTGAAAAACAATCTGAGGTCAAATAAAAAGATCCGTAGATTGAGAAAAACTGTCTAAGGAAAGATGCACATATTTGTGTCTGATCGATCCAGGCTGTGTGCAAAATATCAAACCAACTGTATCATTGTTTGAGACAGATCCTGCAGAAATGGATCCTAAATAGGAGGGAGAAATTAATCTCAAGTGCAGGCTTTGCTAAAGAATATGTTTGATATATAAAGCACAAATCCCTAAGCTTGTATTTCTCACAGAAGGGTCCACATGATCACTTACATCAGAAATCCAGAGTGCTTTACGGGGCTCCTAGGTGGCTTAGTTGGTTAAGCGTCCGACTTTCGCTTAGGTCATGATCTCGCGGTTCGTGGGTTCGAGCCCCGCGTCGGGCTCTGTGCTGACTGCCAGCTCAGAGCCTGGAGCCTGTTTCAGTCTGTGACTCCCTCTCTCTCTGACCCTCCCCTGCTCATGCTGTCTCTCTCTCTCTCCTAGAAATAAATAAAACATTAAAAAAATTTAAAAAAAAAAAAAAGAAATCCAGAGTGCTTTAAAAATGTCCATCCCTGGGATGTATTCTGGACCTACTGAACTGGGATCTCATGGTGTAAAGCCAGGTTTTAATAAACTCTAGGTTTAGAAAGCTCTAGAAGACATTTGTCCACTGTACGGCTGATGATGGGGATATTTACTAGCTGTTCCATTCATAGGATTCTTTAGCAGTTTTATGACACAGGTAACTAGAGCCAGATTAAGAACCTTGTCTACTGGGCAGTTGCCTGGAGCAAACATCTATAGATGGAGTTAAAATATTCCTGGAATAAACAGCTGCAGACTGGGTCCAATTCTGTCAAAGTAGTGAGGGGAAAGATCCCAAACCTATGTTAGCCTCAAACTGTCTTTTTTGACTATTTTTTGAATATTTTTGAATATTTTTAGGATGAGCACAGGTGGCTGTCAGCTAAGATTTTGCAACAGAGTTATGTATGGTTTAGTGTTTCTTACTTGGAATCGGCAGTTTATTTGAGCTGAGTCTTAAATCATTTATGGTTCCTTAAAGTGTTCTGCTTTGGAAAATTGCCCCCCCTCCCTTCCCTGCCACTATAAACAACAGCAACAGCACAAAACCCCAGACTCAAACAAGCCCAGAGACAAGTATAAGAGCTGCATAAAGGAGAGCCGTGTCGTTTAAATTTATCAGAAAATGGACACTGTCCTGGCCAGTGAAATTAACTAGGGAAAATTTTGCTTCAACCTAAAACATTCACTACCAGGAAAAATCAGTTTCACCTTGTTTCACTAAATACATGTGAAACAAAAGGTGTAAAATAGTGGTTTGAAGAGATGAAAAATCAAGGTTCCCATGAGCCTTGGTTGAGTCTGAATGTAATCCTGTACATTTGAATTAATAACAGAAATGAGTTTGATTCTAAAAAGTATTTTTCTGAGTGCCTATGGAAGACAGTTCGTGTCATCATTAAGTTAACAAGAGCAAGACAGTTACTAAATAAGTAATTCAAAAATATTTTTATATGCTTCTGTTCAGTGAGGCTTGTGTGTTGATAAACACGTGATAGATAAATGTTCTCAAAATATCTGCTATGTAACACACAGATAAAGTAGATGTTAAAATGCAAGTGCATAGTAAGTGGGAAAACTTAGCATTCAGAGATTTCACTTACTTTGAAATTTCAAGAATAAAAATATTAGAAATGTGACATACTTTGAATTTTAAGAATAATTCCAAATTTTCATGGAGTTTTATCTAGGAAGTATGAGTAATAAGCCCACTGACCCAATCAAAGGAGGGACGCAGAGACTGGGAGCGCAGTGAAACAAGGCTTTAATCCATGTTCTTGCAAGAGCTGGTATTTGATGGACAGGCACATTGGGGCAGTCACAGTAGGCAATTTATCTCCTAGAGTGCAAGTCCCTCCCCTGATTCCTCATTGGCTGAGCACTACAGATGTTACAGCCTTACCCAGACATCACCTATGCCCGTGTAAGGAAAAAGTAGTCTGATAGGAACAAACATGCATTCCCTGAGGCGACTTATAGACATTCAGTCCCTCCTCCCTTTATTCTATAGCGCATGCTCATTGCAAATTCCGTGAACGGAAGCCCACAAAATGGAGAGGGAAAGAAGAAGAATCAGGAAGTGAAGTGTCTAAATGTTTGGGACTCCACTGTCTGTGTATGTGTGTATGCGTGTGGGGAGGGGGGAGTGTTGTGCATATTTCCAGTAGGTTGTAACCCTACTGTTAACTTGACAGCACATGAATCATCTCTCTTACTTCTCACAGGAGGCTATCCTAACTTTAGTCTTGTTAACTAACATTGTCTATAAATTAAAACACTACTTGTACATTTTCTGGGGCTAATGTTGAAGGAATGGTTAAAACATTATTATAGACAAAAGTGCTAAAGTGTTTTTAACACCATCAATCTATTCGTTAGAAGTATCTGCTCCAATTTTTTCTATTGTTCACATGCTTCCATCATATAAATCATTTATGTCTTCTTTGCTCTGATAAAGGGAATCAGTAATTTACCAATTAAATTTTCTTTATTCCCCTCATTATTGAGTCAGTATTAAACTATTGAATTAGCAATGTTTCATGTTTGCATGAAAATGAATTCCCTAGGGTGAATGAATCCCAACCAGGCTCCACACTGTCACAGTGAGGAGCCCGATGTGGGGCTTGAGCCCCACATGAAACATGAGATCGTGACCTGAGACGAAATCAAGAGTTGGACCCTTAAAGGCACCTGAGTGGCTCAGTTGGTTAAGCATCTGACTTTGGCTCAGGTCTTGATCTCACCGCTCATGAGTTCAAGCCCCACATTGGGCTTTGTGCTGACAGTTTGGAGCCTGGAGACTGTTTCCCATTCTGTATCTCTCTTGCTCTCTGCCCTACCCCGCTTGCACTCTGTCTCTCAAAAAAATTAATAAAACAGAAAAACATTAAAACAAAAGAGTTGGACGCTTAGCTGACTGACCCACCCCGGTGTCCCCGATTTTTCTGATGGGTGGCTTTGGCCTTTTAGAGTTCAGTCAGTCTGATTCTCTGACTTGGAAGCTAGAGGCAGGATGTAGCCTAACATGCACAGGGAAGCCCAGTTTAGGAAGTTGGCTATCTTCCATCAGGACCGGTGTCACACCGGGGGCTTTCTTCCGATGGATTTTCTTATTACTCACCTGGAAGTAGAAGGAAATAATCTGGCAGATTCTATAGTTGTGGTGAGTAGGTTGGGCTTTGAATCAGACCAGGTTTGGAGTCCTAATTCTGTAATCACAAGCTGTGTGACTTGGGTAAAAGGTAAGACTTCTGTTTTCTACCTATAAAATGGAAACTACTTTGTAGACATGTTGTAAAGATTAAGTGAGGAAACCGTTTTAAACTGATAAGCTGATATGTCATGAACATAGTTGTCTAATATTGCTGAGAAAGAATGACTAAAAATAATACATATATACTTTTAAAAACCCTTTATAGATTTAAAAGTATTTTTTACATGCCTTGTTTAAAGGTTTCTAGAGACGTGAATTCCTTTTAGAGCATTGCCAGTGGAATCTGGTCATTGATTTCAGGAAGTAAAACATACAAGTCAGAGCTATTTGATTTGGTAGAGCAAGGTCATTTTATTTAACTAATGGGAGGGCAGAGGTGTTAAGAATTTTGCTCAGCCTCACTGACCTCATTTCCTTAAACATTGTTATGTTGGCTGTGAGACAAAGGAGAAGGATTTTTCCTAGACCTGCTGATCCACCAAGTATGCCAACCATTGGCACGTGACAAGATGGTTTCACTTTCAGGGTCCTCAAGGTGAATAAAGGCTTGGAGCAATCATGGGCTTTTTAAGGGATCTGAGGAAGGAGGAAGTCCATCTAGACAGTGGGCCGCACTCTTGTTCTTTCACTGTGCTGGAAGCACAGCTAGAGACAAGTGGAAAGCATAATACAGCTCAGGGGAAGCCCAGACATGAATATCAGAAGGTCAACAGAAACAGGATCAAGTGTGACACATTTGACACAGAAGTGACACTGATTGTCCTCTTCGATGTTTTTTTTTTTTATTATTTCTAGGAGAGAGAGAGAGAGACAGCGTGAGCAGGGGAGGGTCAGGAGAGAGAGGGAGTCACAGACTGAAACAGGCTCCAGGCTCTGAGCTGGCAGTCAGCACAGAGCCCGACGTGGGGCCCGAACTCACGAACCGCGAGATCATGACCTAAGCGAAAGTCGGACGCTTAACCGACTAAGCCACCCAGGCGCCCCTGATTGTCCTCTTCGGTGTGGATTCCCAGAATGACTGAAGAATGGGAATCAGAAATCAGTCTAAAAGATGCCTTGACTTAAGAAATCTGGGGCTATTGGCTTTTATTGTTTAATTGGAAAACTCGTTTTAAGTGGAAGTAGAAATTTGGTTTTGAGGTAAACCTATTCAGTTGTGAAGAAAAAAAATAAGGACTTGTTTGTGTTTGGGGGGAAGGCTATTACTGGTTGTTTCATGCAGACCTTGAAGAGGACCCTTGAATTGCAGAAGCAGGTATCGCCAGATTGCATCTTTGGTCACACCTTCTGAATTATTTCTTAATGTCTCCCGAGGCTGGTTATTAGTGTGAACTGTGTCATTGCTCAGACGTGGAGCCCCGTGCTCTGTCTCTGTCTGCGATGAAATTGACAAATATTTGTCAGCTGAGTCTTCTGTACAGACACTATGCTAAATTATGGGTGTACAAAATATGGACGAACTGTCTTGATGTCATCGAGCCCACACTCAAGAAGCAGTTGAATACATAGAAAGTTTCCCCATTTTAACTTCTGTTTGTCTTCTAATTTACTTTTGTACATTCAGAGGTTCAGATGCCTATTCAGAGATGTATTGAATGTGGATTAATTTCTTTTGGTACAAGCTCACTTCTTCTCTGGAGTGAATACAATGATACCTTTTATGACATCTGAGGGCTTCTGCAGCAATAAAACTTACCTTATAGGATGGTTAATGTTTGACTGAAGGTTGAAGGGAGAGGCTGGGGAAACAGAACAGTGCGGAGGGAGTGTTCTCCAGGGAGATTCTCAAGCCCCAGCAAGAGTTTCAAAAGCTGAACGGAAGAAAATAACTTTTAACAACCATTTTGTTATTTACTTACGGAAAGGTAAGGGTTGACATGTCTTAACTATGTTGATAATGTACTTCTTCAAGAATGACAAAATAGATGGAGGAGGGAGAGCACTTAAGAAGTTGCTGGACAAATTTATTCCTTGAGGAGTGCTATGTAGCTGGGAAGGGAAGGGAAGTTAAGTTTATTCCTGGTGTGACAGTGTTGCTTATGGAGCATAATTTCTCCGTTTCTTTTCACTAGTCTCTATTTTATAAATTTAGTGAAATGGCTTTGGTTGAATCAAGCTTGGCGGTGGAAACAAAGAAAATATGGAGTTTGGGGTGTTTAAATGGTATTATACCCATTCTTTCTGATTAAAATATTAAAGTGCCTAGCCCTAAGGTGCTCTGCAGCTCTTGTATTTCAGAATTAGAATTGGAATCTCATCCTTACAAAGTGTTATCTCTCAGATGTTGTCTTCAAAAAAAAATGAGCATTCTATCTACTCAGAGAATGAAATTCAACTTAGAATTCTTAAGACTGTCAAGGATACAGTGGGGGAGGGGAAATACATAGGAGAAATGAAACGCTTTTCTTAAAAGTATTGGATATAAGAATTGAAAACAAACAAAAGACAAAACAAAACAAAGAACTGGAAACAGAAAGACAGACCTGCAAGAAAGTCTTGGGAAAGCAAGACTTGATGTGTGTGTTGGTCAGCTTTTGGCGCTTCTTTCCACCTCATTGGTAGATGTACCATCTGTGAACAAGTGATTATTTTGAGATGTCAAGTTGTGTACAGCATATTGTGTCTTCAAAGGTCCAGTCTTTGCCTCTGTTTTGGTTTTTTCTTTATTATGGGTGACTTTTGGGGGACAGATGCCGTCTCTGATGGGGGATGCTAAACAGGAGACTAGAAGGGCAATGCATTCTGTTATTATCTTGTTTTAATTTTCTTCAAAATGTACAAAGCCAGTGAAAAATAGTTTCAAAGAAAAAGGAAGCACACATTTAGGTGACAAGGAAAATGGATGACATTCAGCTCTCACCAGGAAAAAAAAAAGAGTCTTTTACTGAGTAAGGGTTTATCACAGATTGCGGGGTGTATAGTTTATGAGTCTTCAGGGTTGGGCAGATGGGTTAGGCCAGTTTCATCATTTACCAGCCATTGGGCACTGAGCAGATTGCTTAAGCTCCCTGAACCTTAATTTTCTCATCTATAAAATGGAGATACTTGCCTAACCAAGCAGTTATGAGAGTAAATTAGATACACTTGTAAAGAAGTTGGTACATTGCTTGCCATGTGGTGGCTGTTCAATGAACGTTAGCTCTTCTCTCCATAAGAAAGTTCAAGTAGATGACTCAGGTCAAACTGAGAAGTTGTTTCATTTTCTAGGGAAAAACAACAATAATGTTACAATAACAGCATCTATGCTAAGGACATGGAATCCAAAGATTGAATGATGAAACAATGGGCTTTGTTTTTTTGTTTGTATGTATTTATGAGAGTCATTTAAAAGGCCCTCTGGTGTTTCATATATAGTTGACACTTGAACAACATGGATTTGAACTGTGTGGGTCCTCTTATAAGCAAATATTTTCAATAAATACAGCATAGTCCTATAAATATATTTTCTCTTCCTTATGATTTTCTTTTTATTTTCTTTAGGTTACTTTGTTATAAGAATACAGTATCTAATACATAAGACATAGAAAATATGTACTAATTGGCTGTTTATGTTATCATAAGGCTTCCAGCCAACAGAAGGCTATTAATAGTTAAGGTTTGCGAGGGGGGAGGGGGTCAGAAGTTGTATGCAGATTTTTGGCTGCATGGGGGTTTAGTGCCCCGAACCCCTGAGTTGTTTAAGGGTCACCTGTGTAAGTCTTCCAGTGAGGTGTGGGTGTGGCATCCTTTGAAACTTGCCTCAGTGACCCCTGGGAAAAGTCACTGTTGTTCAAGGTGAAGGTTGCCTTTCCTGTGCTTCCTTCTTTCCATTATAAAAAGCAAAATTTTTGCTGGCAGGAACTCAACTTCCTGTTTCCTTGTCGAAAGAACTCCCTGGAAAGGAAAATGCACCCACTTTTCTTCCATGTTAAGAGGGATGATTCTGAGAAGGAAAGCTGAATGTGAATCATCCTGCTTCTTTTTCCAAAGGCCCACGAATAAGTGCTTTTATGGGTCTTAGTTTACATGGATAGAAATATATAGATTAAATCGTTGGCATAAAATTGCATTCATTCAGAAATCCTTGGTCTTGAGCCTAGACTGGGGCTCATTCTGTGGTCTACTCAATGATTCAACAAGAAAAAGTACCTTAGTTTGTTATGGGAATATCCATCTACCTATTTATTACTTATGACAACAGATAGCAATGTTTACTGAGGTATAGTAAATATAAATGTAATAAAAACAGATATTTACTCAGTGATTGAAATAATAAAAAAAGTTGATTTTTCACTTAAGCGTATATAACAGCCCAAGCTATGCTCGGTTATTGTGTATGCAGCACAAAGAAACCATAATTTTTCTTAAAAATTAAGAATTCTCTAAGACTAACATATTGAATTCTCTCTGAATCGGTAATTTTTACCATATTTTAATTATTTTTAAACATTAAGATTTGTGTTCTTGACAAAGAAAGAGATAAAGAGAAGTCAAAATTGTAGATTTGTGGTCTTAAAGAATGTTTAAACTAAGGATAAACACCTCTTCTGTTTATCCTAGGGAGGGTTCTGTGATTGGTCTGTGCAGTCAGATTGGTGGCCCTTCCTCAACCTCTCTGAGCTTAGTTTTCTTCCCCGTAGGATGACAACAGGACCTACCTTATAGGATTGTTGTGCTGTTTTTAAAATTTATTATTAGTTTTTAATATTTTCATATTTTTGAGAGACAGAGAGACAGAGTGGGGTGGAGGTGCAGAGAAAGAGGGAGACACAGAATCTGAAGCAGGCTCCAGGCTCTGAGCTGTCAGCATGGAGCCCAACATGGGGCTTGAACCCATGAATTATGAGATCAGGACCTGAGCTGAAGTCCAATGCTTAACTGACTGTTGCCCCAGATTGTTGTGCTATTTAATTGAACTAAATTACCTAAAGTGTTTAACTTAGCAAATGCTCATAAAATGCTAGCTGATTAAAAAAATCTTTTTCTCAGCTATGAAAAACTAACTCATGAGTGAGATTTCATAGTGGCATGGCATTCTTTATAAAGATAGAATTAAATTCATTTTTCTTTTACTCTCTGGCCCATCCCAGTTGTCAATTATGATTTAATTCAGAGATTGGAAGGTGGACCTACCATACTTGAGCATGACTGTACATTTTTGTCATGAGAACCCTTGCCTCAGAGCTACTTAATAAACGAGCTAGTATCACAGCCAAGTGTTTTAGGGATTTTAGTTTGGTTTGGTTTGGTTTTAATCTCCACGTCCAAACCCAATGGGATGGAATCTAATTTAGATTTACCTCACAAGGAATTTCTAAGGCCAGAATGTGTGATGTTATTATCTTGGCAAAATGGTTGTCTGTGTCCTTTATAATACACAAGTAACTGTTGTATAATATATGAGAAAACACTTTGTAAAAAATAATTTAGCCATCTTTTCTGAGAAACAATGATTCCTAGCCTCCTCCGTAGGCCAGGGAGGACCCTTATGATGTTCTGACAGATACGGCGGAAAGCACATCCTCCCCTCACCGCCTCGTGGAGTTTCCGAGGTGTAAACCTGCACACCACAGGGAACTCAGCACTCACGTCTTACTGCTAACCTGCTTGAGATGTCAGGGAAGTACCGCGACTAGGCGTCCATCCAGCCCCATGAGGGCTCTCCCTTCCCTCTGACCTCCCCTGACCACCCTCCCATTCAGGGCTGGGGCATCCTGTGAGGCTCTGAGGTGGGGGCTCCTCACTCCAGCTGCCCTTCCCTTACTCTGTCCTGGGAGTGTTGGGTGGAATGAAAGCTAGACAGGAATCAGCATGAGCACACGTCTCAAAATGTTTCTTAGAGCTCATTTCTTCTTTAATACAAATAATTCCAGTAGTCATTTGTATTTAAATCGATCATATAAGTTTAAAACATTTTAAGTCCTGGGGGAGGGCATCTATCTTTCATGAGCCCGTTTATCTTGACCATGAACCTATTTAAAAAAATTTTTTTTATGTCTTTATTTTATTTTGAGAGACAGAGACAGAAAGCTAGTGGGGGAGGAGCAGAGAGAGAGGGAGACACAGAATCTGAAGCAGGCTCCAGGCTCTGAGCTGTCAACACAGAGCCCAACGTGGGGATGGAACCCACGGATGTGAGATCATGACCCGAGCCGAAGTCAGACACTTAACTGACTGAGCCACCCAGGCACCATGACCATGAACCTATTGATACAATGAGTAATCACCCTCAGTTCTGTTATATGTGTAAATCCAGATTTTCATATACTAAAAGATCGGCATATCTAAGTTACAATGCTTAGTGAGAAAACAAAGTGCTTATATTTGTGTGCTGGCAGGGGGGAGGGGGAGGTGTCCATCCCTCATTTTCTTCTTTCCTTCCTCCTAAGTCAGTCTGAAGTACGAGGCAGCAGCCCTGCTTTTATGCCTGCCTGTTTATTTCTAGCTTATTAATGGCTGCTTTAATTGAGTCCCTAATTTGTCAAGAGTGCAAATTGGTCAGATCTTCCTGTGATTTTTCTGAACCTTTAGCGATGTAATTGGTGCCAGAGATTTGCGAGCAAGACCAAAAAGATGGGTATGATTGATCTGAACATTACTTGATGAACAATGGTGTGAGCGGGCTTTTAATCTGATCTTTATTCATATCTGGCCTTGCTTTTTAATTTATGGGGCTCTTAACAATATTCAGTGCAGGGGTGAAATAAATGGTGCACAGGATATGTGGTGCTGTTGCGGCCCAGCAATGGTATGAAGTCCAGTCACATCCTTTCCTGCCCACATCATGTATGAAAACAAATTTTCTAGTCCTTTCTTCATGTGCCTCCTTTGTTCTTTGGAAATGCGTAGTTCAACCTTTGAGCAGGGTAAATTGTTTGAATTAAAAGCCCTTAATGGTTCTTTTTTTTTAAAGGATGAGTGATGACTAACTCTATTTAAGGTTTGCGTTTCTAGCTTTTTGCAAGGGGAGAGAAAATCAGTGCTTGTGTGTTGAGTTACTTGAAGGTTTGGAGACTTGGGACCTAGAAATTCCATGTCCTTACTCAGATAAATGGGGAAATGACAAGACGGTCTAAAAATGCCTCTTGGAGGAATTGGAGCCCAGCAGGAGAATCAGTCAAGCTTCGAATGGAGCCCCGAGAGGCTTGCCATGGGCACCGTGTGTATAATAACTGAAGACAGCCCTTTCTGAGGCCACCTCTGTCCTGGAATGGCAGTGCCTTTCTTAGTCAGAATTCCTTGGTATATTAGTTTGGCTAGGGCTGCCAAAACAAAGCACCACAGATGGGGTGGCTGAAACAACAGACATTTATTATCTCACCCTTCTGGAGTCTGAACATTCAAAGTCAAGGTGTCAGCAGGGGGCAGCGCTCCTGAGGGCCACGAGGGCCTGTTTTTGGCCCCCTCCTTTCTGCTTGTAGATGGCCATCTTTCCTCTATGTCTCTTCACATGGTCTTCCCTCTCTGTGTGTCTGTGTGTCCAAATTCCCCTTTCTATGAGGACTGCCTTACCCTAATGACCTCATTTTAACCTCATGACCTCTGTAAAGACCTTGTCTCCCATAACATCACATTCTGAGGTACTTGGGAGATGGGACTCCACCATATGAATTGGGTGTGGGCACTATCCAACACATAACACACCTGGCTTGATTAAAATATGGGAGACTGCAGGGGTGCCTGGGTGGCTCAGTCAATTAAGTGCCAACTTTGGCTCAGGTCATGATCTCATGGTTTGTGGGTTTGAGCCCCGTGTCTGGCTCTGTGATGACAGCTCGGAGCCTGGAGCCTGCTTCAGAGTCTGGAGCCTCTCTCTGCCCCTCCCCTGCTCATGCTCTGTCTCTCCAAAATAAATATTTAAAAGAAAAAAAAAAGACTGCTAAGATGAAGGTCAGCAGGGAGATGAGAAGGAGAGATGGTACAACACAGAAATAATGTTCTTTAGGAACTAAATCTTCTAGGCTAATGTTCCTCTGAGGAGAGGGCATCATGTCAGCTTCTGAAGGGGAAGAGCATCAGGTTTTTAAGAAAGAAAAGGGGAAACTTTTCTGAATTTTTGGGAAGACGTGTAATGGACTAAGTGATACTAGATGTCTTATTATGTTTATGAGTGAGAGCAGAGGTGTAGAATCTTGGGCTAGTCTCTTAATTTCTTTAACCCTCACCTTTTGATTTTTTATTATTAAGAAGCAGATTGTAACAGTACCTGCTTCAGAGGGTTCTTAGGAGAAATCAGTAAGGTAATACATACAGAAGTCTTAGCATGTGCATGGCAAATGGTTTTCAGTAGTGTTCGCTGCCTTTGCCTTATTCTCCCGGCTGGACGCATCCGAATACAGAGGGATTTGTGTTTTGTAGGCTGTGGTGAATCAAGGCATTAGCTGTAAACAGCAGGGCCAGCG
Organism: Proteles cristata cristata; assembly: GCA_017311185.1. Classification (NCBI taxonomy): domain Eukaryota; kingdom Metazoa; phylum Chordata; class Mammalia; order Carnivora; family Hyaenidae; genus Proteles; species Proteles cristata. Next base: position 4,714,955 of record JAESUZ010001710.1, read on the forward strand.
GCCTTGATTCTGTATTTGTCAACAGTCCATGGTTAAAGCAAGTGGTGGTGGCTTTTCAAACTCCCCCTCTCGCACAAAACCTTTGACCTGTGTTGCTAAGGATGTGCTTGGCTTCCCAGATAGTTGCCATAGAAACTGTCTGAATTTAGTCTTTGTGCCTGAGGGGACCCCCAAGTAGCAAAAATTCTAGGCAGGTGGTTGGATTCACCATTTCAGGTAGTGCAGAAAAAATGTCACTGAATTATCTAGAAATATACTCCAATCCTTTTCTTTTTTCCTTTTTTTTTTTGAGTTTTTTTGTTTTTGTTTTTAATTTCTGAGAGACAGAGACAGCATGAGTAGGGGAGGGTCAGAGAGAGAGGGAGATACAGAATCTGAAGCAGGCTCCAGGCTCTGAGCTAGCTGTCAGCACAGAGCCTGACACGGGGCTCAAACCCACAAACCATGATATCATGACCTGAGCCGAAGTAGGACGCTTCAGCGACTGAACCACCCAAGAGCCCCTACCCCAATCCTTTTCTAAGCAGTGTTTGTGAGGAAATCTATCAAGTGTGGTGGCTGGTGGTTTTAGGCAGTTGCAGTGATAAACTATGGTTTCCCTCCAGCAATATTATGATCCCGGATGTGATATTCATTAGTGGAATTAGGTCCACGCACAGAGAAAATATAGAGGCAAGATTTGTTTGAGAGGCTAAAGTCCTCCCCTGGCACGACCCTGGCATTAGTGCCATTTGCTTTGATGCATTCAGATAAAGGCTTTGCCTCACTGCTTCGCTTGGTCGTGAAGGCTGCTTCTTGAGTACTACGGAGGCCACCCAAAGCCAGAGACAATGAAAGGAGGCGTTCTGTAAGACGATGTTTAACACTCCAAGAGAACAGGGTGACAGAAGGAATTTTTATGTGACAAATATTAACTCTATAAGTTGAACCCTATAAATCTCAAAGGTAGGTACTATGATCATCCCTGCTTTACAGAAGAATACAGACAAGTCGGCGGAGGAGCCAGGACCCACGCCAACCAGCCTGACTCTAGGGCCCATGTTCCCAACAACCGCACTGTGGGGTAGGTTTGTCTGCAAATAAATCGTGGAAGCCTAGGCATGGTGGTGGAGAGCGATTACTTCTGGTTCCCACCGGAAACCTTTCTGTGAGAGATAAGACTAACTGTGACTGACAAAGTAAAGGATAAGTGCGTTGCTACTTTTACATTTTAGATTCCTTAAAGCATCCCAGATGGTGGCCTGTCTGAGCACCTGACTAAAATAAAGAATTTATTTTATTTTCACTGGCTTTTCTTTCATTCAATTTATATGCCTTTGGAAGATTAAAAGCACTAAGAAAATCAGTTCAAGGAAGAGGTGATATGTCTCAGCCAGTCCCTAACCTATTTACTGAGCAGACATCTGTTAGTATATTTAAAAGGGAAGCAATCCTTTTCATCAACCATAAAAACGTACTGCTTTGCATCAAAACAAATCTTTAAATCTCAAGTTAATTTTCTTTAACAATTTATGTTTATTCTGAAAGCTCTTATAGATTGGACAAATTCATACGATATCGGTGTTAGACTGACAGGAGAAACCTGTTATAAGATGGCCGACAGGACTGATAGGGAAATTCCAGTCCCCGAGGGAAGACTCCCCTTCCGGGTTCCTCTTCCTGCCCCGCTTGACGTTTGACGCTAATGCAGAATGCGGAAGTAACAGCCTATAAATTATTCCCTCTGCTTACTCTCTTGGGCTCAGATCTCTAGAGAGTGATCTCCTCTGGGCCCCGCCAGTGTAGAATAAACCTCCTGACTTCCGAGAACTCCGAGTGCCGCTAGATTCTTCACCAGGTGATCCAGACCAGGTTCCATAACAAGACAATTAAAATGTTTTAGAATTTAGCAAAAATCTGTTGAGGGCTTAATATATGCAAGGCATAGTATGAAAAGGTGTGACAGGTAAAATAATTTTTTTTTTTTTAAATTAGGCCTCAGGGTGCCTGGTTGAGCGTCTGACTTCGGGTCAGGTCACTGTCTCACGGCTTGTAAGTTCGAGACTCACTTCGGGCTCTGTGCTGATGGCTCAGAGCCTGGAGCCTGCTTCCGATTCTGTGTCTCCCTCTCTTTCTGCCCCTCTGCCCCTCCCCTGCTGGTACTCTGTGTGTGTGTGTGTGTCTCTCTCTCTCAAAATAAACATAATTTAAAAAATTTTTTTAATAAAAAAATTAAAAAAGTAAAATTAGGCCTCTGTCTTGAAGGATTGTGCTTTTTAGTAGAGGCAATAACATAGATATATAAATTAATGGTAAATAAAATGCAGGAGGGGTTTCAAGAGGAAGATACTTCTGGCTGGGAATCACTGAAGATTTTATGAAGGAATTAGGATTTTGCTTCTAGCTCCGTGAAGGCAGACCCTGTACCCCTTATTTGGGTATCCTGTTCTTAGCATGGTATCTGGCATGTGAGAAGCTTTTTATAATAATCCAGTACTTTTAAAATAAATGAAAGTTGGAACTAAAGGTAAGGTATGACAAGTAGTGCGAGTAAAGGTGAGGAAGGAGAATCTTAATCCAACTTCCTGACACTAATATTGTCTGTCCCTTTATTGCAGCTGGTCTTGTGCCAGGTGGGGAGGGTAGTAAGCACAGAAGTGTGGGGGCAGGGAATCTCGGGTGCAGAGTCCATCCCGGAGGTGGACAGCTTTACCGAGGGTAGGAAGGGAGGGAGAGATAAGGCCAGAAGAGTAAGTTGGGTCCAGTATTTGAAAGCTCTTGAATGCTGAGGAGCTGGTGGAGAATGACCCCCAAGTGTGCCATTATCATGTATGTTTTCACTTCTCTTACAAATATTTTTTATAATAATAATTGTTATTGCTTTTTTTTAAGAGAGAGAGAGAGAGAGAGAGAGAGAGCGCATAAGTGGGGGAGGAGCAGAGAGAAAGGAAGAGAGAGAGAATCTCAAGCAGTCTCCACACCGTCAGCGTGGAGCACAATGTGGGGCTCGAACTGACAAACCATGAGATCATGACCTGAGCTGAAACCAAGAGTGGGACACCCAGCCAAATGAGCCACCCAGGCTCTTACAGATATTGGTGAAAGCTGAACATGTGCATTTCTCCAATGTAAAAAACAAACCTAGTTAGATTTAACGATTGATTCATTTGTATATATATTTAATATTGCAACATGCTACAGCCTGGCGTTGTTATTTATTTCCATGTGTTTCCAAACCACAGAAGCAGTCTAAAGCAGTAGAAAAATGTCTTGTTTGTGTTTAAGATAATGAGCCAGTTCTAAAATGATGTTTGAACACAATGACCAAATTAATTCTGTTGCAAAAGCTCATTTCTAAACATTCACAGAATTTATGAATCTGACTGTCCCAAAGCGTTTTGATTCTAGCAGTTCCTTAAAATAGCTGTAGAATCTTGGGAAAAGTTGCTTCACTGATTTAACATGTAGAAACAATATATACATTTTGTATGTCTCCATATCTCTATGCCTACCTCTGTATCTCTGCAGCTCCCACATTGTATATGGTACAGTAGAAAGAGTCGAAATAGGCTTAGGTCTTTGGGATCTGACAGATCTGGCTGGAAGCAATGCAATGTCCCTTTCTAGCTATGTATTAGGCAAATTGCTTAACTCTGAACTTCCATTTCCTCATTTATAAAATAATTAGAACATTTCCTAACTCATTATGTCTGTGAGAAATTCGCAGGCTTTCTGACTCGGAATCCACTGTCTACACCACTGTTACAACTGTTTGTAAAGCCCCCGCCCCCCATCTACCTCCTGAATGATGCTTAATAAAGCTTATTTCCATCTTTATCTCCTAGGACATTCATGAGGCTAAAATGGGTAGTACATTTACCTTTTTGAAGTTCAAAATAAGCTATCCAAATGTAAGAAATTTAAAAATTTCAGGGACCACATTTTTGGAGTGGTTAGAATTTCAATAACCATGTTTTCATGGTGACTACATTAGTGAGTATATTCACTGGAATTTTGGTGAAATGGATACATGTTCCATTTCGTCGAGTTTTTTGGTTTTGTTTGAGCAGCCCAGTATTATGATAGGCAACAGCCCTGCTTTAAAGTCGATGTGGAAAATTCATATCAGATCTTAAAGTCAGTTAGTCATGATGGGTCTCAGGGTGCAAGTTATAATTATAAAAAAATGTGAAGCCACAAGAAAGGAATGATAATACTGAACAGAAGAGAGTAAGGGCAGAGTTTGAAATCTCATTTGGTTGCTTTTGGAATAATAAGAAATATGCTTTTCCCTTAGGCATATTGCCTAGTGAGCAACAATGGTTAGAAGACCAAAGTGTGGCTGGTGAAGTCTCTGAATGAAGGACTGTCAACATTTTTGGGCTCTTTCTGCTTGAGGAATCTCATGTCTTTGCAACTTTGAATCAGAACCACTAAAATTTTAGTATCTAGTTATCCAGGAATTTGCCAAAATGCATCTTTCCCATGGAGACAATAAAAGTGACAACTATACTTATTTTCTACCATTTAAGACCCTTAAATGGAGGGGCGCCTGGGTGGCTTAGTCGGTTAAGCGTCCAACTTTCACTTAGGTCATGATCTCGTGGTTCGTGGGTTCAAGCCCCACGTCGGGCTCTGTGCTGACTGCTGGCTCAGAGCCTGGAGCCTGTTTCAATCTGTGACTCCCTCTCTCTCTGACCCTCCCCTGCTCATGCTGTCTCTCTCTCTTTCCTAGAAATAAATAAAACATTAAAAATTAAAAAAAAAAGACCCTTAAATAGAGAAGATTATAATAAAGTGAAACAGTTAAAGAAATGGAATTACTATGAGCTGCTTTTGGGATTTTGACTTGTGTGTTGCTATGGATGAGGTATCATAAAGCTTCTGGAAGACTGGGTTGTTCCATAAAGAGAAGAAGCTGGCCTTTAGAAATCCCATTCTCCTAGGTTTATGACTCAATATTGTCCAATGATCCTTTCTGGTGGGAAATATGTGGTTTTTAACTGACTGGTAACTAATCATTTTTATCTCTGGTTTATTCACAGGAGTTTCAATACAGAAAACCACAAAGATGCAAGCCCAACTCCATTGCTTGTGTCTCCTTGCACTTTATTTGGTAAGAGAAGAGGATGTTCTTTATTTATTTGCTAGCATATTTTCTACCTCATATTTTCTTTATCATCACCTAAAAAAAATCCATCAAAATTAAATTGTGTACAAAGGACACGTAGTTTGCCCCAATGTGATATTTTCGATGAAATAGTTACAAGCCATATGTCTACTCTTCAACCAGGGAGGTAATTTCTCCTCGGCTCTTAAAAACCAATACCACTTCATGGGCAAGGTCTAAAGCAAATCTTTCTACGCATGTTTAGACCTTCATGTATAGCTCAGGAAATCTGGAAAGAAAAGTATACAGTACATATATTAATGTATATATATTAAATATATTTATATGTGTGTAGCATATGTATATATGTACACATTAGTCTGTGCCCCTTAATCTTGACTTTTTTTTTTAACTTTGACCATGAAAAATTACCATGGAAATATTAAGAAAAGCATTTTCTCTTTTTTCAACCCTGCTCTATTCTGTACTTTTCCCCGCTACATATGGTTTGGAGTTTTCTGGTCAAAGTTGTCTTTAGCCATTGGTTGAGCCAACCCTATGGACTGACAGACTTCTAGAAGTTGGAGCTGGATCAAACCTGGAGAGATCCAGCCCTTAATCTTGGCTAGACAGTAGGGTGCCATCTTTGTTTTATTCATGAGTCTCATAAAGGTCATACACTTGTCCAACAATCTGTTGTATTATGAAGCAAGATTATGGGGAAGCATTTGCTTTCTCTTTAGAAGGAAATTACTAGACCCTCACATCTCAAATCTTGGTTCTTTTCTTCTGGGACCCCAAAATAACATCAAATTCTAAGTTCCCGAGAGCCTCCTAGAGTCCTCAACGTTCAGAATATTTACAAAATGAAATAGAGCCAAACTTGTAAACCTACCAGAGCCTTCCTCCTGGGAGAAGGAGGAAGTTGCAGTTCAAACTTTATGAGCGATGTGCCTCCTCACAGACTGGAAGCTCAAAGCTAGACACTAGGACTGCTTGGATTAGGTCAAACATCTCCTCTTGACATCTCTCCTCTTTTTACCCTGTTCAATTCCCTTTGCTATCTGTCTTATCACAAGGTGGTAGTGAAGTCATACCTAGGTACAAAATTGGTACTGCCCCTCCCTAGTGATAGGAGCTTGGGTGAGATATTTAAGCTCTGAACCTCGGTTTTCTGCCCCATGAAATGGGTCTTATAAAAGTACTTGCCTTATTGGTTGTTGTGGCAATTAAATGAGCCAGTGCATTTATACAAAGCCCTTTGGTCCGTGATGGGCACAGTCTAATGGATAAATATTAGCTATTATTATTACTACAGAATTTTAAATATTCAATGTCTACATTCATATGGACCTGACTTCCATAAGGAGGACTATCTTTTAGGCATCTTTGCAGCCTCAGCACGTAGCACTATGCCAGGAATAGGGTACAAATTAAGTACATAATTATGGACTTATATTAGAAGACAACAAGATCTAAGAGAAGATTCTATCACGATAATTTGAGATTAGCGGGCTTATCTTGTCTGAGAAGGAGACATGCATTTTTTTTCCTGGATAAAAGGTTGGCTGTAAGTTTTCCTTCTCTCTACTCTCAGCCCAGGGGGGACCTCTACCTAGAGTTAGAAATAGTGCCCAAACCATTGCTGGTAGCAAGAGCCTTGCCCAGGAGATAGCCACATGCACAGCTATGTCAGGTGAAGGACAGGGAGTTGCTACCATCCACCCCACCACCCCCAGTCATTTAAAAAAATATTTTTAATGTTTATTTTATTTTGAGAGAGAGAGAGAGAGAGAGAGAGAGAGAATCCCAAGCAGTCTTCATGCTCAGCCTGATGTAGGGCTTGATCTCACAACTGTGAGATCATGACGTGCACCCAAATTAAGAATCAGACGCTTAACTGACTGGGCCACCAGGGGCCCCTCACCTTTATTCCATACTGCAAGTGGTTCTCATGTTCTCTCCTGAGCACTGGTTTCCGTAAGGGGTAAGAAATACTGCATGAATATATTGCAAGGGCACTGAAGAGAAAGCAAGTAAGTGACCAGGGTTTGGGAAGGGATGCTGAATAGTTCGGTAGGGAAATCAAGGAGAAGCCACCTATTTTAGAGTCTTGACTGGGACTGTACTTTTTCCAGAAGGAAGGAGAATTTGGCATAAATACTATATAATTACTGCAGAGAACTCTTGCTGGAAATACAGCGAGGGTGGCTACCAGGCAGGGGGACCTGGAAGTCCCATGTGTCCTTTGAAAGGGTGTGGCAACGTAGCTCAGAGTTGGGGCTTGCTGGTGCCACAGAGCTGGCTTCATCCCACATTATCTGTGTCTCTGCTGTGGGACTTTTCTGGACATACTTTCCTCATCTTATTCAGGAGCAGAAGAAATGATCTGTGTGGAGGGTCTAGTCCCACAGCTGCTGTACAGGAAACATCAAAAGCTGTCAGTTCTATTCTCTTCCCTTCTTTTTACCTCTCTGTGCAGGATGGTAGCTGTAATCTCTCCCACCCCTGCATGAACCCTCTTCTTTCGCATTTCCCCCATACCACCTTTCCCAGTTCTGGCAGTGTGGCTTGATGACTCAGAACATGCACATGCATTTTGAAATCTTTATAGCCCAAATAGCCGTGTTAATGGGCACGAAGGGAGACTTTCTGCCTTGTTATGAGAACCCAACTTTGAACCTTGCAACTGAGATACACCCTCCTGTCCTGATAGGTGAGCCAGCTTGTCCTGGTAGGAAGAACACAGGCTTATTTGCCAGGTGTGCCTGACTAGTGGGAGTTTCCTCCGGATGCCATCGCTGGTGTGAGCTGCTGAAAGACTGGCTGCTTGCTGACATGAGCAGAAAGTTGATGAAGGCAGTTTGCTGTTAAGTCATGATTCCGCAGAAACCACTGCTCTCATCTTGCACCAACCATGGCGGTGCGTGGACATCTGCGCCCAGTTCTTGGGTCCTGCCCTCTGGAGGATATGTGGGAAAGGAATGCAGGGGAGAAAGAACCCCAAAGGAAGATATTCCTTTAAAGGAACTGATGAGCTAGAAGTCTATAATGTCGTGGTGTCAGTTAAGGATGCTTTTAGTACAGGCAACAGAAAGTTCAACTTTGGAGTGGCTCTAGTAAGTGGAGGTTTATTTTCCTTAGAGAAGGAGAAGCCTGAAGTGGACGGCCCAAGGCAGGCTTTTGCATTTCTGTGATGTTGTCAGAGACTTGGGCTTCTTTCTCTTTGCCCCACCATTATTTGAGCTGATGTGTTCCCTTATGGTTTCATGTTGGCCACCACAGCCATAGACATGCGGCCCATTGTCTGAGCAAGAACAACGGGGTGGGGGGTGACAATGCCAGCTATATCTATCCTTTTTCATTGGGAAAATAAAAGCTTGACCAGAAATCCTCCAGCAGACTTCACCTTTTGTTTCAGGAGCCAGGACTGGGTCACTCGGCTGACCTGCTGGCTGCAGGGGAGTCTGGGAAAGTGACCTCTTGGCTTCCCAAGGGAGAGAGGTTGGTAATGGCTGGGGGCAGCTACTCCACGGGCCTGCCACAACTCTGAGGGAGTGGAGACCAAATTCCAAAGCCTTCTCTTTTCATTTGTCAGACAACCGTGTATCAAGTTAATTAAGAGTCAGTGAACCAAGGGCTCTAGTGGAAGGCCTTCCGTCAAACTATCATACGGATTGTTCTTGGTTTATTCTCAGCGTGTCCATCCCAAGACTGTACTTGCTCTCCCTGAAGAAGTGGTGAACAGTTCTCTTCCCCCGAGCTCTTCTTACTTTCTTGGCTTTACCTCTCCAGCTCCCCAAACCATCACCTCCTCATATTATACTTCTCATCCTAACCCACCCCGCCCCTGAGTTCTTCACAAGTAGACCTGAAGAACGACACAAGAAGCATCGGGTATGGGTGCTAAATCCCTCACTCCAGAGGGCACCCTCTGTGGGTGGGTTGATGGCCGGCTATCCCCTTGTGTGTCACCTGTCATGCTTTGTCTTGCTTTAAAGGGACAGTGTGGTGGGAGAGAGAGGGATGGCACGGCTTGGTGCTGGATGCCCCGCATCCTTCTGGATTGGGAATGGTGGGAGTCACACACTCTGTACATCTTTGATGTCGACCGTTTTCCATCAGGTCTTCTCGGCCCTTTTTTGTTCCCTCTGGTGGGAAGTAGGACATAGCAGCTGAGGGCAGCCATTGCAGCGTTGCAGTGGGTTCGAATCCTGCTTCCTGTCAGCACCTGGGCAAACTGCTTACCCTCTCAGCTTCTTAGTCTCATTACCTGTAGAATGGAGCTAACAGTAATAATTTGTCCCCAGGTGGTTGTCAGGATTAACTGTTCTTAGGACTGAGCTTGGCCAATAACTAATTTCTCTTCCTACTATCCGCCACCACCGACTGCTCTTCCAGCCTGCATTTGGGTGTCTGCAGAGGCTGCTTGTCTGTTAAGCTCAGGCTCTTTGGGTTTTAGAAACATCTTAGGGCTACTACTTGAAGTAAACATTTTGTTCTTTTTTTCCCCTATATGAGCACGAATTGCTGATCAAATGTTAAAATAAGCTTTTCTTGAAGTTACAGTTCAAATTCAGATTCAAATTTGACTACTTACCATGTAACTATGTTCCAAGCAAGCACTGTACTCAACACATCTATGTATTTTTTTCCCTTATAAATTTAGTTGTCCTTGAAGTGACCATGAACTCTAGGGTGTTGGGAATCTGCCATAAATGTCCTTCTAAATTAATAGGAGTGGAGGAGAGGTGTTTTAAGAAGCTGATTTAACACCATGTTGTATTTAGAAGGCAGAGTGGCATTGTGGGCAGATAGAAGCTTTTGTTCAGTTAGAGCCTAGTGTGTGTTCCCTGTCAACCACTTAGGGAATTTACTGTGGGCAAGTAGTGTCACCTCTGTGAGCCTCAATTGTAACATGGGAGTGTTAATATTCTCTCCACAGGGAGATTGCTTGAATGCTTGAAGAAGAAAAATAGTGCAATACTCATGGCAAACCATCTTGATATAGTAGAAACTCAACAATACCAGATCTCTTTCTGTTTTGACTATACTTTGCATTGTTTTGAGCTAGGATATGAGTCCTAGAAGCTATAATAAAATTAGGAAGTGGCACATATATATTCATAATGATGGGTATGCCAATTTTCTTTTTTTGTTTCCTTTTTTAACAGACAACTGGATATGGCCAAGAAAGGAAGTTTAGTGGACCCCTGCAACCCATGACATTTTCTATTTTTGAAGGCCAAGAACCAAGTCAAGTCATATTCCAGGTAATGGCTACTCTTGATCATAGTCACCTTCATTTTACAGGCTCTCACAGTGGACTTTACTCCTTAATCTACTGTACAGCAGGAAATGAAATAGAGGTTTGGCAGATCTCATTATCAAGAATGATTTCAGAAGCTAAGTTAAACAGAGAGATGGGTGGCCTCCATATTGTAAGGGGTTGTACATGATATTCTCAGTCAGACTTCTGCAACCATGTCTGGGGGAAATGGTCCTGTCCTGGGGGTGTGGAGCTTGGTGCCTATGGGTGCTGTCTCTGGAGTGGGATGGTCATCTGACTATCCATCCAATGAGCATGCTGCTTGAAGCATTTGAAGATGCAGATTCTCTGGAGTAGCACTGGCTTGGTGTGCTTTTCCTTACTATCTTCTCTGAACCCATCCCTGGACCCTTGCCGGTGGGGTGGCCATGCTGGGAGGTGGTCATCTCATGTAGTTAGATAGCTGAGAAAAGCATCAGATTGAGGGGTGGCCTGTAGATTGGAGTAAGACTCCAGCTTTAAAGGGGACTGAAAAAAGGCAGCAGTATGGACACCAGTCCTGTGCTGCCAGAGGAAAAAGCATGTACCAAGGACTGGAAGTATAGAGTAGGTGTTCCATGCACATCTATTGAACTTTCTATTGGAGAGAATCAGGACCATGTAGAGGCAATCCCCCACTCACAAACCTCATAGACTTGGAAACTGGCTTGGTAAGATGATTCCAGTCTCTGAGGATTCCAGTCAGTACAATCATTTCTCAGGTTGCTCCACTTCTTTTTCTGTTCTTTTTCCATTAGCCAGCCACCCTACAAAGCCCATCTCTTCTTGTCCAGAAAGGATAGCCCAGCTATCATGGCTGAATGTTTCTTATTAATGGGTGAGTGTGTTGGAAGAGACGAGTAGGAGAGGAAGGGGATTTCCTTCCTAGGATCTCAGAATCTTTGTGTTAGAAAAGACCTTGGAGACTTCAGACTTCTTTCACTGAGGATTTTCAATTAGCTCCAGTTCAGTACTCTAGGGGCTTATAGATCATAAGATAGTATAATACAAATCGAAGATAGGTCATTTTTTCCTTTGTAATGAGATTTAGCTTACGCACCATAAAACCTACCATTTAAAATGTGCAAATCATTGATTTTTAATATATCACAGAGATGTGCGATCATCACCACTATCTTATTCCAGAACATTTTCATCAGCCTCAAAAGAAACCCTGTACTCATGAGTAGTCCTCCTTCTCCTCTCTTCCCAGCTCCTGGCAAACACAAATCTACTTGCGGTCTCTCTGTATTTTCCTATCTAGACATTTAATATAAATAGAATCATACATGTGGCCTTTTGTGTATGGTTTCTTTTACTTAGCATGCTTTCCAAGTTTATCCATATTCTAGCAGTTATTAATACTTCATTCCCTTTTTAAAATGTTTATTTATTTTTGAGAGACAGAATGTGAGTAGGGGAGGGGCAGAGAAGGAGAGAGAGAGAGAGGGAGGGAGAGAGAGAGAGAGAGAGAACGAGCGAGCGAGCGAGCCTGAAACAAGCTCCAGGCTCTGAGCTGTCAGTACAGAGCCTGATGCGGGGCTCTAACTTGGGAAGAGTGCAATCATGACCCAGGCTGAAGACAGACACTTAACCGACTGAGCCACCCAGGTGCCTCCTTCATTTCCTTTTTATAACTGAATAATATTCTACTGTATGGATATACACCACGTTTTGAATGTCCATTTATCAATTGATGGACATTTATGCCTATTATGAATAATGCTGTTATGGACGGTCATATACAATTTTTTTGTGAGGACTTATGTTTTCAGTTTTCTTGGATATATACCTAGTAGTTGAATTGCTGGATCATAGTTTATTCAATGTTTAACTTCTGAAGAGCTGTTCTTCAAACCAACTGAACTATTTTACATTCTTTTTTTTTTTTTTTTTTTTAAGTTTTATTTATTTCGAGGAGAGAGAGAGACAGCGTGAGCAGGGAGGGTCAGAGAGAGAGGGAGTCACAGACTGAAACAGGCTCCAGGCTCTGAGCTGGCAGTCAGCACAGAGCCCGACGCGGGCTCGAACCCACGAACTGCGAGATCATGACCTAAGTGAAAGTCGGACGCTTAACCGACTAAGCCACCCAGGCGCCCTTTTTTTTTTTTTTTTTTTTTAAAGTTTTATTTATTTCGAGGAGAGAGAGAGACAGCGTGAGCAGGGGAGGGTCAGAGAGAGAGGGAGTCACAGACTGAAACAGGCTGAACTATTTTACATTCTTACCAGCATTGTTTATAGGTTCCAATTTCTCCATGTCCTTGCCAATGCATGTATTTATCTGTGTTTTCTATTATAGCTATCCTAAGGGGGGTGGAATGGTTTTTTGTGGTTTGGGTTTGCATTTCCCTAATGACTAATGGTGTTGAGTATCTTCTCATGTGCTTACTGGCTGTTTGTATACCTTCTTTTTCTTTTTAATGTTTACTTTTGAGAGAGAGAGAGACAGAGAGAGGCAGACAGAGAGAGAGAGAGAGAGAGAGAGAGAGAGAGAGAGAGAAACAGAGCACAAGTGGCAGAGAGGCAGAAAGAGAGGGAGACAGAATCCAAAACAGGCTCCAGGCTCTAAGCTGTCAGCACAGAGCCGGACGCAGGGCTCAAACTCACAAGCCATGAGATCATAACTTGAGCCAAAGTTGGATGCTTAACTGACTGAACCACCCAGGCGCCCCTGTATATCTTCCTTGGAGAAATATTTTGCCTATTTTTTAACTGGATTATTTTTTATCATTCTAAGAGCTCTTCACATATTCTGCATTACAAGCCCCTTATTAGGTATATGATTTGCAAATATTTTCTCATATTCTGTGGGTTACTGTCTCACTTTTTGATAGTGTCATTTGAAGGACAAAAGCTTTTAATTTGATGGGATGTTTTTCCATTTATTCAGATCTTTAATTTCTTTCAACAACATTTTATAGTTTTCACTTTATAAATACTGTATTTCTTTTGTTAAATTTATCCTGAAATATGTTATTCTTTTTGGTCCTATTGTAGATGTAATTATTTTCTTAATATCATTTTCAGGTTATGCTTTGCTAGCATGTAGATATACAATTGATTTTTTATACTGCTATTTTATTTCTGCAATAAAATAATTGGACTTGTTTATTAGCTGTAATAAAATATTTAGATTCTGTAAGATTTTCCATATATAAGACCACATGATCCGTGACTAGAGATGGTTTTATTTCTTTCTTTCCAATCTGGATTTTTTTTATTCTTGCCTAGGATCTTGAGTAAAGTCTTACATCGAAGTGGCAAGATTGGGCATTTTTTCTTATTTCTAATCTTTTGGGGAAAGCTTTTAGTCTTTCATCGTTAGTTATACGGTTAGCTATGGGATTTTCTTAGATGGCCTTGCCTTTATCTGGTTGAGGAAATTACCTTCTAAACGTAGTTTATTGAGTATTCTTTTTCTCATGAAAGAATGCTGGGTTTTGTCAATGATTTTCTGCCTCTGTGGAGATATTAATTTGGATTTGCCCTTTGTTTTATGAACATGGGATATTAAATTAATTGATTTTCAAATGAACTAGCCTTATATTCTGGTATCAGTTCCACTTGATCATGGTATATAATCATTTTTATATGTGGCTAGATTCAGTTTGCTAGTATTTTGTTGAAGATTTTTGCATCTATGTTCATAAGAGATATTGGTCTGTAGTTTTATTGGCTTGTCTCTTCTGATTTGCATGTCAGGATGATACTGTCCTCTTAGGATGAGTAGGGAGGTATTCCTTTACTTTTGGGCAGCATTTATGAAGATTTGGTTTTATTTTTTCTTTATGTGTTAGGTAGAATTTACCAGTGAAGTCAACTGGTCCTGGGGTTTCCTTTGTGGGAAATTTTTTTGATTACTAATTCAACCTCTTGTTATAGTTTTATGCAGATTTTCTTCTTATTTTTATATCAGTTTTGATAGTTTTCATCTAAGAATTCATCCATTTCACCAAGGTTGTCTAACTGATGGGTAAATAGTTACTTACCATATTATCATTAATTCTTGTTATCTCTGTAAGGCTGGTATCCATGTCCCCTTTAACATTCCTCCCTTCCAAGTACTAACCAGGCCCAACCCTGCTTAGCTTCTGAGATCAGATGAGATCGGGTGTGTTCAGGGTGGTATGGCCGTAGACCCCCTTTTACATTCCTGATTTCAGTTATTTGAATCTTATTTTTTTTCTTGGTAAGCCCAGCTAAAAATTTCCCAATTTTGTTGATCTTTTAAAAAACCCAAATTCCAGTTTTGCTGATTTTTTTCTCCTTTGCTTTGGTATTCTGCATTTCATTAATTTCCATTCTAAAAATATTTTTTAATGTTATTTATTTTGTAGAGAGAAATGGACATAGCACAAGCAGGGGAGGTGCAGAAAGAGAGGGAGACACAGAATCTGAAGCTGGCTCCAGTCTCTGAGCTGTCAGCACAGAGCTCAATGCAGGCTCAAACCCATGAACCATGAGGTCATGACCTGATCTAAAGTGGGATGTCCACTGACTGAGCCACCCAGGCATCCCTCATTAATTTCCATTCTAATCCTTATTTTCTTCTACTTATTTTGGGGTTAGCTTATTCAGCTTTTCCTAGTTTCCCTTTATTCAGCTTTTCCTAGTTTCTCAAAGTAAAGGATGATCGACTTGAGACCTTTCTTTTTTTTTTATAAGCATTTACAACTAAAGATTTAGCTCTAAGTACTGCTTAATCTGCATCCCATGAGGTTTGGTCTGCTGTGTCTTCATTTTAATTCATCTAAAAGTATTTTATAATTTTCTGTTTGATTTCCTCTTTGACCTGTTGGTTATAGGGTGTGTTATTTCCACTATTTGTGATTTCCCCAAATTTCCTACTGTTATTGGTTTCTATTTGATTTTGTTGTGGTCAGAGAATATATTTTGTATGATTTCATTGCTTAAAAATGTATTGAGACTGTGCCTGCTTCAGCAGCACATATACTAAAATTGGAATGATACAGAGAAGATTAGCCCTGTGCAAGGATGACACACAAATTTGTGAATGTTCCATATTTTAAAAAATAAATAAATAAAAATGTATTGAGACTTGTTTTATGGCCTCACATATGATCTATTCCTGGAGAATTTCCATGTGCATTTGAGCAAAGAATGTGTATTAGGGTTTTGTTGGATGGAGTGTATTTTGAATGTATTTTGGGGTCTGTTGGTAGGTGATCTGTGTCTGTAATGATTATAGTTTCTTAATGGATTGGCCCTTTACAGAATGTCCTCTTTTGTCTCTAATAATAATTTGTGTTTTAAAGTCCATTTTTTTCTAAGAGTAGTCTGGCTTAATTTCACCCTCATTTTGAAGTATAGTTTTGTTGGATATACAATTTTTAGTTGGCAGGTTTTCTTTTTATTTACATGCCTCATAATAATTTGTTGAAAATTAGACATTTTAAAGAATATGATATGGAAATTCTAGAAATTGTATATCTTCCTCTTCCCAGTGTTTGTTGCTGTTTGTTTAATTACTTTCCTTAATTAATTCTGTGAAGTGTATATTCTTTGTCATGTGTGGCCATTGAAATCAGCAAATGATTGAACTGAGATTTCCTTTACTGGGGAGTTCTGTGTGCATGTTGGACACACCTTCAAGGATGTGGCAAACAGTTTACAACTCTACCTTAGCCTTCACTTTTTGCTTGCACAAAGTCTCAAGGTCAGCCAGAGGTGAGATATTAGGGTCTCCTCAGGTCTTTCCTAAGTATGTGCACAGCCCTACTTGTGACCGTGGCTTTCTAGACTCCCAGGCATATATGGAAGATTTTCAATGCCCCCTAGGGTCATCTTATTTCCCAGATTAACCTTTTAAGTATTTTGGTCAGCTTCTTGTTTACATTAACTGTTATCACTGCCTCAGGTAACTGCAATGTTAAGTGATTGCTGATAATCGTTTTTGAGAAATTCCCCAAGAGAAAAATTGTTTGCAGTGAATGAACTCTGAGGTCACACTGTTTCCAGGAAACTTCCAGATAGGTCAGATAACATCAGTTCTCTGGGAGCGGGGCTTTGGGAAACTCCAAACCCTTTCTGCCCTCTCCATAGTACTGTGGTTGTGAGGTTGTTGCACTTCAAGACTGCTGTCTATCTTGATAAAAGACAATGGAATTTGGGCAATTCAATGTAATCACAAAACTTGGTTCTTATCAATAGTAATATTCTTAAATAAACACTTCTCGGGGATTTTGCAAGCTTTTGCTTAATTTCCAAGGTTCTGATAAAGCTGATATTTATTTACATTTTTTTTCCAGTTTCTCATTGCTTTTATGAAAGGAAAGTTTTTTCCAGATCCTTACTCTACCTTTCCCAATGACATCTAGGACTTTTCCTTTAAACACAAAATAGTAACACTTTCATTTATTAGATAAATAACAAAATATCAACAAGCAAAGACTCACAAAAATGTGTTCAACCACAGTTCTACCCACTGTCATCACATACCGACATCATCTACCCACATAAAATATATATTTTCTCCATTTCTTGCCCACTGACATGAATGCTTTTGGTATTGTTACAACCGTAGTCTAGATTTACTCTTACATTCTCCTTTTGTTATTTTTCATAAATCCACTTTTTTTTCTTGTGCTGCTTCATACTTTATATACTGAACATTTTAATGATTAACAGTCTATCAACTTTATGTACAGTAATAATTTTATCATCTTTAGTTTTTGATCATTTAGGAGCTTTCAACTTTCCAATATTGTAAATAAGGCTACTTATACTATAACCATGTAGTTTACTGTTTATAAAAGATTTTTTTTAGGATAAATTCTGTTTGGTGATGTTTTCTATCGAAGGCTACATTTTATGCCTCAAGTTATTTTTAAAAATATTGTGCTAATTTACATTTTCATTAATAATATATGTGTTTCTTTACATACTTTACAACATTGGCTGTTATTGATTTTTACTGTTAATAAAAATATAAAAATGTATTAAAATTATTGAGGTTGAACAAACTTTTATGGCTGCCTTATTTTATGTGAATTTTCTTTCTTTAAAATTTTATTTAAATCCAAGTTAGTTAATATACAGTATAATAATGGTTTCAGGAGTAGAATTTAGTGATTTATCATTAACATATGGCACCCTGTGCTCATCCCATCAAGTACCTTCCTTAATGCCTGTCAGCCATTTAGCCCATGCCTCAACCCAACATCCCTTCAGCAACCCTCAGTTTGTTCTCTGTATCTAAGTCTTTTATGGTTTGCCTCCCTCTCTGTTTTTACTTTATTTTTCCTTTCCTTACACTATGTTCATCTGTTTTGTTTCTTAAATTTTATACATGAGTGAAATCATATGATATATATCTCTGATGGACTTATTTCGCTTATCATAATACATTCTAGTTCCATCCACATTGTTGAAAATGGCAAGATTTCATTCTTTTTGATCACTGAGTAATATTTCATTGTAAATATATATACACCACATCTTTATCCACATATCAGTCAATAGACATTTGGGCTCTTTCTGTAATTTTTCTACTGTTGATAGCACTGCTATAAACATTGGGGTGCTTGTGCCCTTTTGAATCAGCATTTTTGTATTCTTTGGATAAATACCTAGTAGTGTGATTGCTGGGTTCTGGGGTAGATCTATTTTTAACTTTTTGAGGAATCTCCATACTGTTTTGCAGAGTGGTTGTACCTGTTTGCATTCCCACCAACAGTGCAAAAGTGTTCCCCTTTCTCTGCATCCTCACCAGTATCTGTTGTTTCCTGAATTGTTATTTTCGGTCATTCTGACAGGTGTGAGATGGTATCTCATTGTAGTTTTGATTTGTATTTCCCTGATGATGAGTGACATTGAGCATCGTTTCATGTGTCTGTTGACCATCTGGATGTCCTCTTTGGAAAACTGTCTCTTCATGTCTTTTGCCCATGTCTTCACTGGATTATTTGTTTTTTAGGTGTTAAGTTTGATGAGTTCTTTATAGATTTTGGATACTAACTCTTTATCTGATATGTCACTTACAAATATCTTCTCCCATTCTGTAGGTTGCCTTTTAGTTTTGTTGATTGGTTTCCTTCACCTTGTAGAAGCTTTTTATCTTGATGTCTCAGTAGTTTATTTTTGCTTTTGTTTCCCTTGCTACAGAAGACATGTCTGGTAAGAAGGTTCTGTGGCCAAGGTCAAAGAGGTTGATGCCTGTTTTGTCCTCTAGGATTTTGATGGCTTTATGTCTTGAATTTAGGTCTTTTATCCATTTTGAGTTTATTTTTGTGTATGGTGTAAAAAAGTGGTCCAGGTTAGGCTCATTTTTCTGTGTGTTGACATCCAGTTCTCCCAACACCATTTGCTGGAGAGATTGTCTTTTTTTTCCATTGGACATTCTTCCCTGCTTTGTCAAAGAATAGCTGGCTATACATTTCTGGATCCTTTTATGGGATCTCTATTCTATTCCATTCATCTGTGTCTGTTTTTGTGCCGGTACCACACTGTCTTGATGATTACAGCTTTGTAATACAATTTGAAGATTGGAATTGTGATGCTTCCAGCTTTGGTTGCTACTTGGAGTCTTTTCTGGTTCCATACACATTTTAGGATTGGTTTTTCTAGCTCTGTGAGGAATGTTAGTGTTATTTTGATAGGGATTGCATTGAATGGGTAGATTGCTTTGGGTAGTATCAACATTTTAACAATATTTGTTCTTCTGATCCATGAGCATGGAATGTTTTTCCATTTCTTTGTGTCTTCTTCAGTTTATTTCAGAAGCTTTCTATAGTTTTCAGTGTATAGATCTTTTACCTCTTTGGTTAGGTTTATTCCTGAGTATTTTATGGTTTTAGGTGTAATTGTAAATGGGATGGATCCCGTGGTTTCTCCTTCTGCTGCTTCATTATTGGTGTATAAAAATGCAACCAATTTCTGTACATTGAATTTATATCCTGTAGCTTTGCTGGATTCATGTTATCAGTTCTAGCAGTTTTTTGGTAGAGTCTTTCAGGTTTTCCATATAGTGTATCATCATGTCATCTGTGAAGAGTGAAAGTTTGACTTCTTCCTTGCCAATTTGGATGTCTTTTATTTCTTTTGGTTGTCTGATTGCTGAGGCTAGACCTTCCAACACTATGTTGAATAACAGAGGTAATAGTGGACATATATGGCCTTTATGATCTTGAGGTGTGTTCCTTCTACCCTGACTTTCTTGAGGGTTTTTATCAAGAAAGGATACCATATCTTGTCAAATGCTTTTTCTGTATCTATTGAGAGGATAATGAGGTTCTTACTCTTTCTTTTATTAATGTGATGTATCATGTTGATTGATTTGTGGATATTGAACTACTCTACAGCCCAGGAATAAATCCCCCTTGATCATAGTGAATAATTCTTTTAATGTATTGTTGGATGTGGTTTGCTAGTATCTTGTTGACAATTTTTGCATACATATTAATCAGGGAGATGGGTCTGTAGTTCTTCTTTTTAGGGGGGTCTTTGTCTGGTTTTGGAATATCAAGTTAATGCTGTCCTCATAGAATGAGTTTGGAAGTTTTCCTTCTATTTCTATTTTTTTGAATAGCTTCAAAAAATAGGTATTAACTCTTCTTTAAATGTTTGGTTGAATTCCCTTGGGAAGTCATTTGGCCCTGGACCCTTGTTTCTTGAGAGTCTTAATTACTAATTCAATTTCCTTACAGATTATAGGTCTGTTCAAATTTTCTTTTCTTTTTTTAATGTTTATTTATTTTGAGAGAAAGAGAGAGAAAGGGAGACAGAGGATCTGAAACAGGCTCTGTGCTGACAGCAGACAGCCTGATGCCGGGCTCCAACTCACAAATCGTGAGATCATGACCTGTGCCAAAGTCAGATGCTTAACTGACTAAGCCTCAAATTTTCTACTTCTTCCTGTTTCAGTTTTGGTAGTTTATGTTTCTAGGAATATGTCCATTTCTTTCAGATTGACAATTTGTTGGCATATTAATTGCTCATACTATTCTTTTATTATTATTTGTATTTCTGCAGTGTTGACTGTAATCCTTGTTCTTTTATTCATCATTTGGGTCCTTTTCCTTCTTGATAAATCTGTCTAGAGGTTTATCAATTCCGTTAATTTTTTCAAAGAACCAGCTCCTGGTTTTGTCGATCTGTTCTAATGTTTTTTTTTTTTTTTCTATTTTGATATCATTGATTTGTGCTCTAATCCTCATTATTTCCCTTCTGTTGGTTTTGGGCTTTATTTGTTGTTGTTTTTCTAGTTCTTTCAGGTGTAGGGTTAGGTTGTGTATTTGAGACCTTTCTTCCTTCTTTAGAAAGGCCTGGATTGCTGTCTACTTGCCTCAGACTTCCAGAGATTTTGGGCTGTCATGTTTTCATTTTCATTGGCTTCCATCTACTTTTTCATGTCGTCTTTAATTTCTTGGTTAACCCATTCATTCTTTTTTTAAAAAATGTTTTAAATGTTTATTTATTTTTGAGAGAGAGAGCGAGTGAGAGAGAGCAGGGGAGGGGCAGAGAGAGAGGGAGACACAGAAGCAGAAGCAGGCTCCAGGCTCTGAGCTGTCAGCACAGAGCCTGATGCGGGGCTCGAACTCACAAACCATGAGCTCATGACCTGAGCCAGAGTCAGAGGCTTAACCGACTGAGCCACCCAGGCACCCCTAACACATTCATTCTTTAGTAGGATGTTCTTTAACCTCTAAGTATTTGTGGTCTTTTCAAATTTTTTCTGGTGGTTGATTTCAAGTTTCATAGTGTTGTGGTCTGAAAATATGCTATAGATCTTTCTGTACTTGTCGAGGGCTGATTTGTGACCTACTATGTGCTCTATTCTGATCTGTTGTGGAGAATGTTCCATGTGCGCTTGGGAAGAATGTGTATTCTACTTTAGTATGAAATGTTCTGAATATATCTATTAAATCCATCTGGTCCAGTGTGTCATCCAAAGCCATTGTTTCCTTGCTGATTTTCTGCTTAGATGATCTGTACATTGCTATAAGTGGGGTGTTAAAGTCCCATACTATTATAGTATTATTATCAATGAGTTTCTTTATGTTTGGGGAAATTAATTTATATATTTGCATGTTTCATGTTGGGGTCATAAATATTTACAATTTATAGACCTCTTAATTATGATGTAATGCCCTTCTTTATCTCTTGTTACAGGACTTGTTTTAAAATCTAGTTTGTCTGATGAAATATGCCTACTCCAGCTTTGTTTTGATGTCCATTATGTAAATTTTCTCTTTTTAAAATTAAAAAATTTTTAAATGTTTATATATTTTTGAGAGAGAAAGAGAGACAGAGACAGAGTACAAGGGTGGGGAGGGGCAGAGAGAGAGAAGGTGACACAGAATCAAAAGCAGGCTTCAGGCTCTCAGCAGTCAGCACAGAGCCTGATGTGGGGCTCCAGCCAATGAACTACAAGATCATAACCTGAGCTGAAGTCAGACTCCTAACTGACTGAGCCACTCAGGGATCCTGTGAAATTTCTATTCTTGTGGTTTTAAAAGTGCTGTAACTATTCCATGAATAATTATTGATATTTTCTTCACTTCTGAAAAAGTAATTAAAAGATTGTCAGTTATAGAATTTTATCAAGTTGAAGCCACTTTTAAATTGTTTTTCTTAATATTAAAGTGTCTCTTAACCTTTGTCATAATGTTTAGAAGAACCAAATGACATCTTTTTTTATCTTAGCAATAAAGTTATCCCTTTTAATGTCTCTGTTCTTTTTTTTCCCTAATATAATTTACCCCCAAATTGGCTAACATACAGTGTGTACAGTGTGCTCTTTGTTTCAGGGATAGATTCTTGTGGTTCATCACTTACATCCAACACCCAGTACTCATCCCAACAAGTGCCCTTCTCAGTGCCCATCACCCATGCAGAAGCTAGTAATTAGGGCACCTGGACGGCTCAGTTGGTTAAGTGTCCAACTTCAGCTCAGGTCATGATCTCACAGTTTGTGGGTTCAAACCCCATGTCAGGCTCTGCACTGGTGGTACAGAGTCTGCTTGGGATTTTTTCTCTCTCCCTCTCTCTGCCATTTACCCACTTGTGCTCACTCTGTCTCTCCCAAAATAACTAAATCAACTTAAAAAAAAGAAGCTGGTAATGTTAATAGCTTTCAGATATTCTCCGAAAAATCTCATCTAACTACAGCCACAATTTAAAGCATCAATTTGTGGGGCTCCTGGGTAGCTTAGTCGGTTAAGTGTCTGACTTCAGCTCAGGTCATGATCTCATGGCTCATGGGTTTGAGCCCTTGAGCCCCATGTCAGGCTCTGTGCTGACAGCTCAGGGCCTGGAGCCTTCTTCAGAGTCTGTGTCTCCCTCTCTCTCTGTCCCTCCTTCTGTTCAGAGTCTCTGTCTCTCAAAAAATGAATAAAAACGTTAAAAAAATTTAAAAATGCACAAATCTGCTTTTATCAATGTGTTAAATTATACATTGTTTCTTGAGGGAAATGTATTTTAAAGGTTAAATAGTTAATGTTCAAGCAAACTTTTATTTATTTATTTATTTTAATGTTTATTTTTGAGAGAGAGAGAAACAGAGCGCAAGTGGGGGAGGGGCAGAGAGCGAGAGAGACACAGAATCAGAAGCAGGCTCCAGGCTCTGAGCTGTCAGCACAGAGTCTGACATGCGGCTTTAACCCGTGAACCATGAGATCATGACCTGAGCTGAAGCTGGATGCCCAGCCAAATGAGCCATCCAGGTGCCCCTCAGATATTATTTAATGATTGTGCAAATGAAAATGTTACCTTTTCTACAAATTCTACAACATTGTTTTTTCCTTACAACCTAATCTGATTTTTGCTTTTTTTCTCCAGTTTAAGGCCAATCCTCCTGCTGTGAATTTCAAACTAACTGGAGAGACAGATGGCATATTTCAGATACAGCAAGATGGACTTTTGTATCATAACAAAGCCCTGGACAGAGAAACAAGAGCTGTTCACAAACTCCAGGTGAATTGAAACCAGACAAAGGAATCTAACTCCAACCTCTCTGAGCATCCTTTGTCCTGGAAGTATCACTGGCACTGGCATGTCTTTCACAGGATCCTGTTACGCCTCCCTTGACATTAATGTCATGCTTTGCAAACCTCATTTGTCAATTTTTTTACCAACTACAAAGAGATACACCTTTGGGTATGACAAAGAGACCCTCTTCCTCAGGCTTTTTAACCAGAGTAACCCAATTTAAATTACCAAGCCCCTCAGAAGACATTACTTGCCCAAGTATGGCCATGCTCAAGCACCTGGATCAAAAACAAGCCAGAACTTCTCTGTGATTTCACTGATATCTTCCTGTGGTTGTTGTGTGGGCTTTGGATCCACAGAGAAGGCAGCATCAGTGGTAGGATGGGCTCCCGTGGGCCTTGTAAGAAGCAGAAGCAACCAATGGTCAGGGGATCTGAATAAAGAGAACTTCTCCCTCTTTGTCCTCCTTACTTTTTCATGGTTTATATCTGAATACATGGGAATGGCAGAGAGTTAATCGTAGAAAAAAAAATAATAATAAGCAAAAGTTCCCTGTCTGGTAACTTCTGTTGGCTTTGCAAGTTGACCAGTAAAATACTCTGTAAGAGGACATGGCACTTCCATAGCCTTAAGAGTCAAAGTGTTCTTATTTAACTAACTCCAACTATTTAGAAAAGAAGCATGTCCAGTGTCCAGTATACCTTACTGCTAGAAGAACAAAGTCATGATTAGCTGGATTTAACTGATAGGGTCCCTGTTTTAGTAGCTCCCAACATGGGCTTTTATGGGTGTTTTTCACCCCTACAGTCACAAGGCTATTGGATCTTTGAGCTCCAGTTTCCTTTAACTGGCTTTTGAATGTGTGATATGAAGTTCAGACTCATCAAGGTGGTTATCTTTTCCTTTCTACACCAGGTCTCAGCCCTGGATGCTTCTGGAGCTATAGTGGAGGGTCCAGTTCCCATCACCATAGAAGTGAAGGACATCAATGACAACCGGCCCACATTTCTCCAGCTAAAGTATGAAGGCTCAGTAAGACAGAATTCTCGCCCAGGTAAAAGACAGGAGTCTGGAGATATATATGGAAAGGTAGAAGAATATCAGGCAGAAGGGGCAGATTTGTATGGCTAACCACTGCAGCTATCACTCATTAAGCACTTTCTGTCATATTTAAATCTCACAACAGTCCTCTAGCGGTTACTTTATTATCTCCATTGCTCTCAGACACGGTATCTCAGCTTTGGCACTATTGACATCTTGGACCTGCTGTTTGTCTTTTTGTCAGAGACCGTCTGTGCACGTTAGGATGTGTAGCAGCATCCCTGCCATCTACTCACAGATGCTGTTAGTAACCTCTCTCCCTAAGCTGTGACAATAAAAATGCCTTCAGACATTGCCAAATGTCACCTGGGGAGCAAAATCACTCCAGCTGAGAACTATGATTCTACAATGAGCTTTAGAACACTTTAGAGCTGGGGCACCTGGGTGGCTCAGTTGGTTGAGCATCTGACGTTGGTTTTGGCTTGGAAAATGAGCTCATGGTTTGCGGGTTAAGCCCCATGTTGGATTCTGCACTGGCCAGTGCAGGAGCCTACTTGGGATTCTCTCTCTCCCCCTTTCTGTGTGCCTCTCGCCCATTTGCTGTCTATCTGTCTGTCTGTCTCTCTCAAAATAAATAAACTATATAAAAACTATATAAAAAAAAAGAATACCTTAGAGCTCTGGGACACTCAAGAATACTAAAATGAGATTACTCTTTTACATTCTCCCAGAAATCTACTTGCTTATGGTCACTGCTGGCTCCCAGGTCTTTTCTTCTCTTACTTGCAACTTCTACTTACAGTCCATCCCTTTACTATGTTTCTACCCTTCATTTACATTAAAGCCCTCCATCAAGGCGTAGGTGTGTGCTGCAGGCTTTATTGGAGATTTGGGGAGATGAAGGAGCATTATGTCATAATATGAATATGAAGAAAACAAATGTGAATATTAGACTTCTGATTTTTCATAAAGACTCTTGGCCATTTCCACCAGCTCAATGTCAAATTTCCTTTGATGTTACTTAATCTTGTCTCTCTTTCTTCAATGCTCACTTCCAGTAACTCAGGAAGAATATTCCTTACACTTTATTATGTGGAGCAGTTTCACTCTCTGTCCCTGAGATCACAACGAAAGACTCATTTATGAATTCTGCTAAATAAGAATCTTCCAAGTCTTACCGTTTATCTCTTCACCAGTGGGGTCTTCTAGATCAGTGGTTCCCAAACTTCTTGATCTCATGGCTCCTGTGTTCTTTCAAGAATTATTAGTAACTCCAAAAGTCTTTTGAATATGTGGGTTGTATCCAGTGATGTGCTAATAAATGTTTAATAGTTTTCTCTCTGAGGGGAGAGCCCTGATCTATAGCGTTTTCCAATTTCTGTGGTATAAATACTCCCACCATGGCTTATTTTAAGCTACCAATGGTGTTAATAATTGGATTACAAAGTTTCTGGAAATTCAACCATTGGCTTTCAAGAGCTGGCTCTAGTACATCACTGATTATCAATATTTACCATATTAGAAATTTAAAAAAATTAATTCTTTGTAAGTAATCATAAACATATTTTAATGAAAATAACTATTTTCAAAAGGAATGATTAAGATAAGAATATCTTTGCTTTAATCTTTGCACATCTCTTCAATGACTGGATCAATTAACTGAAAACAATTAGATTCTCATGTCTTTTTCCATCCATTCTGTTGCCATATGCTGTTTCACTTTAAGCTTATGAAGAAAAACTGGCCTCACACAGATATACAATTGGAAAAGGGAGGGGTATTGTAACCGCATTTTCAGATAACTGGATATTCTTTGATACTATACCAGAACTCAACAAGTGCTGGTTTTTTCAAGGCTGGTGACAATGTGAAATATGAAACTATACAAAAGCCCTTTTTTTGATACTCCTTTATGCTAAAATCCATCAAATTATCTTGTGTTTGACTGGATCTTTTACATGTGCATGACTCCATCAAACCTAAAATAATCTCAAAGACCCCTACAAATCCCTGGACCATACTTCAAGAAACCTCACCCCAGGGGAAGGAAGCAGAGTAAAAATTTATTTCCCCACTGGAATACAGTATGGTACCTTCCCCCATCCTATCTCTGCCTCTTACAAGCTAAAAGTGGCTATGGTTGGTTTGGATTTCAATTAACATATTTTTACTCTCTGAATATGTTTTGTTAAACAGGAAAGCCCTTCATGTATGTCAATGCTACAGACCTGGATGACCCAACTACTCCCAATGGTCAGCTTTTTTATGAAATTATCATCCAGCTTCCCAAGATCAACAATGTGATGTACTTTCAGATCAACAACAAAACAGGGGCAATTTCACTTACCCAACAAGGTAGGTCAAGTGATGCCCTCAAAAGACTGTCTGAGTCAGAAAAAGGGACCCAAGTCCGTGTTACCCTTGGAGACATTTCCTTTTCTCTTTTTTCCTATTTCCCACAGGATCTCAGGAATTGGATCCCGTTAAGAATGCTTTCTACAGTCTGGTGGTCTCAGTGAAGGACATGGGAGGCCAGAGTGATCATTCCTTCAGTGACAGCACATCTGTGAATATTGTGGTGAAGGAGAATATTTGGAAAGCACCAGAGCCTGTGGAGATTGTAGAAAACTCAACTGATCCTCACCCCATCAAAATCACTCAGGTAGTGTCCAAAGAATGTCTCTAGACTACAATAACTTTTTAAAAAATTCATTTACTTATTTTTGAGAGAGAGAGAGTGAGTGAGCACAGCCAGGGACAGGCAGAGAGAGAGAGAGAAAGAGAGAGAGAACCAGTGAAGAGCCTGACACCAGGGCTCAAACCCATAAATTGCAAGATCATGACCTGAGCCGAAGTTGGATGCTCAACCAACTGAACCACCCATGTGCCCTTCAAGTCAATGAGATAAATGGCCTCACTTTGTAGAGGCCCTCCCTCACGGTCTTCACTGATATAGTTATTGGGTACATTTTTACATAGCATAATTATAAAACAAACTAAATAGACAAAGTCTCTGGCCCTGAGTCTCTGGAGTTTATTAGTTTATTATCACGTGTAAACTCTGGACTTTACCAACTTGGATTCTGATACACACACATACAAGCTTTAAAAGAGAATTGTACTCACCTTCACCTTCCAAGTAGATACCACTAATGTATACGTACATGATTTGAATAGGAGTTGCGAATATGTTTGAAAGACTGCTTCTTATTTCTTGTGAGAAAATTTCTATCCAATAGACTCATCCCATCGTAGACTGAAGGACAGACATAGGACTGGCTAAGAGGAAGAGTTGAGTAGGCAACCTGCGCCTTTGGAGATCACCCTCCTACAACTCCATCTCCTATATGTACCTCTACTCTTCATTCAAATGTCCCCCCTCTTCCCTCCTCTGTGGCTGGTGCTCTTACCCTTGATCCCCTCCTACCTTAGATATGGGAAATCCACTCCTACGGCCACCCAGATATGATCTTTACTGGAAGATCACAGGGTTCCTTGACATGAAAACTGTGGGTTAGTGAAAGAGCACTGGATTTAGAAGCAGATAATGAAAACTGGCATACTTGCTCCATTATTTTAATGATTGATCATGAATAACCCATTTAACTCTTCTGAGCCACAGCTACTCTTCAATAAAATGGGGATAACAATACCTCTCTTGTTGTTGTGAAGAGTAACTCAGTGATAGTATTTGTGAACATGGATAAAAGGTATTAATGTTATGCGTCTCAGTCTGTAGTTCCCCTAAGATTTTTTTCTGAATGATGTTGTTAAGGGGTCCTGGAATGGCCCATCCCATCATATTCTATTGTCATTCTATTTTTTAAATGTTTTATTTATTTCTGAGAGAGAGAGAGAGAGAGAGAGAGAGAGCAGGGGAGGGTCAGAGAGAGAGGGAGACAAAGAATCTGAAACAGGCTCTAGGCTCTGAGCTGGGTGTCAGCACAGAGCCAGACATGGAGCTTGAACCCACGAACTGTGAGATCATGACCTGAGCTGAAGTCGGATGCTTAACCGACTGAGCCACCCAGGTGTCCTATATCTATTGTCAATCTTAAAAGGATTTTTATTTATTGAAATATTGAATTAATGAACTTCACCTTTAGGGGGAAAAAAAGAATGAAAGCAAGAGATAATTGTGCTTTACTAGCTAAGAAAATGTGTCAGGATTCACAGCCATGCGAATTTCAGACTTGGGGTCTTTACTAAAGTCTTATTTATTATTTAGGTTATCCCTATAAGGACTTAGAAATGCTGAAAAGAGCATCCATGCTAATTCGTTCACAGGGCTGTCAAAGTAAAGAAATTAGAGGTGTTATACCTGAAATCCAGGCCTGAGGAAAGTGCTTTGTATATCTTGAGACCCAGGAGGAAGAGGAGAGGGTACAGCTCAAGAGAAAAGAAGTCAACTGAATTTTTAGGACACAAGGGGACCTCTCTTAGAACCAAGAACATGGTCTTTGGCTTGACAAGAGGGTAGTGTTTAAATAGCTAACAAGGGGCTAGGGTGCTTCCTTGATACCCTTCCCAAGCTGGTTTGAGAGAATAGTTTAGTCTGGAAGTTTCATATAACCGTAGGAGCGTGGGCAAGTCACTTAAACCTCGTGCCCTAGTTTCCTTATTTATAAAATGGGTATAACAATAGTTTCTACCTCTCCACCTCCTCGAGCTCTTTGAGAATTTAATGAAATAATACATAAGAGTGTTTAGAATTGTGTCTAACATGTGGCAAACCCTCAGTGGGTGTTTTTATTGGTATTAGAATGTCAGAGAAACCAGGTTCTGTCTCTAGCAAGCTGACTGATCTTACCATTGAGTTAATTTTTTTGCCAAGTTGTTTATGAACAACTCTAGGAGTTGGCAATTATTCTTATCTTTGGAGACTTTAAGACTAAATATTTAGGGGAGGAAGGCACTTTATTTATGTACTATTTGTCTTGCTTAGATAATGGCATGGAGAAGGGTTTAGAGTGTCTCCTATTGTTATCACCATCTCCATTGTTGAGTTTTAGAAGCTTGTCATATGTCACGGATTTGTTCTCAGATGGTAGCACCTGCAAACTACATTTTGTTTCTTAAACTGATGTTTCATGGATATGAAGTCTATGTGGTCAGTCTCAAAAGAAAAACCCACAAATTCTTTAAAGATTCACAAAGAACTGCTTTAGAGAAGAAAAACACCCCTATATGCTTATGCTGAGCAATATAACTTGGTAAAAAAAGAAAAAAAATGCTTAATTTTGGTTGAATATGAAATAGTTCACAGACATAAAAACAGGATAGTAAGAGATTTCAAACTGAATACCAGAAAATTGTTTATCCATTTCTAATTCTCTTGGTCCTGATAAATCATTCCTCACCATTCACTTTGGATCCTGTAGGTGCAGTGGAATGAGCCAGGTGCACACTACCTCTTAGTTGAAAAGGAAAAGATGCCAAGTTTTCCATTTTCAATTGACCAAGAAGGAAGTATTTATGTGACTCGGCCCTTGGACCGTGAAGAAAAGGATTCGGTGAGTCTGGCAGGAGTTTCTGTGCCTCCGGACAACTAAGTGCAGGATCTGTTTTACCTAAAAACAACCACAACAACATCACCCCCAAACTGTGTTCTGAACTCCAGTATATTATTTCTCTTAAAGACATGAGAGCATGGCCACACCAACTCATTTCACTTTTTCTTGTTTCCCAGTTCTAAGTAAACTGAAAATAAAGGGGGAAATTAAATAGCTGTTTTCTCTGCCTTTTAAAGGGGATGATGGAGGAGACCTGTCTTAACACTGATCTTCCTGTTGTAGTATGTTTTTCATGCCCTGGCAAAGGATGAGACTGGAACACCACTTGCCCACTCGCTGCAAATTCGTGTGAAAGTTAAAGACATTAATGATAATCCACCTACATGTCCATCTGCGGTGACTGTGTTTGAGGTCCAGGAAAATGAAAATATGGGTAAGAGATGAGAGCTGTTCCAAGCTGTGTAACTGTCCACCATATGTTACCTCTGTTATCCTTTTCTCCTTTCTACCAGGTGATGGGTGGGCAGGTATGCCTGGTCGCGGGTCTGTTGCCCATGTCTAGCACAGCATAGATATTGAATGCACTTTGGACTCACGTAGGTGCAGTATTTTGGCTCAAACAATATGTGGGTGGTGTTCTTATATTGGAGCTTTTGTAACTACTACCACCACTACTACCACTATTACTACCACTGCTACCACTGCTGCTACTACTACTACTACTACTACTACTACTACTACTACATTGTTACCACTACCACTATTATGATGACCACTATGTATGCCAGTATCCTGTATACATACGTTAGGTTATCTCATTTACAAGGTTTTTCCATACGTTCTTATTTGTCCTTCTAACAAGCAGAGAAAATCTCATCAGATTTGCTAAATAATTTAAATAATCATTTACATCTGATGTCAGATACACTACAATAAGTAAGCACTACAAATGGAAGTTGACTTTTGACCCTTGATTCTCCCTTTCTAGGAATCAAATAATAGTTCAGGGTGCTGGTAGATGAAGTTCAAGTCCTTCCTGTTTTTTCCTTTTGTTCTTGATTTGCTTTGTTTCTTTTCACTGTGTTGAATGAGAACTTTAGTTTTGTACAGGGGACAACCACTATAAGAACATTATGATTTCTAGGAGCTTTTTTTTTTAAAGTTTATTTATTTTGAGAGAGAAATAGAGAGAGCACATGCACGGGAAGTGCAGAGAGAGAAGAGAGAGAATCTCAAGCAGGCTCCCCACTGTCAGCATGGAGCCTGATGTGGGGTTTGAACTCACAGACCACAAGATCATGATCTGAGCTGAAACCAAGAGTTGGATGCTTAACTGACTGAGCCCCCCAGGTACTCCTGATTTCTGGGAGTTTTAGGACTTCCCTGGATTTGGGACAACTCTTGTCTGCTACCCCATGGTAATGAGCCCATTGATTGAACAGGCTGGCATTTCTTGAAATATATTTTTTTTAAATGTTTTATTTATTTCTAGGAGAGAGAGAGAGAGACAGCGTGAGCAGGGGAGGCTCAGAGAGAGAGGGAGACACAGACTCTGAAACAGGCTCCAGGCTCTGAGCTGGCAGTCAGCACAGAGCCCGATGCGGGGCTCGAACCCACAAACCGCGAGATCATGACCTAAGCAAAAGTCGGACGCTTAACCGACTAAGCCACCCAGGCGCCCCTTCTTGAAATATTTTTGTCTGTTGTTTCGTGCAAGATTAGCAGTCTCTTCTGACTGCTACTCCTAGGGCTTTGCTGTCCTTGTAAGCAGATCCTCCCATACCTTGTGGACCTCCTCATCATTTTCTTTTGATCTCTCTACTCTTCTTGCTACACATTTTTGACACAATGAGTGCCATACTGGCACCTTGATGGGCATTGCTTCTGTGGCTTATTTGTTCAATACTCATGGGTGTTTCTTTTTTCCTTGCTGTCAGGAGTTCTAAATAGGTTACCTATTGTCCCTGTGTTCTGCCCAGGTCCTTTCTTTTTCATTTATTCTAATTCTTGCTGTAGCAGGAAGGGTTAAGTGATAGCTCAAAGGATTTTAGTTTATTATACGGAAGAATCTTCCAACAGTGACAGCTGTGTAAGAATGAAATATATGACAATAGTCAGGAAATAATATGGCATCACCCTTTTTGAAAACCTCCCAAATTTCTGGTCTGTGATGCTGAATGAAGAACTTTCCAGATGATCACTCAAATCTCTTTGTTTAGGGCCCAATATTTAGTGTATTAGTTGTCTATTGCTACGTAACAAATGGCTCCCAAACTTCAGTTTCAAACAAATATTTATTATATCACAGTTTCTGTTAGTCAAGGATCAGAGTGTAGCTCAGTTGGGCACCTTTGATTCAGAGGGAAAGCTTGGGAGTGAGGGGCCAGGAGAGCTTGATAAATGGTGAGCCAGATGAAAGTCAGTACTTTTATAATCTAATCTCTGAAGTGAAATCCATCACTTTACCATATTCCATTCATTAGAAATGAGTCACTAGGCCCAGCCCACACTCAAGAGGTGGGGGTTACACCAGAGCATCAATATGGCAGGGATCCTTGGGAACCCAGTTTTAAAAGCTGCCTACCTTTGGGAAGAGGATAGCACTAGTTTTCTGTCACTGATGAGGAACTCATTGTTGGTAGAATAAATTGTTCAGGGGCCCAGGAGGCTATCTGCTTCTCTAAAGGTAAGAATTTATTTTGTAGTTATATTTAATGAAGGGTCAAATGGTAGATACAATGGACCAGAAATTCTTATAAATCAACATAGATTGAGTCTATTCTCTCTATTTATCCTAAATAAAGATTTAATATCTTGAGTGTCTTCTATTAACCAAAATCTTGTAGCACTCATGTCCCCAAGTTTTAGCAATGCCAATATTAATTCTGAAATCCCACTTGTTACCAAGTTCTGTGTGCTCATACAGGAATTTTCACTTCTCCTAAAAGCCCCACCTCCCTAAAGCATTTCTGAATGCCCCCAAGAGATGCTGTATACACCTCTGAATCAATTTGCCACCACTTGTTCCTAGCTTTTGTCACTCAGAGACATGGCTCTCCTTTTACTTCTGGCTCACCTGAAATGCTCTCTGCTCCCACTGAGTAGCACCCTCTACTGGGATTTCCCCAGTCACTGATGTCAAGAGTCCTCCTGGTGCCTCTGACAGCTGGAATTTTCCTGTGAGGTGGGAGAAGAACAGTGTCCTCTGTGTTACACTTACTTGCTAAGAGGAAAGGTCCAAGTCAGGGCTGCTCAGACCACAGAGAATCACAGAATTTAGTAAGATATCTTTCATTCCAACATGCATATTTTAAAGGCCAGATGTATGCCACAAAGGTGACTTGGTTTTAATGGATTCAGAAATAGCAGCTACTAAAATATTTGCCAGTGCCCTGTTGATCACAAGACCCCCTCCCCAGCCCACAAGACATGTCTTCATGGGTCTGGCTCCATTGTAGACATAACATGCATACTTATCTACCCTCCCTGTCAAAAAAAATCTTCAAATTTCCATGTCAGTCAGTCAATGCAAATTGATTGGGGAAGGGGTGAAACTTAACTCTTTGAATATATTTGGATATATTCAAATTTTAGCCCCAAAGTAGAACTTTTACTGCTTGTTGAGAAACCCCAGTCCTCATTTCACAGAGCAAGATGATCCAGATGCTATTAGAACTCACTCAGAACTAGAGGGAGCAGTGAGTCATAGTCTCTGACTTCTGGAACTCCCTGGACCGAAACACTCACCAGAATAAAATACATGGGGCTATAAACTGCAGCAAGGTGGGGGATGAGTGCCTGTTCTTTGCCCTGTGTTATCTCTGGGGTGGGGTCAGTCTCTGCAACCATTGCATAAAGTTGCTTAGAAGCAGGCCACTGTTGGCTCATCCTTGCTTGGTTATAGCATTATTCTTGTCTATTAGTGTCCAAGGAGGTCTGTAACAAATGACCACAAAGTTGGTGACTTCGAACAACAGAAATGTATTCTCTCACAGTTCTGGGGACTAGAAGTCTAAAATCAAGATGCCAGCTAAGAGAGCATTCTTCCTTGCCTCTTCTAGCTTCTGGTGGCTCTTGGCACTCCTTGGTGGCTTATGGCATAACTCTAGTCCCTGCATCCTCCTTCACGTGACCACCTCCTCCGTGTGTGTCTTGTGTCTTGTCTTCTAGTAAGAACCGCAATCACTAGATTTAGCCTACTTTAAATTCAGGATGACTTCATCTCAAGATCCTTAACTAATTACATCTGTAAAGACTCTATTTCCAAATAAGGCCACATTTGAGGTTTCAGATGGACGTGAGTATTTGTAGGACACTATTTGTTCCGGGCTGAATTGTGTCCCCCCTAAAATGCATATGGTGAAATCCTCAGTATCTCGAAGGGGAACTATTATTTAGAACTAGGTTCTTTAAGAAGGTAATTAAGTTAAACTGCTGCCATTAGTGTGGGCCTTGATGTAACACAACTGGTATTCTTCTAAGAAGAGAAAATCTGGACTTAGACATGTACAGAGGAATGGCCATGTGAAGACACGGGAAGATGGCCATCTAGAAACCAAGGAGAGAAGTCTTAGAAGAAACCAACCCTGCCAACACTTTGATATTAGACCTTTAGCCTTCAGAAGCTATGAGAAAATAAAGTTCTTTTGCTAAATCTACCCAGTCTGTGGTACTTTGTTATGCCGGCCCTGCCAGACTAATATACTGCTCAACATCCTACACTATGGAAAGAGTGAGAAGAGCCAAATAAACCTAAGAACTTTAGTCTGCTACTCAAGTTATTTACAGCACTTTCTAGGAACCTATTTATCCAGTGAAACCATTAAAAAAAATTTTTTTTAATGTTTTATTTATTTCTAGGAGAGAGAGAGAGACAGCGTGAGCAGGGGAGGGTCAGAGAGAGAGGGAGTCACAGACTGAAACAGGCTCCAGGCTCTGAGCTGGCAGTCAGCACAGAGCCCGACGCGGGGCTCGAACCCACGAACCGCGAGATCATGACCCAAGCGAAAGTCGGACGCTTAACCGACTAAGCCACCCAGGCGCCCCTCCAGTGAAACCATTTTTAACATAGTAGATTAAATAGAGTCTGTAATGGATGGATTCCCTTTATTCCTTTTCCACAGGTAGCAATATTGGGACTTTTATTGCCCATGACATGGATGAAGAAAATACTCCCAACAGTGTTTTAAGGTACAGAATTGCAGATCAAATTCCCGAAATTTCCATGGGAGAACTCTTCCTGATGGATTCCTACTTGGGAGTGGTCCAGTTAGCTGGGCAGTTCTTGAAGAAGCAAGATGCTCCACAATACAACTTGACAATAGAGGTGTCTGACAAAGGTTAGTATCATGTTCACTGCCAAGAGTGAAAATATTGTTTTCCTTCTAGTTATGATTTGTTAGGCTGCTCTAATGCCTGCGTGTATTACAGGATGCCATTTGAGAGTTCTTCCTTCCTTTGTAAAGCACACATAGAGCATAAAGGCAGTTGGTCCAACATGATAAAGGCCAGAGTTACAGTTCAGGCATCAGAACCATCAGATCACAATACAAACCTAACACTGAATGAAGGAGAGAAGGAAAGAAGGCTGGTGGGAGTACCATAGATCATTAAGAGAAAGAAAGAAAGAGAGAGAGAGAGAGAGAGAGAGAGAGAGAGAGAAAGAGAGAAAGAAAGAAAAGTTGGCCAAGGTCATTGGGAAATCAAAGGTTAGCCATCAAAGGAGTGTATGATCTCCTTGAACATGCCTGCCTTGGCCTGCCTGCCTTGCTCAGTCTCTGGCTGGGGCAGCCAATGGGAAGGGAGGCCTCACTGCCACCGTGCTGATGGATTTCAGAAGTTCTCTGTTGTTGGAAGTCAGCCAGGCATGTTCTCCTGGCTGCTGTGGTCACGAACCAGCCTATTAATTGTATTTTCCGATTCTCCCTTTCATACTCCAAGGGCTCTATTGTATGAAAGTTGGGGAGAAATGCATTTTTGGGGAAATTCTATCTTCTATCAGCTTCCAGTTAGCCATTTGATATCATCAGGAGACACTGTTCCTTACTCCCGTACAATTTCAAAGCAAGTGGTTCTTAATCTTTGGTGGCCCCAAGACTCTTTGAAACTCTGATGAAAACTGTGCACTCTCAGAAATACACACATTTTCAGACAAGTGTGCACATACATACAAAACACATGTATTCAGAGCCAGATTTATTTCAGGGGCACACACACTCCTAGGTTAAGAATCTTTCTTTGAGTCAATGAGCACCGAATCTCATATGACCAAATAGTTCAGTAACTGTTATGCTATGAGTCATAGATTATATAGGTACAGAGAAGAAGAGGGCATCATTTCACACCAATATTCACCTTTCCCCCTTTATATGGATGTCGAATATGAAAAGAATTAGGGTTTAACAGACCCCTAATATGGACTTTTTTGGAAGTTAGTAATTTGGCAAATATTGATGGCCTGATATATATCTAGCATTATGTTAAGAGATACAACAGAAGTGAGTATAATAAATCATCCCTTCCTATGATGAATTAACAGTGTCACACCATTAGCCATCCAGTCTTTCAGCAAACAGTTATTGAACACTCACCTTGCATAAGATGCCATTCAAGGTATTGAAGATACACAGGTGAATAAGACACAAAGTCTGTCTTCAAGGGGCATTTCATGATAAAGGAGCTGGACATGTGGATAAATAAATTACAAGAATCGTGTACAAAGTACCCCATGAAGGAAATGAGTGACTCAGTGGAGGGAGAGGGCAGGTAAGGCTTTCTGGAAGAGGTCTCATGGAGCTGAGTTTTGAAGGATGGATATGACAAGTTATAAGATAGTGCAAGGCTTATAGAGGAGATGAAATTCCATCTGCAAATGCGTTGAGACCTGAAGCAATTTGAGGCATTAAGAGCATAAGGTGGAAATCAGATTATAAATTGTCTATGTTCATGAGTACCCCTATAGAAAATATGGGCCAGATCATAAAATATTTATACATAAATATATGTGTGTGTGTATGTGTGTTGTTGGAATGAAACATTCAATTGTACACTATTATAGCCTAGAGACTAGGTTTAATTAACATAGTTTTACATAAAACCCAGGGCCAGGAGCCCCACTGCTGGCCCAAGTAAGGCTTGTGCAGAGCAAGGAGCCAGCGAGTTCAGGTCCTGAGACCACCCCTCCCCCATCCTCCCTGCCCCCCTCCCCCCAATGTTAGCCATTCTTGTTGTCTGCAAATAATTTGGGACTGACCCCAGCTTTCATCAGCATCCATTACTGTAATTCGATTGTTATTATGTCACAAGCCTGGCCTCATATCTGGTGCTTTGAACACCGTTTATTCCTGAGTGTATTTGTCAGGATCCTAGCAGCAAACAGCTCCTCAAAAGGAATAATCCAGAAGAGTTTGAAGAAGGGGTTATTTGTAAAGGTTGAAAGCAAGGTTAAGGGAAACCAGTGCGAGGTGTGAAGCACAATAGACAGCATGCCTTCCAAGATGATGGGGTGGGAAAGGGTGAGAGGAGGGAGCATTCCTGGAAGGGAAAAGTCCTGTACCTGTGCCTATAGAAGAGGCTGCTGGCAAAGGGGAACTGCCCCAGATTTCTCCTGCCCCTCCTCCCAACTCCTATCAGTGCTGCCATTGGCAGAACCAGGGTGTCCACCATGTAGTTAGTTCCCGAGGTCAGCCTCCCGGGGCACAGAGCAGGGTGAAAGGTGGAGAGCAGACAGAGAGGGCAAAGGGAGCATGTGGAGTTGAATTCTGGCTCAGCCACTAGTTAGCGTGTGACCTTGGTCAGCTTATCTAACTTCTGTATCCTGTGGCATCCTCATTCATGAACTAAATGAGAATGGTGATAGTACCTGCGTCACAAAATTAGTCTGAAGATGAAATGAGTAATGCTGGTAAAGCACTGAAACAGTGCCGGGTACACAGAAGGTGCTGACGATTTGTGTTACAATAAGAACCTCAGTTCTGTTGTCATTGACTATTCATTCATTCATTCATTCACTTATTCATTCACCCATTCACTTATATTTTAGAGAGAGAGAGAGAAGAGAATGCAAGTTGGGTAGAGGGGCAGAGGGAGAGAAAGAATCCCAAGCAGGCTCCACACTCAGTGCAGAGCCTGACACGTGGCTCGATCCCATGACCCTGGGATCACGACTTGATCCAAAGTCAAGAGTTGGATGTTCAACTGACTGAGCCATCCAGGTGCCCAGTTATCAACATTTTATAGAGCAACTGAGGCACAGAGATCTTGAGCGACACACCCCAAACTCTTACACATCTGATAAATGACAGAGTCAGATTTTAACAGTGGAACTCCAGAGCCCTGAGTCTTAACTATCATACAACACAGTACGTCATGGCTTAGAGCCATGGTGACCCCAGCAAAGAACCTGTCACATTGTTTCTCATTCTGGACATTTCCCTCGGCACCCCATCCTCATCTGTATTCTGTGCTCATCTTGGACCTAGGTTAAACCTGCTCCCTCTGACCAGATCTTTGAATAGTCAAGCCCACCCCTCAAAGCCTGTGTAGTTTCCCCAGGGTTCCATGAGCTACCTCTGACCCCCTCTTGCCTCCTTCAGGCTGGGTAGCCAGGCTGTTTGAAGAGGGCTAACTGTACTATTTCCTCCCTCATTTGGAGGAAAGGGAACAGGCACCCAACTCTCCCACCATAGAGGACAGAGGAGAAGCAGGATGGTAAGTACTGGAAGTGTTCAAGGAAGGAAATACAGCTAGCTGGCTGGGCTACTCAGGGAAGGCTTTCCAGAAAGATAGCTTTTCACTAGGCTTTGAAGGCTACATACATTTCACTAGTTAGAAAAGAGAGGTTGCTTCACAGGAAAAAAACCCAACCTGTCTTCATCAGGACAAGCCTTACCCAGAAGGGGGCATTTTGGGTCAGGGCGAAGCCCAGAGGACCTTTTTCCAGGGCTTTCTCCAGCCTCCTCCTGGTGGGTACAGGTGGGGATCAGAGAATCCTGTTTCCCTAAAAACTGCATGTCAGTAGCAGAATTCTGGCTGTGGCTGTCATTTCACTTGACAATGTTTTTCTTGCAGATTTCTAATTTTAATGGATGTTTTCTAATGAAAAAGTTTTTTTGTCATATGACTTTGCCTTTCAGATTTCAAAACCCTCTGTCATGTAGAGATCAATGTTATTGATATCAATGATCAGATCCCCATCTTTGAAAAATCAGATGTGAGTATTTTTCATCTGTTTTTTCTTTACTTGGTTCATACTACTTGACCCTTACTTCTACGATAAAGGCACTGTAAATACTTGGGAAAAATTCCAGCCTTTAAAGGCAGCTTTAGTCAGTACACTGGTAACAAACCAGACACCATCTTCAGTGGAAATCTTCAGGGAACAATAGCATTCACTGTTATAGTATCTGGGAACATCTGTTTATAAACTTCTACCAATGGCTCATTTATTCCAAGGGCTTGCTTAAAAGCTGCAACTGCAATCTTTGTCAAATGGAATGGAGTTGAATGGCTACTTGAAGTTTGTCATTATATATTTGTGACAATAAATGGACAAATAAAATGCTCAAACCAGCCTTTTAGTCAAAAATTTCCACTCCTTTTGCAATGATTAGGTGAGAGAAAGGAGAAGAAAAACTAACCTCTCGGTTAAGCCCAAGAAAGATGTGCTTAAGACATTTCCAAGAATTAGGAAAATTGGGCAAAAAGAGCATGACTAAAAGGATCAGTGGAGAGCGTCACAAAAAAATATTTCATGTGTTTTGATGTGGGCTTTAAACTTGGGGGTGGTTTTACCACTGCTTTCCACAAAAGGAATATCTCTCTTGCTTCTAGAGCAGAGGGAAACCCATTTGACTAGATTGTTAGGTCATGGTTGAAGTCAGTTATGGGATAGCCCAGAGCCCTGTGATGATGATCATAAATCAAAATAGGGACAAAGCTGTGACAAAGAAAAGGAATTGATTTATGAGAGGGTTTGGGGCCGCAAGAGGTGTGGCTGGATATAACGTGTAGCGGGCACTGGGGCTACACAAACATGAGGGAAAGAGCCCATTCCTTCTCAGTCTTCAAGAGCCCTTCCGTGTGTTGTGGTTTCCTTCTGGTCCATCTAGACAGTGGTTTCACACTGAGGATGAGAACACCCTGCTTTGAGAGTTAGAAATGCAAACTGGGCTCTCAAGAGAGTGAGTGGGCTTCTGTCATTGCCCCAGGCCTCCCCCTGGGCCCTGCCTATTACCGTCTTTAAGATCATGACACCGAGAGAGAAGATCGGGGGATATTCAGTGGAGATGGTCTAAGCTAATGAGTAAGAACACAGACTTTGGAACTGGACACGCATGGGCTTGAGTCCTAATTCTGTGACTCACTAGCTGTGTGCTCTTGGGTAGGGTTTACCCTTCTAATCCTTTGTTTTTCTGTCACATGGACATGATGATATAGCTACTCAATAATGTGTTTTATTGCTTATCTTTATTGAGTACTTACCATGTGCCAGGCATTCAGGGGGGTTACATGCTTTATCTCTCTCAATCCCCACAGCAAACAGGAAGTAGGTTCTATTACTATTATTTCCATTAAACAGATGATCAACTGAGACTTAAGGAAATTAGGTGACCTGCTTCCAGTCACCTGGCTACTAAGTGACAAGCCTAGGAATTATCCCCAGGCTGTTTGACTCCAAAGTTCAGGCTCTTAACCTCTATCCATTGGTGGATATATTATACATATACATAATATATTAACATATTAACTAAAATAATATATGTACAGTGCCTGCCACAATTTAGGTACTTAATACATAGAAGTAGCTACTTATTTATATGATCACTAGTATAATAATTGCAGTTAGTAAATATATTGCATGTAGGAAGAGCAGTGTATTTTAGAGTCCTACTACTAGCTCAAGACTTGTTTCTTGGTGCCATGTGTATCAGTCTACAAGTATGACTGAAGCCAGAATCAACTGCACCATATTTATCAGTAGGAAAACATGCTTGGTAAGTATTGATATGAACTATGATACGTGTTCATTGTGAAACCAAAGAGACAAAATTGCCCTTTGGCAATTCTGCTTGATGACAGTGGACATTCTCACTTCCTTCTCCTGGTTTTTTTTCTTTTTCCTTTTTTTTTTGTTAGTATGGAAACCTGACTCTTGCTGAAGACACAGCCGTTGGGTCCACCATCTTAACCATCCGGGCCACAGACGCTGATGAGCCATTTACTGGGAGTTCTAAAATCATGTATCGTATCACACAGGGAGACGATGAGGGGCAACTGGGGATTGATACAGATCCCCAAACCAATGTTGGATATGTCATAATTAAAAAGGTAAATAGCCCCTTTAATTGAATTTTTCTTTTTGAGAAATCAAGTTACT
Source organism: Proteles cristata cristata (assembly GCA_017311185.1). Taxonomy (NCBI): domain Eukaryota; kingdom Metazoa; phylum Chordata; class Mammalia; order Carnivora; family Hyaenidae; genus Proteles; species Proteles cristata. The sequence goes on from JAESUZ010001710.1 coordinate 4,756,231, forward strand.
TAGGAGGGTGCAAAGATCTATGAGCAGAGGTAATGGGTCAGCAGTGACCTTGCAGGTGTAGTGAGGGACTCCTAGAGCACTAAGTCATTCTCATCCACCTGAAAGACAGAAGGCCAAGATTCTAGTTCTGTGTCTGTCACTAACTCAGCAAGTAACCTTTGTGGAGGGAGGTAGGGTTGCCATATAAAACACAGGTGAAACAATATTTTAGAGTAAGGATTTTCCATGCAATATTTGGGACATGGTCATACTAAAAAAAAAAATGTTTGTTGTTTACCTGATATTTGAATTTAACTAGGTATTCTATATGTTTATTTGTTAAATCTTGGGAGTGGGAGGTTTTGCTTAGGGCTTTACTTTACAAGTGTGGGGTATTAGACTGGATGAGCCCTATGAGCCCTTTAGGCTGTAGACCCTCTATTCTAATATGCCAGCCATAGATTCCTCTTTTATAATGACTGGAAATTGGTAGATCTTCTTTCAAGGTTTAATAGACAAGTTTATCCCTTCCTCCTATCCTTCCTGCCAACCCCCTATTTTCATCTTTTATGGTATTGCTAACCTCACTGGCTCTCACTTTATCTTACCTTCTATAAGGACAGGGAAGTCTAGTGCCAAAGTCTAGATTAGTATGGTACCTGCTTCTTTGTACAGGATCTTCCCATCCCTTGCCCATTCTACTCCCATCCCGCACCTGACCATTTTCTCCATGGCTGACTCATCTATGCTTTAGAGCATGTAAATGGTTTACCAGATGACTCAATAGGAAGCAGCACTCAGTGTCATCCAGTATATTTGGAATGAAAAGGGATCAGAGTTACAGCAATAGTGACTCTGTAGGTGTGGTTGAGTGTTGAAAATTTACAGTGCAGTGTGCTCGAGGCTGCAAAAAACGATACTAGAGGAAAGTTTTGGGGTAACATAAAGGAAAGCTGAAGAGGAAGACAAAATAGAATAATGTCACAGAAAATGGATAGAAGCACAGGGAGGAAGGTGCTAGCGTTGAAGGGAGCCTTGGGGCAGAGTGTCAGGATTCTGATCCTGTGATTACCATGTACTTCAGTTCTGACAAAGGGCCTCATTGGGCTCGAGCTCAAGGTTTGTGTTTGGACCAACTCAAGCCATTAGCATCCTGTGTCAGTCTGACATTCGGAAAAGGTGATGTTATAACTCCCCCACTTCTTCATGGCTGTCTTTGTGGAGAAGAACTACAGAAGGAGCAGGTAAATGAAAGGACGGTTTTTAGAGTTAGCAGTGAGTGCTTCAGGAAGCACGCTGACAGGGACAAACAGCTCCCGGTTCGTCTTGGACCAGAGCTCTCTAGGGATCTATGAGAAGCTAGAGGCCTGTTCATCTCAGTACCAATGATTTCCACATGTCAACATATCTTTGTGATGGCTTGTTGTGAACCAGTTTAAGCTAATTTGACCATTTGTGGCTATTGGGCACCTTCAGATACTGGTGACCGTGGATGATGAGTAGCTGGGCACCTTCAGATGTTGGTGACCATGGGTGCGAGCTGTGAGTATCCTCACAGCCTTGGCGTGAGGAGATATGTTACAAGTGAGCAGGCCTCTGACCCATATCTTTTTCATATCCTTATTGTGTTTGTGGTTGTATTCCAAGTGTCTGGAATGTTACATGGCGTGTAGTAGAGTTTGATTAATATTGGTTGACTAGATAAGTAGCTGAATTCTGCACCATATACAATTATTAACAAGCAGGCACAAAAAGAATCATCCAACTTGAGCTTTAGTCCTGTAAAGTCCCAGCTCTCAGTCTCTCAGGCACTGCAATGACAGTATTCTCTGACTGTTCAAAGAAAGGAGATCCTAAACAGAACTGGAGTTCTAGAACTCTGAAGGGTATAGGCTGCTAGATTAGCCAGATGCTCACACTCTTGTTCATGTGATGGCTGAGAGATTATACCATATCTTAAACCAACCTGTGTGTATTACCACTAATATCACCACATCTCTTTGTAAGATCATGCTGCCAATTAATGAACTTTCTAGTGCTGCTTGAGATAGTTGTGGCTCAAGGCCTGCAGTAGTTGGAGTGTGGATCTCTAAGATCTTTTAAATGCTAAGCAACAACTCACCCTAAGGTGTAGATTCTTGATTAGTATACACCAAATGTTAGCCAATAGCCCTTAGGATATATGTATTCACTATGACAGATATACTGTTCTTAGTGTTTTAAATAAATTATACTCAGTATTGTGGCTGCTTGTATATGTCTCAGGCTTCTAATTCTGTATTCATTAAGCTGCTAGGGGAGTACCATTGCTTTTAAACCATTGTGTCAATCATTTTTTAATGTTTAAAACTAGTTAAAAAATTATGGTAAAGAATACATAGCATGAAGTCTATCCTTTAAAATTTTATAGTGTACCTTACCTGTATGCACACTGTTGTATATATAACATATCTCTAGATCTCTTTCATCTAACATAAATGAAACTCTGCATTCCTTGAACAGGAGCTCCCCATCTCCCCAACCCTCCAGCTCCTGGAAACCACCATTTTACTTTCCATTTCTGTAAGTTTGACTATTCCAGGTAGCTCCTTTAAGTGAAATTATATAGTATTTGTCCTTCTGTTACTGACTTACTTCCCTTAGCTTAATGTCCTCAAGGTTCTTCCATGCTGAAGCATATAACAGGATTTTCTTCTATTTTGAAAGGTTGCATAATTTTCCATTATATGTATATACCACATTTTCTTTATCCATTCACCAGTCAACATTTTGATTGTGTCTACAACTTAGGTAGTGTGACTGATGCTGCCATGATCATGGGAGTGCAAATTTCCTGTTTTCAGTTCTTTTTCTTTTATAGTTTTTATTTATTTTGGAGACAGAGAGAGACAGAGCATGAGCAGGGGAGGGGCAGAGAGAGAGGGAGACACAGAATCTGAAACAGACTCCAGGCTGTGAGCTGCCTGTACAGAACCTGATGAGGGGCTCGAACCCACGAATCGTGAGATCATGACCTGAGCTGAAGTTGGACCCTTAACCGACTGAGCCGCTCAGGCACCCCTCCTGGTTTCAGTTCTTTTGGGTAAATGTCCAGAACTGAATTGCTGGATTATATAGCTATTCTAGTTTTAAGTTTTTGAGGAACCTCCATGCTATTTTCCATAGCAGTTGTACCATTTTAATTCCCACCAACAGTGTATGAGGGTTCCAATTTCTCCACATCCTCACCAGCACTTGTTACATTCTTTTTTTTTTTAAAGTGTTTAAACGTCTTATTTAGTTTTGAGAGACAGAGAGACAGAGTACAACAAGGGAGAGGCAGAGACAGAGGGAGACACAGAATTCAAAGCAGGCTTCAGGCTCTGAGCTGTCAGCCCAGAGCCTGACACGGGGCTTGAACTCATGAACCATGAGATCACGATCTGAGCCAAAGTCGGACACTTAACTGACTGAGCCACCCTGGCGCCCCTTGTTATTTTCTTTTCTTAAATTTTACAATACCCATACTAACAGATGTGGTTTTGATTTGCATTTCCTTGATGATTCGTGATGTTGACCATTCTTTAATTAGACCTGTTGGCAGCTATATATTTTCTTTGGAGAAATGTATATATCTTAAGTCCTTTGGCTGTTTCTAAATCAGGTTATTTTTATTAAAAATTTTTTTGGCTATTGAACTGCAGAAGTTTCTTCTTACATGATGCATATAACGTCTCATCAGATATACAATTTGTAAAGTCTTTTCTTGTATTCTGTGGGTTGCCTTTTCTTGCTGCTGCTGATTTCCTTTGCTCTGCAGAAGCTGTTCAGTTTGATGTAGTCCCACTGGTGTATTTTTGCTTTTACTGCCTGTGCTTTTGGTGTCATATCAGGAAACTAAGTTTCTTAATCACATTTCTATCAGCAACTGTTCGTCTGAATGGCAAATGTGCTTACTGCAGACAGAATTCACCGAGGAGCCCACACTGCCCAACTGTGGTCAATTTCTCTTACTGAAGCACTTCTGTATACCTTCTCCTCAGTGTCTCACACTGAGACTCCAGCGGACACAGAACTCAGCTCCACTGGATGGATGAGGTTCGGGCCCCCCAGGGATGGTAGAGCTGGGAACTTGACCCCCAACCTCGGGCTTCTCTAACGAAATGGTTTCTGTTGAGACCTGGTATTGCCACTTACTAGCTCTGTGACTTTAACCAACTGCTGTCAGCTCCCCAAGTCTTGGTTTTCTAATCTGTAGAGATAGGTAAAATGGAGGTACCTTCTTATTGTTGGAGGATTAAATGAGAAAATACATTTATAGCTCTTAATACAGCACTTAGCACATAGGAAACTTAATACATCTCCAGCATTATTTTAATTCTGATTAATTCAAGCTATGGCAGAAGCCAGGATTCTGTCTGTGGGTGATGTGTTTCCCCTCTTGCTGAGGGGGCCATACCTGCCTGATCTAAGAGTGCAGTAGTATGAACCAGGGACCTGCTGACTCAGCCTCTCCAGCAGAGCACCTCATTTTAATAAGGGCCGTGCAAAGAGGAGAACCCCTCCGATCTTTTTCCTTTACTCTCCGACTAATATCACATTTCACTCTGACACTACATGTGTGGATCTTCCACACCAAGCAATTCTTTGACACCAGCCTGAAGTCCTACGATTTAACCAAATTCCGACACGACCTACCTGGAGATAGCACTGACTCCACAGGTTGAGGGCTCAGTTCCATAAGACCACCCCTACTTCAGGCGCCAGTTTCAAACCCCAAGTTGTCACCTATACTTCAGAGAGACTGGCTGTAAGTTGGCTATCTGACTCCCTTCTCAGGTTCCACTACTTGCTAGAATAGTTCACAGAACTCAGAGAAACATTTACATTTACTAATTTTATCATGGATATGATAGAGGATACTGGCGGACAGCCAGATGAAAAGATCCACGGGGCAAGGCCCAGGACTGATCAGTAACTCAGCCCCGAACTTTCTCTCCCCTTCCTGGGGGGTGGGGCCACAAGTGCTAAGCTTCTAATTATGGCTTGGTCCTTCTGGTGAGCAGCCCCCATCCTGAAGCAATCCAGGAGCCCACCAAGAATTGCTTCATTAGAGCAAAAGGCACTCTCCTCACTCAGGAAATTCCAAGGGGCTTATTAGGAGTTCAGTGTCAGGAGCCAGAGGCAGAGAACAATATATATTTTTCTATTATATATATTATAATACATACTTATATATAATACATATGATATAATATATATTTCTATTATATATTTTTTCTATTATTTCACATGTCAAAGTGATGCTTAGGATAATCAAGTTTTAGGAATGCTGTCCTACTCAATATTTACTGCCACCCAGAGTGCTGGCCTATCATGTGGTAGAATATGACAGTCACAGGGCCAAGTGGATGGGTATCAGGAACAGGAAATCCAATCCTTTGAGTCCTGCCTGGCTTATAAATAACTTCTCTGGACCCCCTTTTTAAAATTCAGGGTTTTCTTTTAGCTTTACAATTTTCAAGGCATCTTTTTGTTTTTTAGTTTATTTATTTTGAGAGAGAGAGAGTGGGGAAGGGGCAGAGAGAGAATCCCAAGCAGGCTCCACACTGTTAGTGCAGAGCCTTGATGCAGGGCTTGAACTCACAAACTATGAGATCATGACCTGAGCCAAAACCAAGAGTGGGACCTTTAACCAACTGAGCACCCAGGTGCCCTCAGCTTTAATTTTTTTTTCAATGCAAATTTGTCACTTCTCTGTTGTGGTTAGGCTTTTTGAATTATTGATGTGTGGCCTATTTTTAACCAGCTCAAGCATCATTTTTAAAAATCATGCACACTTTTCTCATCATCAGTCATTGGTGAAAATGTGAAATATCCTCTGTCTCACCTCCTCTCTCTCAGCACTTTTATCTCTGCCCCCGGGTTGAATCTAAATCACCGAGTTTGATCTTTCATGTAGTTGTGGGAAGAGGAATTGTGGCCTGAACATGTTTTTTCAGCTTCTGTGTTGAATATGTCTTGTTAGAGGGACCCAAGACCACCCCAAAAGGCCACAGTGGGTCTCTTGACGTGGCTTTGCAGGCACCTCCCTGTGTTATGAAAGACGACACACAGGGTTTGATAAGGCTTGTCCTTGATTAAGTTCTGCTGATTGTCATTGGCTAACTTAGCATCTTTCATTTCTAATTTTTTCCCTGGAAGATCTGGGTCAGTGTTTTTCCTGATGTGAAAGTTAAGCACACTGATCAGTAGCAGGCTGTTCCTTTCTCATTTGGTCTCCATTCAGTAAGTGTTTAAGGAGCACCGACATCCTCTCGTTACTGGTCTCCCTGTCAGGTGTGGGTATCCTCACATGGCTGCTTCTGCAGTAATTTTCCTAAAACACAAATCTGACCTTGTCAGTCTTGTGTGTAATGCTTCTCTCTGCTCTTGAAGGATAAAGTTCCAGCTCTTTTTCTGGACACACAGTCTCCTCTGTCGTCAATTTCTACTCTCAGTCTCACACGTTCTGTCTTGATAACACAGGCTACCTCCCATTTGCAGACATAGTGTCTCATTTTTTTATCTCCTGCCTCTGAGGGCTGCAGCGATGGAACGGGAAATCCAGGGAGGCCATGTAGGACTCATTTAGCGTGAGGATAGGGTGACCCTACTCGGCCTGAGCTTGGACATGGCTGGACCAGCAAGGAACAGAGTACATCCTTTGTCCACATTGCAGGCTTGCTCTGGGGATGTTCCATCTGCCAGGATTTCTCTGTTTGATGCCCCAGCCTTCATTTTCTGAGATGAAGAATGAGTCCCCGGGAGTCAGAAGCTCCAGCTTGCACCCTACCCCCAGGTGGAGAGCTCTATCAGATCACTTGGAGGTGATCAAAAGGTCGTTATGGGACCATGGCCTGCAGTCAGGGAGCGTTTATCTCTGTAAACATCCTCTCTTTGATATCTTGTCTAGCTTACAAAATTTTATGGCTCTTATGTTATGTCCTGTCCATTGCTTCTTATTTTCTATCTCAAATGACCTTGAATCTTCAGAAATAATCCTTTCTCTTCCATATTAACAATCTATCATCCTTTCTGTTGAACTAGAAATTGTGTTGTGATGTTGGATGTGTTTGTGTGTGCATGGAGGAGACGGGTTTCTGGAGTCTGGAATTTCTCCCAGAGTCTCTTTTCCACTGGGGCTCTCAAGAGCCCAAGAAGGACCAATTCCTTCTCATCTTTTTTATTTTTTATTTTTGGGAGAGCGCAAGTGAAGGAGGGGCAGAGAGAGAGGGACAGAGGATCAAAGCAGGCTCTGGGCTGACAGACTGACAGCAAGGAGCCCAATGTGGGGCTTGAACTCACAAACTGCGAGATCATGACCTGAGCTGAAGTCGCACACTCAACCAACTGAGCCACCCAGGTGCCCCTCGTCTTTATATTTCTTGACTGATAACACAATGGATACTACATGCCAAGGAAGAGAGGAGAAGCAAAGATGAATATAACACAATCCCTCCTCTCAGAGAGCTTATGCTCAGTAAGGATCTGAAATAGATAACCAAACAATGAGAATCCTGAGTCAGGTACTGTGAGATTACAGACGATGTGGAGCCTCCATTTGGGGATAGTGGGTGGGGATTGGGGAAGCTGATGTGGGGAAGACAACATCGACATTGAGCCAAGTCCTGACTGAAGGGGAGAACTTTTTCAGATGTTAGGGAAGGGCAGGCCAAGCTAATGCAATGGTGTGTCAAATCCTCCATGAGTTTTTCTCTTCCTGAATGGATATTATCATTTCTGTTTAACCGATGAGTAACTGATATAAACCAAAGTTAAAAGACTGACAGCTCTCCAAGAGGTTCTGGGTCCTACAGGCCTGGGAGAGTGAACAAAACAGTGCGGTTTCCATAATCCATAATGTACCTTTTGGACTTTGCTTTGGTTCCTTTGTTTTTGAAGTCCTGGGCACCACTGAGACTGTGACTATATCCTCTCCCTCAAAAAAAATTCACATGTACGCAAATATAAATATTTTGATTTTGATTTCCAAGGCATCACAGATTCCTAGAAGCCTTTTAATCCCAGGTGAGAAGCCCAACTTTAGGGGCTGTTCCTCTTCAGCAGGCCTTTAAGGTTAGAATTTCTCTCCCGTCCCCCAGAACCATGGACTCCATGCCTTGAGAGAGACCTTAAAAGTCACATAGAACCAGTTACTTAAATGATATGTCTTTTCTAGGCTAGCCTATTATATCTTGTTGAACCCTATCCTTGAGAGCTATCAGAGTTGGGAATTTACTGGTTTATAAAGCAACTCATTGTCTTGGGCAGCCCCGTTACATTCTTTCTCATATTACACTCAAATTAGTTTCCTGATTCTTGATTCCTGGCTCTGTCTAGCATGGTCTGGAACAAGAGCAGATCCTCTATCTTTAGGTTTTCTCTGCTAACATCTCCCACCCTCTATGAGGTTAAGTCCTTTATTTTGGGGTTTGGATCCCAAGATCTCTAGGAAATCATTCTCCATGCAATGTGAACATCTCTATATAAGCCTTTTCCCATCTGTCTTCTGAGAATTTTCTTGATAAAACTAATATGTTTCTGCTGAATGGAGTGTCCCAGGGTTAAGTAAATTTGAGGAATGCTATATTGATTTCCTCTTTTAGGAGAGTCATAATGCATATAGGGTATTAAAAGCTCTGAGAAGTCCTTCAGCAAAGTCTTTTATATGGTTCTGTTATCATTCTGAGAAGTAGGTTTTTGTTGACACCAAATTGGAAACTGCTGCTCTGTAAGAAAGTTTTTAAAGGACTTTTGTTCAAAAAAAATTTTTTTATGTCTCTATTTTATTTTGAGAGACAGAGACAGAGAACAAACAGGGGAGGGGCAGAATGAGAGGGAGACACAGAATCTGAAACAGGCTCCAGGCTCTGAGCTGTCAGCACAGAGCCCGACGCGGGGCTCGAACCCACAAACTGTGAGAGCACGACCTGAACCGAAGTTGGACGCTTAACGGACTGAGCCGCCCAGGCTCCCGATAAAGGATTTTTGGGAACAAATCTTTTAAGGGAGCCAATCATCCACCAAATTAATTTTTCCTCTTTTTTCCCCCTACACAGCCTCTTGATTTTGAAACAGCAGCCATTTACAACATTGTGTTCCAAGCGGAGAATCCTGAGCCTCTGGTGCCTGGTGTAAATTATAACACCAGCTCTTCTGCCACGTTCAAGCTTATTGTGAAAGATGTAAACGAAGCCCCCCAATTTTCCCAGCGTGTGTACCAAGCAATAGTTGTGGAAGATGTGGCCATAGGCACTAGAGTGGGCAACGTGACTGCCAAGGATCCGGAAAATCTGGACATAAGGTAGAGGAGACCAGTGCTGGGCAGGCCCAGCTGTGCTGTGACCATGGCCAGTGGGGAGGAAGAAGGGCCGGGAGGGTCAGAGAAGCTGGCCTGACTCTGGGGCTCCCTTCTAAGAAAGCTGCCAGTGATCTGAAGCTCTATCCCAGGGCCCATGGTGAACCTGATCTTGGTTCTAACAGTAGTCAGTACCCTGTGGACATCAACGAGAATCCAGGCTCAGGCAAGTGGGAAGCATGTCAGCTTCCATCCCAGCCCACTAACTGCAAATTGTGGCTGAGAGCTGATGAGTTCAGGAGATGGGGTCCAGAAATTGGGTGACCCAAAGCCAGTCTCTGTGTTTGTACCGGCCATGGGGGCCAGGGTTTGGGAGAGAGTTCCAGCCCAGTCCCTAAGGTGGACTGAAGCTCTAGACAGAGAGAATGAAACAAAAGGCCAACTGGACAGACTCAGCCACCTGATATAAGGGGATCGTCTGGATGTAGAGTGCCTATGCTCCTTGGATCTCTGGACAATAGCACTGGGGTGACAAGACTCATTCCAGAGCCCACCTCTGGAGAGGCTGGTGCCAAGGCTGAGGCAGTTAGATAAAATGAGTAAACCTTTCCATTCTTAGTCCTTTATTCCCCAGTGCCATAGGACATACACAGACATGCCTTAAAAGTGTACAATGATAATTTGCCCGATATATGTGTGTGTGTGTGTGTGTGTGTGTGTGTGAGTGTATTTGTGTGTGTATCCATATCTGCAGCAGTATCTATAACTTCTTTAAGACTGTATAGTTAACAAGCACATAGATAGGACTTGAGCCCAAATCTTTTGCTTCTGTGGCATGACAAATACTTCAGCATGCCTTAACCATTGCATGTGGTTATAATGACAATTCCCTGAATTTCTTGAAACATTCAAGGAGAGTCTTGCCTCCCAGTGAGCTGTCATTTAGGCACTTGGGATCACTTTCAAGACCCTTTTCTGGTTGTCTATCAAGGTGTAAAGTTCCCATCTACTATTTCACTCTCTACAACCTTCTCTGGTTCCCTAAAAACAAACATAAGGGGAGCCTGGGTGGCTCAGTCAGTTAGGCATCCGACTTCAGTTCAGGTGATGATCTCACAGTTCTGTGCTCTGTACTGACAGCTTGGAGCCTGGCGCCTGCTTTGGATTCTGTATCTCCTCTCTCTGCTCCTCCCCTGCTTGTGCTTTGTTTCTCTGTCTCAAAAATAAATAAACATTAAAAAAAAGACAAACATAAAAAAGAAAGAACAGTGGGGGCTGTACTGTGTAGTTTAGTGTAGATACTACTGTATACATCAGAGTGACAAATTATGATGGGGCACAAAATATTTATATTTTAAAGCCCATTATTGTTTAACAAATGCTTCTGCCTTCATGAAAATGCTATAAAGATTACTAGTCAAAGATAAGTGATTAAAAATTTGAGTTTATGAGTGAGGAAAACAAAGTCATTTAAGAAAATTTCTTGGATCAAGGAAAAGATATAACATAAATACTATTAAATGGAGATCAGGAAGATGAGGAAGAAAACCCAGAAGGGGAGTGAAAATGAAAATGAAAAAAAGTATTTCAAGAACGAGGAATAATCAATACTTCTGATGCTAGTAATAGGTCAATTGAGAATTAAGGATGGCTCCAAAGTTTTTGGCCTGTGTTCATTCTTTTTCTTGGCCCCACAAATTTATAATCCATCAGCATGCATTGGGTCCTAGTCCAACCCACCAGCAAAAATTAGAGATTCTTTCCTTGAAATATATCCAGAATGCAAATGCTTCTCACCATTTCCACCATGGTCCAGACCACAGTCTTCTCTTTCCTGGGTCCATCCTTGTCCCTGCTACTCTTCCAGCCCACCCCAAGTCCCCATGACACAATCACTGTGGTCTTTTAAAAAAGTGGATCAGCTCAAAGGACTTCTCTGAAAACCTTCCAAAGAGTTGCCATCTTATTCAGAATGACATCCCAAGTGATTTCTTCTTCATCAGCTATACACACAGCCTAACAATACTTGGCATATAGAACTAATACTAATATTACAAAAAAATATTAATTTGATGAACTAATATACCCTGGCTTTTTAATCATTCTCTTGCTTCTGGACATGTAGGTTGTTACCAATATTTTTTTATTATATGAAATATTTTGAATATATGTATGAATATAATTCTTTTTTTAACCTTGATTAAATTGTTTTTTATTTGGAGAAAATTTCTGGTGGTGGTATTCTTTGGTCTAAAAATATGGACATCCTTATGGTTATGTTGTGTTGCCTCCCAAAGGGTAACACCAATTGGTTTTCCTGTGGTTCTCATCTTGTTCTAGATTCATCTCTCACACACCTACCAATGAGTTCCATTGAAAACACAAATATGACTAGATCACCTTCCTGCTTAACGGCATTCTGTGGCTGCCTATTGCTTCTCATGATCTGGCTCTTTCCACCTCTCTTTGGTTTCATCTTTTGCTGTCCGCTGCTTTCCATCTTTACCCCAACACAGCTGGAATGTCTGACTCTCCCATACCACCAGGCTACTCCTTGGCCTCTCTGCATTAGCTTCTGCTTGAAGCATCCTGTCTTGCTTAGCTAACATCTCCTGCTTCAGAAAGCCTTCTCTGGGGTACCACAGGGCCCCTTTCATTGTATTTACCACATTTTATTGGAATTATCTATTTCTGTGTCTGTCTCCTCCATTGGCCCAAGAGCACCCCCCACTTTTTTTTTTTCTGGATAATCTCCTTTCTTGTTCTACAGCCTGATGTTTGCTAAGCACTCAATAGATGTTTGTAGAATGAACAATTCGCTGTGTCACCAGCCTCTGAGTATCCACCCATTCCCTGGCATCTCCACTCCTGGGGACTCAAGTTTTCTTAATGGGAGTGGTTTGCTAATAAGTTTTAAAAGATGTTTTTAGGCTGTCTTAATTGGAAACCTTTGACTTCCAGAAAAGCTTCACTTGTCCTCCAGAATTTCTAATATAATGAATCTAACTGTAAATCTGTAAGGATGAAGAAATCCTCCTTTTGAAGATGGATGAGATACAAATAAAGCATTAATACTGTCAATGAATTATCCTTTAAATATTTTATAAGTGATATGCAAGGGATAAGGCTGATATAATGGTATAATAATCCATAGACTATCTTCACATTTCCACCCAGAGTAATGTGGGTTTTCTTTCATTCTTTTCACTTTATGAAGTTATTCTCTGAGAGGCAACAGGAGAGGCTGGCTTAAAATTGACCCCGTCACTGGTGAGATCTTTACCGCGGCTCTGCTGGACAGGGAAGCTGAAAGTCTGTATCGGGTACAAGTGGTGGCAACTGAAGCAGGTGAGGAAAAAAAAAAAAAAGAGCAAATTATTAGCTGATACCTTAATAGAAATGGGAGGGAAGATGATGCGGGTGGGAAACTTAACTGGGTCAAATTGTCTGACTATCTTATAGTGGAAGGATGGTAAGGGTTCAAAAGTAGAGTGAAGTGCTCACACCTTCCTGGTTTTGTGCAAGGTGAGGCCCCCGAGCGGCCCTGACCTGGGCTCCTTCAGGCGGGGATGCACCTGCAGGCTGGGAGGCAGCAGGGGAGCTGCTGCTGTTCTCTCCTGTCTCCTGGAGGGGCTACAGCCTCCGGGCAGGGGGTCTGCGTCCCCCTGCACTGCCTCCCCTTACTCCAAAGTGCTTGTGGGTTTCTGCTGAGAGCAGGACTAAACTGCCCTGCTGACATGGACCGTTACTTGCTCCTTCAGCCTGCAAGCGCAGCGGTTCAGGTCTGATCCTTTATGAAACAGAAAATATTTGAGGTGCTCTGGTGGCTCAGTTGGTTAAGCGTCCGACTCCGGCTCAGGTCATGATCACATGGTTTGTGGGTTCAAGCCCTGCGTTGGGCTCTGTGCTGACAGCTAGCTCAGAGCCTGGAGCCTGCTTCCAATTCTGTATCTCCTTCTCTCTCTGACCCTCCCCTGCTCACGCTGTCTCTCTCTCTCTCTCTCTCTCTCTTTCTCTCTCAGAAATAAATAAAACAAAAAAAAATGTTTTTGAAACAGAAAATATTTGAAAAAATTTTTGAGAAAGAGAGAGTACAAGCAGGGGAGGGGCAGAGAGAAGGAGAGACAAAATTCCAGGCAGGCTCAGTGCCGTCAGTGCAGAGCCTGATGTGGGGCTCAAACTCACAAACTGTGAGATTGTGATCTGAGCAGAGATCAAGAGTTGGACACTTAAGCGACTGCACCAACCAGGTGCCCCTGAAACAGAAAATGTTTTTTGTCATGTTTTCAACTTGGATATGTGCCAGAACTGCCTGGGGGCCTGTTCGATAAGGCGGGAGGAGTGCATCCCTGGAGATTCTGATTCACTAGGTTTGGCTGGCCCTGGGTATCTCTGTTTTGATGAGATCGGGTGAGCATTTGAAAGAAAAGACTTGTATATATAGATGAGCCCGGAATGTTTGAATCATCCTGCATAATCTTCACATTCCATTGGATCCCACTGTGGTGATATATATCCCCCACTGATTTTGAATGTAGAGTTCCAGGGAATTTAAAAAATTAAAATAAGCATAAACCCACAGGAATAGTATGCTTCCCAGTGATAAGGCCAGTGATGAATACATTAGGTTTCTTTGCATTTAAATGGAATTTTCTAACTTAGACGAGAAATTCTATTGATCTTATGCTGGTTGAAGCTTCTAATTAAATAGTAAATATATCTGCCTGGTTTACCAAAAAATGAGAATTGAACAAATTGGAACTAAATAAATACAGCTTTATTTGTTTAAAAAAAAAAAAAAACAGCTTTCAAAATGTGAGGTCCGGGGTTGGGAGGTGGAATGGGGGAACATTCCAGTAGATGGGAATCATAAAAATGGCCCCTGCCTGTGAAAAGATTAACAAAAACAAAAGCACCATAGTCAAATTGAGCCAATGAGGGTGGAAATTCAGAAGTGTCTGCCAAATTTGGAACAGTTGTGTACAAGCGGACGTGCCTTGCTGAAGCAGGGGCGGGGGGGCGGGGTGCTGTCTCCCTTGCTTGTTTCCAAAGAAGCACATTCCATTATCATAGTGTATACCTTTAACTCTTGATTTAAAAGCTCCCGATTAATCAGGAAGTTTCTGGCTGAGTCTTTGCGCCACACATTCCGCTACAACATACCAGGGGGATTAACGCTTCACTTTGGATGGGTCCTAGAGTCCTTTCACATCTTAGAAGTTCCACAAATCAAAATCTGGATTCAATGCCCTGTACTCCTTGTTGGCTCTGAAATGATGCCGATAGATGAAATGACCTCAAGAGCACAGTGTCTTCCTCCTTTGGTTAAATGTGGTCAGAGCCGTAGAAGATGGTTGAAAAGCAAAGCAAGAAGACAGGGTTCACTGGAATTGAAGCAGGACAGGGTCAGAAATTGTGGAACTGGTATGTGTGATGGATGTCAGGGAAGAGGAGAGTCAGTGTTTACGTTGCCTTGGCAGCCTTGTTTCAGGTACTCAGTGTGATAACTTAATCTTCATACAACACTTTGGGTAGCTACTATTATTGACCATGTTTTATGGATGAGGAAATCAGGGCCCTGAGAAGTTAAGTAACTTGACCGCAATCACATAGCTACCAACCGTTAAGGCTATAGAGTCTAAATCTTTCATCTCTACACCATAGAAAATAACGTCCATGTAGCCCTTTGCTATTTTCAACAAACGCAACATGTGGGATCCTCACAAAGTCACATCTTTTACAGCTGCAGAAACGAGGCGTAGAAAACTTCACAACCATGCCTGAGTCAGTGCCAAGGAGCGGTTGTGGGCTCTAGAGTGAGACTTCCTGGGATGGAAGCCTGTCTTCTGCTGTGTGACCTTGAGCAAGTCACACAACTTCTCTGAACCTCAGTGTTGTCATCAGTAAATGCACATCAGAGTTGTTTTGAAGTAATGTATATAAAACATTAGTGTATAAATCTTATTATTATTATCACTAAGAGCTTTTAACCAGGAAACAAAACTAGATCTGATTCTAAAAGCTTGTTATCTTTCTACTACCTCAGTATACCCAACTTCTTTAATTGTTTTTTTTTTTTTTTTTTAAGAAAAGGAAATATCTTGATATGTTATGAGGAAAATGAAAAAGCTGATACCATGTTTCAATCCCTTACTTCCTTAGGCGGCTCCTCCCAGAGCTCCACCGCCAGTTTCCACCTGACCCTCTGGGACATCAATGACAACCCCCCTCGGCTAGCCAAGGAGTACACAGGCTTGTTTCTGTGTCATCCACTCCAGCAGGAGGGGACTCTTATTTTTGAGGTCACTGATGATGATCGGCAGTCATTGCTGCATCAACACGTTTCATTTTCCATTGGCAGTGAAAGCTTCCAACATGACTGGAATGTTTTGAGAATCAATGGTGAGTTGAACCAAACACTGATCGATGATGAAATTAGTTTTTATTTGCCTTGGTGTGTTAGTGGCGCACTCAGCGCTGAGTTTCTTCCCACGATGCAGGTAGGAAGCTCAAGCTTTGGAAACTTGGAGAGGGGAGCTCTCCAGGGGGAAGGAAAGGCCTGGGCTTTGGGGGGAGGAGAGATTAACACATGGCACCCCCCCTTAGTGTCTATGGGCAGTTGGACAATCTGAGGGCATTTGCAAAATTTCCAGTGGTGGCTGCAGAACAGATTTCATAATGGTTTTCAAAAACAGCTTCATAGAAAAATAATTGTCACACAATACGCGGCACATATTTAAAGTGTACAGTTTTATGGAAATTGATACATGTAGACCCCATTGAAGCCCTCAGCACCAAAAGGATAAGAACATTTTCAGTCTCCCCCCCAAGATTTTTCATGCTCTAGCTCTAGCTGCAATTCTCCGTTTTCCTCTCATCCCTGGGGAGCCACAGATCTGCTTTCTGTCACTCTAGATGAGTTTGGATTTTCAAGAATTTTATCGAAAGAAGTAATACAGTATGTACTCTTTTTGGCTGGCTAGTTTCCCTTAGCGTACTTATTCTGGAATTTATTCGTGTTGTTCTGTGTATCAATACTCATACTTTTAGATTGCGGAGGAGTATTCCATTGTATGGCACTCTCATTTTGTTAGCTATTCACTTCTTGATTGTCATTTGGTTTGCTTCTAATTGCTGCTATTTCGAATAAAGCTGCTATGAGCATTGTGAACAGGAATTTTGTAGGAGTATATGCTTTCATGTTTCTTGGTTAAATATCTAGAAGTGGAATGGCGGGGGCATATGGTAGCTGTATGGTTTAAAGTTTCAAGAAAGTGACAAATTGCTTTCCAGTTTGTAATGTTTTACATCCCCAGCAGTGTATGAGAGTTCTAGTTGCTCAGTATTCTTCCCAATCCTTGCTCTGCTTAGTATTTTTAATTGTAGCCATTTATTGGGAGTGTAGTAGCATTTCATTGTGGTTTTTTTTTTTTTTAATTTTTTTTTTAAATATTTTTATTTATTTCTAGAGAGAGAGAGAGACAGCGTGAGCAGGGGAGGGTCAGAGAGAGAGGGAGTCACAGACTGAAACAGGCTCCAGGCTCTGAGCTGGCAGTCAGCACAGAGCCCGACGCGGGGCTCGAACCCACGAACCGCGAGATCATGACCTAAGCGAAAGTCGGACGCTTAACCGACTAAGCCACCCAGGCGCCCCTCATTGTGGTTTTATGTTTCCCTAAAGACTAACAGTGTTGAGCATATTTTCATGTGCTTATTTGCCACCCATTTATTTTCACAGGTGGAAGGTCTGGTCAAATTTTGTGCCCATTTGAAAAATTTGGCTGTTTGCCTTCTATTGTTGACACCTATCATTCTTTTTATAGTTTAGGTACAAGTTTTTTGTCAGATATGTGTTTACAAATATTTTCTCCCGGGCTATGACTTGCATATCTTTTGAAGAGCACGTTTATAATGTTTGATGTCACCTGATTTACTGATTTTTAGATTTTATATAATTTGTAACTTTTTGTGTGATATTTAAGAAATTTTTGCCAAACCCAAGGTTACTAAAATTTTCTAATTTTTCCCCTAAAGTTTTGAAAAAAGGTTAATTTATTTTGAGAGAGAGAGAAAGAGAGAGAGAGTGAGAGAGAGAATGCAGGGGAGAAGCCGAGAGAGAGGGAGACACAGAATCCAAAGCCGGCTCCAGGCTCTGAGCTATCAGCACAGAGCCTGATGTGGGGCTCAAACTCACGAATTGTGAGCTGAAGTCAGATGCTTAGCCAACTGAACCAAACAGGTGCCCCCAGTTTTTCCCCAAAGGCTTTATAGTTTCAACTTTTACATGATTTATTTCAAGTTAATTTTTGCATGTGGTGTGTGGTGAAGGTCAAGTTTCATTGTATTTAATAAGGCCATCTAATTGTTCTGACACTATTTATTGAAAATCTCCTTTTCACATTGAATTGCTTTGACAGCTTTGCCAAAAATCAAGTGACCACATATATATGGATCCTTCTCTGGACTTTTCTGTTTCACTGATCTTTTTGCCAACATTTGTACTAATACTACCCTGTTTTGATTACTATTACTCTATAGTAAAACTTGAAATCAAGTAGTGTAATTTTTCCAACTGTGTTCTTTTTCAAGATATTTTTTCATCTATTCTAGGTCTTTTGCATTCCATATACGTTTTAGAATTTAGCTTGTCCATTTCTACCAAAAAAGCATATGGAAATTGTGATTTGGGATCGTGTGAATCTATAGCTGAATTTGGGAGATAATTGACATTTTAACAAAACTGAATCTTGCAAGCCATGGACATGATATATATCTTCGTTTACTTAGTTCCTCTTTAATTTCTCAGAGCTAAGTGTTTCAGTTTTCAGTGTACATTTTTGGCAAAATTTCACCTAAGCATCTCATATTTTTAAAAATTATTTTAAAATGTTTTTATTTATTTATTTTGAAAGAGAGAAAGAGAGAGAGAATGAATCCCAAGCAGGCCTCTTGCTGTCAGTGCAGAGCCTGATGCAGGGCTCGATCTCATGAACCATGAGATCATGACCTGAGTCAGAATCAAGTTGGATGCTTAACTGGTGCCCCCAGCATTTCCTATTTTTTATATTATTTTAAATGGTATTTAAAAATTTTATTTTTAAATAATAGCAAGATATGAGAAAATAATAGATGATTTTTGTACATTAATCTTATATCCTATAACACTGCTGACCTCACTCTTAGCTCTCTTTTTTCCTTTACAACTCCATGGGTTTTCTTTTTTTAAGTTTGTTTATTTATTTTTGAGAGAGAGAGCAAGAGAGCGAGCTCACAGGCAGAGGAGTGGCAGAAAGAGAGAGGAAGACACAGAATCTGAAGCAGGCTCCAGGCTCTGAGCTGTCAGTGCAGAGCCTGACATGGGGCTCAAAATCATTAACCATGAGATCATGACCTGAGCTGATGTCAGATGCTTAACTGACTGAGCCACACAGGCGCCCCTCCCAAGATTTTCTACATGGACAATCATGTTGTCTGAAAATAATAACATTTTAATTTCCTTTCCAAACCAGATGACTTATTTTTTTATTTTGTTTTATTTATTTATTTATTTTTAATATTTTTATCTATTTCTAGGAGGGAGAGAGAGACAGCATGAGCAGGGGAGGGTCAGAGAGAGAGGGAGTCACAGACTCCGAAACAGGCTCCAGGCTCTGAGCTGGCAGTCAGCACAGAGCCCGACGCGGGGCACGAACCCATGAACCGCGAGATCATGACCTAAGCGAAAGTCGGAACCGACTAAGCCACCCAGGCGCCCCTTTTTATTTTGTTTTATTACTGGCTAAAACCATCAGTAGAATGTTGAATGAAAGTAGTGAGAGTAGAAATAAACCAATCTTGGGAGAAAGCTTTTAGTCTTTGACCATTGAGTATAAAATTTGCTGTAGTTTTTTTTGTATCAAATTGAGGAGTTTATCATGTGTTCGTAACTTGCACAGAGTTGTTTATTTGTTTGTTTGCTTGTTTTAACTAGGAATGGATGCTAAAATTTTCATCTGCCTGTTTTGCATCTATTGAAATGATTGATTTTTTTTTGTCTACTGATTAGTGAATTAAATCAATCAACTTTTGGAATCACCTTCTAGATCTTAAACCAATCTCTTCTTGGTATAATGCTACTTGGTGGTGAAATACAGCATTTTTATGTATTGCTGGATTTGATTTGCGAAAATTTTAAGGATTTTTCCATCTGTATTCATGAGGGATATTGGTCTGTATTTTTCTTTCCTTGTAATGTCTTCATCAGATTTTGATGTCAGAGTAATTCTGCTTCATAGAATGAGTTAAAAAGTATTCTACTTCTTCAATTATCTGGAAAAGTTTGTGTAAAAAAAATTTTTTTTATTTCTCTCTTAATGTTTGGTAGAATCTACCATGAAGCCATTGTGGACTCAGAGTTGTCTTTATAAAAAGTTTTAAGTAAAAATTCAATTTCTTGGGGCACCTGAGTGGCTCAGTCAGTTGAGCAACCAACTGTTGATTTTGGCTCGGGTCATGATCTCATGTTTCCTGAGATTGAGCCCTACGTTGGGTTCAGCGCTGATAGTATCTAGCCTGCTTGGGATTCTCTCTCTCTTCCTCTCTCTCTGCTGCTTCCCTGCTCATGCTCTCTCTCCCCCAAAATAAATAAGCTTAAAAAATTCAATTTCATAAATAGATACAGGGCTATTTAAGTTATAGATTTTTTTCTTGGTTGAACTTACTAGTTTGTATCTTTTAAGTAATTTGTCTATTTCATTCAGTTTGTCTAATTTATTGGCACAAAGTTACTTGTCATATTGTTTTATTATTCTCAAAATCGCAGAATATCTAGTGATCATCACCTCATTCTGAGATTAGGAAATTGTCTCTTTTTTCCTGATCAATCTGGCCAGAGGTTATTAATTTTACTGATATTCTCAAAGAACCAGCTTTTGATTTCATAGATTTTTTTCTGACTTTTTTTGTTTTGTATTTCAGTGCTCAGATTTTTAGTATTTCCTTTATTCTTCTTATGTTGTGTTTAATGTGTTCTTGTTTTATTTTTATTAAGGTGGAAGCTGAGGCAATTAATTTGGAAAGTTTTTCTTTGTTAATGTGGGCATTTGGTGCAATAAATTTATCTCTTAATGTCATGTTAGCTGTATTCCACAAAGTTTGATGTGTTGTGTTTCCATTTTCATTCAGTTCAAAATACTTTCCAATTTCCCTTTAGATTTCTTCTGTGACCCATGGGTTGTTTAGAAGTGTGTTCTATAGTTTCCAAATATATGGGGATTTCCCATATCTTTGATTATGGATTTCTAACTTAACTTTAGCAACCAGGGAACAATTGACTAGAATACTTTCAAATTTATTGAGAATTTTGTCTTCAGTACTTTAAAGATGTTTTTTTCACGGTGTTTTGGATTTCACCATTTCTTCTTTGTTCCCTTAAATGTAACATATCCTTTTTACTCTAGATACTTTTAAGATTTTCCTTTTCACACACCCATACATGTGCACTCGCGTGCACACACACACACACACAAGCACGTACGCACACACACACACAAGATGATCTTTCTCACTAGTTTTAAGCAGTTTGATTACTATGTGCTTTAGCGTCACTTTGTTTGTTTTCCTTTTTCCTGGGATTTATGAATCTTCTTGGATCTGAAGACCTAGAGTTTTCACCTAATTTGAAAATTTATTTAGCAATTATTTCTTCAAAAATCTTTTCTCTTTCTAATTCAGTGTTTCATTCAGTCTAATGTTATAGAACAAAGCTACAGTGCTATGATAGCTAACTATTTATTCTACAGAGAAATCATGAATTGAGAAATTAAAGGGTACTTTGGCATCCTATTTGACGTTATGGAAGGCACACGTTGAGTGGTGATACTTTGGGTAATGTAACTCATACTTACATCGAATAATTTCCTGGCCAACCCTATTGTATATTGCAAAGGTGAGCTTTATTCCTGTCGATATATGGGTATGAAGTTGTGTTTTCATGTCATTCATTTTTCCCCCCTATTCTGACAGACACTCATGGCAGACTTTCGACCAAGGGCACGAACTTTGAAGAGCGAGTTTACAATGTCCCAATCCGCGTCCGTGATGGTGGAAGGCCACCCTTGGAAGGGCTGGTCTATTTACCAGGTAGGTATTTTGCCACAGGCAGCTTGGGATAATGTCTGTCACTATGGGTATAGTTTGAGAGAATTCTTGGCTTTGATATAGGATTTCGCAACTGTTTGCTTGAAAATGTATTTTACCAAATACCGTTGCGCTTTTCAGTTACTTTCTGCAGGTGTGTGGAAGGAAGGTGTTTTCGGCCAGCAGGTCACCAGTCTGGGATGCCCACTGTGGGCATGGCAGTTGGTATACTCCTGACCACATTTTTGGTTATTGGTGAGTATAATTTTTATAAATTTTGGTTATTGGTGAGTATAATTTCTCAGATTCAAGGATTCCTGTTCTGGGCCTTAGAAACACTTACCTGGGGCGCCTGGGTGGCTTAGTCAGGTAAGCGTCCAACTTTCGCTTAGGTCCTGATCTCGCGGTTCGTGGGTTCGAGCCCTGCGTTGTTGCTCAGAGCCTGGAGCCTGTTTCAGAGTCTGTGACTCCCTCTCTCTCTGACCCTCCCCTGCTCATGCTCTCTCTCTCTCTCTCTCTCCTAGAAATAAATAAAACATTAAAAAAATTAAAAAAATAAAAAGAAACACTTACCTCAGGGTCTATCTTTGGGGCTGGTCTGGTGGCTGCTCACTGGCATTCTAGGGAATAACCAGGAATATACATTACCAGCAAACCATCAGACTTTTCTAGTTGAGAGCCTAGTTGAGAGACTAGTTGAGAGCCTTAATACCACCTGTTACCTGTCATTGGTTAGTTGGAAAATAAAACACAAGAGGCTTTAAAGCATAAATTGTTATATTTTGTGCCTAGTTTCCAAGCTTTTGAGATGAAGGAGAAAGAAATGCAGTTGCTGTGGCCTTGCTTTGTTCCAGGCACTATGTTTGCTTTGGGGAATAGGTGATGGGCAAAATCTACACGGAATCTACACCCACAGAGCTTACAGTCTAGTCTACCATTGTTGGATCCAGGAGAACTAGCTTTCCAGTGCAGATGCTTACATACTCAAAATGTTGCAGAACTTCTCTTTGAGGATTTTCATGATGGTAGACTAATTCTTTATTACCCCAAGAACAAGTCTAGTTTATCATGCGCCTTATTCTGCTTTGGCCCATGGCCAGACTAGACAGTAGAGTTCCAATTTATAGCCATCTTCTTTTTTTGTGAAAAGCTCAATGCTCAAAGAGGTCCTCTTTCAATTGTTGTCCTCATCATAAGTTAAATATTAGAAATAGATACCTTACCAAGTCATGTCCATTTGACTGAAAGGGTTTATGCCATTTCACATCCTTTCTCTTTGAAAAGGAAGGCTGAGATTATTCTAAGAATTCTTTTTTTTTTAATTTTTTTATTTA
This sequence comes from Proteles cristata cristata, assembly GCA_017311185.1. Lineage (NCBI taxonomy): Eukaryota > Metazoa > Chordata > Mammalia > Carnivora > Hyaenidae > Proteles > Proteles cristata. The sequence goes on from JAESUZ010001710.1 coordinate 4,778,980, forward strand.
TTTCTAGGAGAGAGAGAGAGACAGCGTGAGCAGGGGAGGGTCAGAGAGAGAGGGAGTCACAGACTGAAACAGGCTCCAGGCTCTGAGCTGGCAGTCAGCACAGAGCCCGACGCGGGGCTCGAACCCACGAACCGCGAGATCATGACCTAAGCGAAAGTCGGACGCCTAACCGACTAAGCCACCCAGGCGCCCCTATTCTAAGAATTCTTAATTGTTCTCTTGGCATTTGGTCTTTTCTGCTACTATCCAATCTATCACATTAGACTGAATCACAGCTCTAAAAGAGGCCTCGTTTCCTTATACCATTCCATCCAGATTCCTCATGATCATGACATGGAAGGGCCTTTGTGACATAGCCACTACTTATCCTAACATGTGCATGGGGATCATCTTTTCACCCTGTTCACAGTCTGGTGCATACCCTTCCACCCTAATTGATCTAGACTTTTGAGTTTTCACTAACTTAAGCTTCCTTCTACCTTCATGCATTTTCTAATTCTATCCTCCCTCCCATCTTGAAAGGATTTTTGAGTTTATACACCAAATAGCAGTTTTCTCAGATGACCATTTAATAATTTTGCCACAGGTTAGACTGGGTGAGTTTGGGAATATCTAAAAGTAGAAGTAATAAGATCTTACAGTTTCATATCCTTACATTTTTAAAAGTAGGGTTTGAATTAGTGCAAGAATTTTTTTTAATGTTTATTTTTTAATCTTTAATAGAACACAAATAGGGAAGGGGCAGAGAGAGAGGGAGATAGAGAATCCGAAACAGGCTCTGCACTGACAGCTTAATGCAAGGCTTGAAACCCCAAATCATGAGATCATGACCTGATTATGACCAGACACATTATGACCACCCAGGCACCCTGGAATTAGTGCAGAATTCTTAACGGGTCTCTGGGCATCCTCTGTTTTCTGCCATGGTTCCTTCTGTAAATTTACTGCAGGATAATTTCCTTAAAACAAGTCCCCTTTTCCATTTTTGTTTCTGGTTTATAGTATACACTTAGTGCTAAAATGCACAATGTAATTTTGTAGGCATTCAGAGATAGGAGAAGCTAGGAAGGTTAGGGAGTCTACTCAAGCTGGAGCTATGAGAAGGCACCAAAGAAAGTGTGATAACTGGTGTGGACACACCTAAGCTTTGGGTAGGTAAACAGGTCAGAGAGCAGCTTTCTGGTTGTTCTGACTGGACTATTTCCTCTAGAGAAGAGGATGAAGGACTGGAATCAACATTCACTGAGTACATCCAAAATCCAGGAACTCTGTCAGATGCTTATACACTTAGTTGTAAGTGTTACATACATTAGTTCCTATATTCCTTGGTAAAAACCCAGCAATAGCCCCCAGCATAGATATGATTTGGGAGTTGATACATACTTACTGAACAAGGTAAATGATAAGCTTATGAGTCCAAGAAAACCAATGCCTAGAATCCCTTATTCATCAGGACAATGAAACGTTGTTGAACCACAAAAAGAAATGAAGTTACGTGAGTCACTTTTTCCTACCAGGGTACTACTTTATAAACAAATGTGATAGTACATTTTAAGATTCCATCTCTTTGACCTTGAGTTTTCTCTTTCAGGTGTAATTTTAGCAGTTGTGTTTATCCGAATAAAGAAGAATGAAGGCAAAGATAATGTCCAAAGTGCTCAGGCATCCGAAGCCCAACCTCTGAGAAACTGAATTTGAACAGGAATGTTTGAGTTTGTGTACCAAGTACTATTTCAGTAACACAACCATTTAATCCCATAGTTTTACTTTTTATCCAACATGTGCTCTGTAATTTTTTACAGATATACACTCTTGCCCTTTAATATTTTATTACTCTTTGATATTTCATGTGTTATAGGCATTAGAGACATTTTCCATTTTCCCATGACACTTTCCCCTCTGCAAAAGCCTTCTCTATTTATCCAAAACCAAAAATGTATGTGGTTTTTTCCCTTTAGGGAAAGATGGACTGATGAACTATTCTGTTCATTTTCTCCTTATCAAGATTTATCAGTCATCTACCACAGAACTTCCTGGATTCCATTCATACTTTCTCCAATTCTATCCTATGTCTCCTTCCTCATGTCTCATTTGGTATTATACTAATTTTAAGACATTTGTTGGAGAAAAGAACAAAGTGAGGTCTCAGGATAAAAATAAAATAGGAGACCCATCCCTTAGTGTGAAGAGACACTCTCTTGTGTTAGTAGCCTTCTTTGGCTCACTGGGGCTCATACTGCTTCTCATTTGAGGTTCTTCCACTTGGGAATGACACAATCCACACAGGCCCCTCTCATAAATTTTCATGCAGAAACCAACCACTGATTAGACTTACTACCTACCAGGCTTACATGATGCACATATTTTCCTTTATGTGTATATTAATAAAGTTTTGGTTACTGTATATTTAATGGTAAAAGAAAATAAGAACATGTGAAAGAAGTAGTGACAAAAACCAAGGATAAATGTTGGCTCTGGTTTTGTTTCTTGACCTCTTTGGCTCTGCTTCCTGGTTCTTTGCATTTGTTGAGGGAAGATCTGGATATCCATGGTCACTTACTGTTGATCAGAACTGCCTCCCATGTAGAGTGGATCTGTAAGGAGGAATCTACAGTGAAATAAAAATTCACTGCTTTCAGGACCATGGATTGGGTTCAAGCAGATATTGCTGGAATTTAATATCTTTAAATAAGAGAATCTTAGACATTTGGAAGCATTTTTAGGTCTGGAGCGATTGTCTTGCTCATGCTTTGAGCCTTGAAATTACAAAACAACATTATAAAATCTCAGAATTTCCAAAAATTTTTTGGAAAAGATCTTGTATCTGAAAAGGTGCTCTTATAATGGCAGTGAAGCAGGCCATGGAGTTCTGTTTTTCCTACACAATCCTTTTTGTGGCCTTCTATTGTATTTTTTATAGGCAAAAAAGTAAAACAAGGGGCACCTGGGTGGCTCAGTCAGTTAAGCGTCTGACTTCGGCTCAGGTCATGATCTCACGGTTCGTGGGTTTGAGCCCCACATCAGGCTCTGTGCTGACAGCTCAGAGCCTGGAGCCTGTCTCAGATTCTGTACCTCCCTCTCCTTCTGACCCTCCCCTCTCTCTCAGAAATAAATAAAAAAACATTAAAAAAAGTAAAACAAAAGAAAATATCCAAACTCTAAGACCTCATTTTGCTTTTTTGTATAATATCTTGTGCTTCAAACTCTTACCTGTTTTTGTACATGAGGCTCATTGAAAGTCTTGTAGTGGGTAAAGTTCTCCGTTGTTTCATTGTACATTAAAATACAAAACCAAAATCCAAGAGTACCAAAAGAAAATTTACTTCACAAATTATACCCCAAAGAATAGTCTTCCTCAGCAGCTTCTGTAGGTATATTGTGTGTTTTGATCAAGAGTGACTATGATGTGGGGCACCTAGGTGGCTCAGTCGGTTTAGTGTCCGACTTTGGCTCAGGTCATGATCTCACAGTCTGTGGGTTCAAGCCCCACGTCAGGCTCCGTGCTGACAGCTCAGAGCCTGGAGCCTGCCTCGAATTCTGCTCCTCCCCTGCTCGCTCTCTGTCTCTCAAAATAAAGACATAAAAAAAAAAAAAAAAAAGAGTGACTATGATGTGACATGTAGGCCACATAAAATTGCATCATTTCTTGTCCTGCTTATTTTCAAGAAATCCTATTATCATTATTGAAAGGCCAAAATAGTCCCAACACAGATTTGCTAAATTGGGTTCAGGGGTCTAACCTGCCTCAATTCAATGTTGTTCTCTATGGACCAACTTGTGCCACTTAACAATGGACTGATCGCATAGAATCTTCCCATCTAAAATCAATGATCAGTGTTCATACTTTTCTTGCTGTTTCCCCGCCGCCTCCCAGGGTGGGCCCTTTCTCTCAACCTTCTCTTCCTTCCATGACCAGATCCTACCCATTCTTGAGGTCTTAAAGATAGATTTAAACACTGGTACCTTTGGGAGGCCTTCTCTGATTTCCTACAGGAGACCAGGCCATTACCTCATGTAAACTTCCACACTGTAGTGAGAAAAATTGTTTGGCCAGGGTCCATTCCCTCTTCTGGTTAGGGTAGCTCTATTTCCACTGGGAAACATTTCCTCCACCCCTCACGTAACCTATATAGTTTGGGTAGAGCCAAGCCCATGTGTTTCCTTATCCTTCCAGTTTTAGAGACAGGTACTCCATCTCACCAAGACTTCTAGAATACTGGTTGAGACTCTTAGAAAATAGCTCTCTTCAAGTGGAATTTGCTAAATGAGTAGGAAGTTAGTGGAGAGCATTCTGATCACCAGTAAGGTGAGCTTGTTCCTGAACAAGGACAATAGAGAGTCAAGAGATGGGAGGGGATTCAAAAGATACTGAGTACCAGGATCCAGCCTTGTTTGAAGGCAAGCTTCCCCTGCACTTTTTTATCCTGTGAGCCGGTACATTCCTTTTTAACTTAAGCCTCGATGTATTTCTGGCCCTTGCAGGAAAAAGAGTGGTATTTAAATCTTGCTTCTGGCCCTTCTCATGTTCTACAGTTACATCCCATTTGATCTCTGCAACTGGTTGGGGACTTTTCATAATCCTTGCAATGCCACTATGACAGGTCTTGGCTCATCGTGGCTCCTCCATAGTTTTTTAAAGAACGCGTAAATGAGAGAGTCATTTTGGCCACTTATGTTACTGTCATTTAAGTGCCATTTGACAAAATTGGAACTAACTCGCTCTTTGTGTTCACTTACCCTATCCTCAAAGACATCTGAACTTCCACTTTACTGCCCCTCTTTCCCTCCATACAAACCCTGATGCTCCATTCAAACATCCTCAGGTCTGGCTGTGGTGGTGCATGAGGTCTATGAATTAAAAACCCCCTGAGAATTTCTGGATGGTTAAGAATAGCTGTGAGATGAGAGTCTAGTGGTGGAGGTGGGAGGAATAGGTGGCAACTTCTGTGAGCAGCTCTGTAGAAAGTCTCCAAGGCATCTGGGGAACAATACATTTAGAGTGGAGATCTCCGAGTATCGGTTCTTAGTCTAAACAACCCACAGGCAGAAAGCAGAGATTACATTTGAAGTATCTAAGCCATGAAGGAATCAATTCATTTCCAAATTCGGTACAATTCTATATGCATCATGGGAGCTTGTTAAACTTGGACCCTTAAAAGTCATCCAAAGAGATACAATATCTTATAATTCAACTTAAAAAATCAGTTTATCTATTTTTAAAAATTTATTTTGAGAGAGAGAGAAAGGCAATCCCAAACAGAGTCCTGCACCATCAGCACGGAGTCCAGTGTGGGGTTCAAACTCAAGAACCATGAGGTCATGACCTGAGCCAAAATCAGAAGTCAGACGCTTAACTGACTGAGCCACCCAGGCACCCTCAGTTTAACTACTTTTAAGAATACACTTATTTTGCACTAGGTAAATCCGTATGGTTGTGCAACCATTCAACATCCATCTTAGAACACTTTTTAAAAATTTTTTATTTATTTTTGAGAGATAGGAGACAGTGCAGCAGCGGGGGAAGAGCAGAGAGAGAGAGGGAGACACAGAATCCTAAGCAGGCTTCAGGCTCTGAGCCGTCAGCCCAGAGCCCAATGTGGGGCTCGATCTTGTAAACAGCAAGATCATGAGCTGGGCTGAAGTCAGATGCTCAACTGACTGAGCCACTCAGGCATCCCTAGAACACTTTCATCTTTCATCTTCCCAGATGAAATTCTACCCATTAAACATTAACTCACCATTCCCTTCCTCCCCCAAGCCTCTGGGAACCACTATTCTAACTTTCTGTCTCCGAATTTGATTATTCTTTGTACCTCATATAAATGGAATCCTACCATGTTTGTCCATAATATCAATGTTTTAAAATAGTAGCAGGAAAAAAAAATAGAATTCAAACCTAGAATTTGTCTCATGAGGAGATTGTCTCGAAACAAATGCTGTTGGTTTTGCCTGTATCCATGTCACACACATTCTATACACTTAAGTATACATTTTACACACACGTGAAGATATCCATACAATGGATATGTTTGTTCCCCAGACACCACAGATGCTGGCGTTGCTCCTAAACTTCTCTCCACCAAAGCCTGTCTCATTCTGACTGGGTCCCAGGAAGTGTGGTCAGGTGGTGGGTGACCACAGGGGTTCTCAGTGGCTGCATGTTAAAATCACTTGGAGTTTTTCAAAAATACTCATTCCAGGGCCTCATCTCCAGATGACTCTCTGGGCAGAAAGTCGTAGCTTTAGCATTAAAAAAACCATCTCTCCAGTGTGAATCTAGTGTGTATCCCCAACTGAGAACTTACTCCAGACAACCCTGGAGGACATAGTTAGCACCCAGGTGGTGTGGAATGTGATCCCTTTTAGGGTCTGAATCAGCATGCCTCTTTAGAATCTTGGTTCCCCAGTCCTCTCAAATTTCTAGGCACCTGCCCAGAGCCCTTCCAAGTGCAAACACAGACCCCGACCCAAAGCTCAGGGAAGGGGGGTTGGGGTAGGGTGGGGGCTGGCAGGAGAGCCATGCCTTGACCCACAGAGATCCTTCAACTAACAGCAGCCTGGTGTGTCCAGGCTCCCATCACTCTGGCACCACACGGGAGTCTGTGAACTCCAACCCAGAAGCTGAGAAGAAAGAAGCCTTTACTGCTGCAGGGGAGCGGCCCTCTCGGAGGGCCAGAGCTGGGTGATGAGCGTCAGTGCCTAACTTTTCACCATACATAAGCCTCACAAAAATTACTCTAAAAATGTGCATCTCTGTAAAGTGACCCTACTGTGTCTGTGCTTGGAGAGTTGGCTATTTATTTATTAAACGTCTTTATTTATTTTTGAGAGAAAGAGAAAGAGAGAGAGAGAGCACAAGCAAGGGAGGGGCAGAGAGAGAGAGGGAGACACAGAATTTGAAGCAGGCTCCCGGCTCTGTGCTGACAGCTCAGACTCAAACTGTGAGATCATGACCTGAGCTGAAGTCGGATGCTTAACTGACTGAGCCACCCAGAGTTAGCTATTTAAAGAAATATATTTTCGCTGGTGTAAAAAACAAAGAACATTTTTAAAAAACGTTTTATTTATTTTTTGAGAGAGAGAGACAGCATGAGCAGGGGAGGGTCAGAGAAAGAGGTAGACACAGAATCCAAAGACAGGCTCTAGGCTCTTAGCTAGCTGTCAGCACAGAGCCTGATGCGGGGCTCAAACCCATGAACCGCGAGATCATGACCTGAGCCAAAGCCAGATGCTCAACCGACTGAGCCACCCAGGGGCCCCAAGAACATTTTTTTTTAAATATAATACAAAAAGTTACCTTCCATTTTATTGGTTTTCCAGTTTTACATGCTAACATGATACAGGATCCATTTGGCATTTCAAAATGTTTTCCCGAGTACGTGCTATGTGTTAGTCATTTGTAAACTATCTGGGCCTTTACGGCAGCGAGGCCTCCCGAGATGGTAGATACTTCTAATGGGTAAGGGGCTGGCATGCAGTTCAAGTCTAGTGACGGCGGTGGCAAAAGCATACGCCATCCTTGAGGTCTCTTGAGTCTCCAGCAGTCACTGGTTTCCCTGCAGACACCAAAGCCTCCTTTTTCATGTGGTCCTTGTCCTGAGAGAGGCTGTGAGACAGGAAGGGCAGGTGTGGAAGGGGCACACCCTAGAAACAAGTGCTCATCTGATTGAGAGGAAGCATTGTTTTCATTTTTTCCATGGCAACAACTGGGCTGATGTGTAAGTCCAGGATTTGAAAGGCTACCGTTTAGAAGTGGAGAAGGGTGTGCACATGGGAGGTGGGAGTAAAAATAGCATGTGGGTTGACCCAGCATTTTTAGCTACTCTTGAATTAAGCACAGGATTGGGAGGAAACGGAATCTATTCTTGGTAACAGAGTATAAAACTGGGCCTCTTTGGCTCCTGGCCAAGAAAAGATGCCAATGACAGAATTTCTGGTGGCTCTGCTCCGACACGACCGAAGTGAGGCATGGTCTGGTTGACGGAGGACACAAAGAACCAGGGAAGTGTTCTGGAGGTTTCCAGGTCCACCATAGGGCAGGAGGGGAGAGGCTGTGGATCGGGTGCCCCCACTAAGGTTTGCCTTTTACAGAGGGGTCTCAGACAGCCTTTCTGGGGCCTCCACAGAAGAAGGGATTTTTCCACAGTAAGCCATGTGGCTCTGTGCACGCTTGCTGAAATCCCGACATAGTTGTGCCCAGTGGCACTGGGGTGAGGCTTCCAGTGGGTTTGAGTTCTTCCTGGGCTGTTCCACATCTTCTTAGCAATGCTGCTCTTGCTCCTGCAGCACCACACTTGATGAGGCAGGAAATGCAGAAGCATTGCTTGGATCTAGGTAGGCACTAGCGCGTCCTTCGGGAGGGGCCCGCTGAGGAGCAGAGGCCAAGGTGGAATTAGACAAGGAAGAGGCCGATGGAAGGAAAGGTCTGTGAGTGATTTAGGGAGGAACAGGAGAAGGTGGGGGAGCCCCAGACCACGTGGAAGTGTGATAGCTTTCGAAGAAGAGAAGGAAGGAAGGAAGATGGATAGGAAAAAGCTCGGGCCTCTGCGTGGTCCAGCTCTGCGAGTCTGGGTGGGGTAGATGTCAAGCCCCAAAGCAAAGATTGTCTGTCGGAGCCCATATTGGACTGAAACCACCTGTCTTTGGAACACCTGTTGCCCGGGTGGCTGACTGGGGATGTGACTCAGAAGGTGGAGGTGGAAGCAAGCAGCTGGGTCTCAGGAGCCTCTCAAAAGAAGAGTGGAGCCTCTGCTCCCGTGACTGTCAAGGTTAATTAGTTCTTTTGCTCTTTTACTTATTTGTCATATATTTACTGAGCCCCCAGTCTGGCCAATTACCAAGCTAGCCACCGAGAACACAAAGAACAGTAGGTAATAATTCTACAACGTTCTAGTGTGCCAGACACTATTCCAAATGCCTTACAATATATTAAGTCAGTGACTCCTTACAACTACTGGCTGAGGGAGATAAAATCGTTATGTCTACTGTACAGATCAGAAGCCGTGGTAGAGACAGGTTAAGTATGTAACTCATGCAAGGTCACATACCAAACAGAAGACCCCAGCAGTCTTTCTCTGAAGCCTGTCCCCAAAGCTAACGTATTTATCTAATGTAAGATGCCATCTATTGTAAGATATATTATTATTTTATGTGATGCTAAGAAAGAGAAGAGAACTGTCAGTTAACTGCACCATGCCATTGTCAGTAAGATGCGTCCTCAAGTTCAGAGATGTTAAAATGTGAAAAAATGTGACAGTCATTACACAGAGTCACTGCCTTTGTTCTCATGGACTCCACGGTCACACAGGGGAGACAGGCCATGCCATGCACCGCGGTGAGTATCAAATGTCACCAAAGCGGAGCACACAGATCACTTCAGTGGCCGAGAGAGGAGTGAGTCAGTGCTTTGCCCCCCGTGGTGTCTAAGAAGCCATCACAGGGGAAGAGGCATCCAGTTTTCTCCCAGGGTTTCTCCAAATAGAAGAGGGAAGGTTGGAATTGGGAAATTTGGGGTATTTTAAGGACCATAGTTGATAATGCTAATAATAAAACAATAGCTAATCATTTATTAAGGGCTCATGATGTGCCAGACTCTGTGTGAAGGGCTCTTCATGCATCATACCATTTAATCCTCACAGAAACCCTAGGGGAAAGCTCTCTTAGTAGGCTCATTTTATCAGAAAGGAATCTGAGGCTCAGGAGGTAAACTGGTTTATCCCACAGTGCACAGCTTGGAGGAGAATGAACCAGGGTAAGAATTTCCAGAAGCCTGGCTCCCAAGTCTCAGACTTTCACCACACTGCTGGATGACCTCTGAGAAGCAAATTAGTTTCATAACACTGTATGGTATAACTGAAATTTACTAAGAGAAGAACTGAAATGTTCTCACTTAGTAAGTAAGTAAATAAATACATAGGTAAATCTATGAGGTGATGGATGTGCTAATTAATGTGATGGGGGAATCCCTTCACAATGCATACTTATGTCAAATCATCATGTTGTACACTTTGACTATCTTGCCATTTTATTTGTCAATTACACCTCAGTGAAGCTGAAGAAATAGAAAGCCAATCAGTGATCAGATGTGCTCACCAAAGTCAATCTCATCCACTGAGCTCCCCATTTCCTGGGAGAAATGTGGATGAAGGCTGGACGTGATCAAACACAAGGATTGAGGAGAGGCTGTTCTGAGTCGTGACTCTGAAGTTGGTCAGAGAGTGACTGATGGGTGGGGGTTGCTGGAAGAGCACCGGCGTCTCTCAGTCATTTGAACTGTCTAGTATTTGCTGGAAGTTTACCCCGGGCAAAGGTCTGTGCTGGGCGTTAAGGGGATCACTGAAGAGAGGCATGGACTGGGCACCAAATGTTGAATGAATAGAAATGTAACATTGGAGTCCAGCTCCAGCCCTGCCTGCCTCTAGCCTCATCTCCTGCTTTCTTCTGCTTGCTCGCTTAGTCACACTGGCCATCTGCACGTCCTCGAGGAGGCCAAAGTCCTTCCACTTCTGTCCCTGTACAGTGCTTCTGCCTGGAATGCTCTCTAACTTCTGCCCCTTGGGCTGGCCTTTGCTCTTGCTTTAGGTCTTATTGTCGAAGTTGCCTCCTCTGAGATGTCCTGCTTATTATTTTCTATCATAGCACCTTTTAATTTCCTCCCTCACACTTTTCATAGTGTATAATTGTGTCCTTTATAAGTCTGCATCTTTAGGGGCACAGACCTTGTTCACCGTTGTGTCCCAGCACCAGGCATGTAGTAGGTGCTCCAGTTTTGGATGGATGAGTGTCTTAGCTTAGAACTGAGTGAGGGACCAAGATCTATGTCTAGGACACAGAAAAGAGTTAGCTGCTCGACTGCTCAAAGAATGGAGAGATTGGTGTGTGCACTGAACAGGAAGGGCAGAATTCAGAGACTTAGGGATGGCTAAGGAGGAAAAACCAGTGGAGGTGGGTCAGAGCCAAATCCAGTCTGTGGGAGGACAAAAAATAGTTTTCTCTCCCCCCACAGGTTTGAAGCACCTTCATTTTCAATATCTGGAGTCATCCTAGCTTTCCTTAACCCCTGGGCTCTCCTTCCACTTGTTGGAACATGGGCTAAGGCCCCAGTGGCCAGCTGTCCAGGCTGCTGTCCCTGGAGTGCTTTGTGAGCTCCCTTGGGAGACTGAACACAATGTTGGGAATGAACTCTCATGGCTTCTCAGCCTAGGAATGGGGTCATTTTGGAGAAAACCATCATGGATGTATCCTCATTTTTACTGTGCATCATGGACCAAATGACTCCCAATATCCAGAAAGGACCTCAAATGCCCATAATTTAGAATTCCTTTGAAGATTTTAGTAGTAGAGATAGGTCTCAACCAATTGCCATATCTTTAGTCAGTTATTCCTGGTTGTTTTTTTCACTGTGCAAAGATAAAACAGAGTACACAATTTGATTCGCTCACTGAATTATGTACTTGAAGAGTTTGAATTTCATTGATTTCCATACCATATACTTTGAAGGTCAAGACATGTTATCATTTTATGGATCCAAGATCTAAATGTGAGGGACACAGGGGTGTTCAGTCGGTTGAGTGTCTAGCTCTTGATTTCAGCTCAGATCATGATCTCACAGTTTGTGGTTTCCAGCCCCATGTGGGGCTCTGTGCTGACAGCATAAAGCCTGCTTGGGATTCTCTCTCTCCCTCTCTCCCTCTGTCCCTCCTCTGCTTGTGTGCTCTCTCTCCTCCCCCTTTCAAAAATAAAGACCTCAATGTGAGCCTTGAAACCATGAAAATACTAGAGAAGAACACAGGCAGTAAGTAACCTCTTTGACATTGGCCATAGCAACGTCTTTCTAGATATGTCTCCTGAGGCAAGGGAAACAAAAGCAAAAATAAACTATTGGGACTTTATCAAAATAAAAAGCTTTTGCACAGTGAGGAAAACAACAAAGCTAAAAGACAACCTATAGAATGGAAGAATATATTTGCAAATGACGTATCTGATGAAGGATTAGTACCCAAAATATATAAAGAATCTATAAAACTCAATACCCCAAAACCAAATAATCCAATTTTAAAAAAGGGAGAAGACATGTATAAACATTTTTTTCCAAAGAAGACACACAGATGGCCAACAGACACATGAAATGATGTTCAACAGCACTGATCATCAGGGAAATATGTATCAAAACTACAATGAGATATCACCTCACACCTGTCAAAATGCCGAAAATCAACACAAGAAACAACAGGTGTTGGGGAAGATGCAGAGAAAAGAGAACCCTCTTGTACTGTTGGTGGGAATGCAAACTGGTGCAGCCACTCTGGAAAACTGTATGGAGAGTCCTTAAAACATTAAAAATAGAGCTACCCTACATGTGCCCTGATGCTTATAGCAGCATTATCTTCAATAGCCAAACTATGGAAATAGCTCAAGTGTCCATCGACTGATAAATGGATAAAGAAAATGTGGCATATATATATATATATAATGTACATATATATATAATGTACATATATATATAATTTAATATTACTCAGGCATAAAAAAAGAATGAAATTTTGCCATTAGCAATGATGTGGATGGAGCTAGAGTGTATTATCCTAAGTGAAATAAATCAGTCTGAGAAAGACAAAGACCATATGCTTTCACTCATCTGTGGAATTTAAGAAACAAAACAAATGGGCAAAAGGGCAAAAAAGAGAGAGAAAGGGAAACCAAGAAGCAGATTCTGAACTAGAGAGAACAAACCAATGGTTACCAGAGGGGAGGTGGGCAAAACAGGTGATTGGGGTTATGGAGTGCACTTTATTTATTCATGTGTTTGCCTCCTAACCCCATCCCCATCAAACACACATTCTGAGCTCCTTTAGGGCAAGAGACAGGTCTTATCATCGTAATTCTGCGGACAGCAAAGAATCCTCAGTAAAACAACTTCTTGGTAAATGTTGAATTAAATTGAAGCGTTCCAAGACCTTCTAGAAGTTTGGTTCTCTGCTCTTTTTAGCAGACCACGTTGCCTTAATTTATCTGAGCCCAAAGATGTCTCCTTTTAATGATATAAACCAAAATTAATGTCCTCCTTGTCAAAGACTATTGAAGAGCAGAAATCTCATTTTAGCCTTAACTGATCTGTGACTTAATTTGGGGAGCCTCTCCTTGATCAAGATTAGGCACTATGGAACAAGAATACAGAAGAATGAGCTAAAAATAACTTTCTGCTACAATGGAACAACGATTTAAAAATCTAAGCAAAACTCTTTGCCACAAGCCTTTACCCTTTAAGAAGCTTCTAGCTATTTCAGAATTTGAAGGGAATATTAATCGCCACATTTCAGCCAAGGACAACACCATGTGATGGAGCTAGGAATGAAATCATTTGGGTATGTATTTTCTGGAACCCTGCCCTGAATAGTTTTATTCTTGACATATGTCCAACTCTCTAAAACAGCTTAATGTTAGTAAGGCTCATAGCTTTTGAAATAAAATCCTGTCTAGAATACAAAAGAAGTAGGGAGAATGCTCAGAGTGAGGGAGAGAAAAACAAGGAAGGAAGCATTTGTTGAGGGTGAGGGAGCATTTACCCTGATAGTGTGTGGTGAAGGCTGTTCTGTTAATGAGAGCCTCACCAAAAAACTCATCATGGCGACTGACATGATATTTACTCCCAGAATCAGGACACTCTGAATTTAGCCAAGAATCATCTTCAGATTTATTCACGTAATCCACAAATTACTATTTATTATTTTCTTATTCCTAATAAGCAGGCAGAAAGCAGTGGTAACATCCACTACAGCCATTATTCATGCAGCTTCCTTTCCATTAATCTTCTTGCTCAACAGAATCTTGTTGGATCTTCAGGAGGAATTTTGGATGCTTCCAGACTCCAGGTTCATGGGCTCTTCCACCAAATGATTAGTAAGTAATGTTTACAGTAATATTTACCCACCTAGGATCGTTTCTGTCTCCAATTTTTTTTTTCCATGATCAGAGCCTGATCCTAAGACCAAGTGGAAAACATTTTAAGAAAAGAAAAGGTATGAAAAGCCCTTTGTGAGGCCAGATATGTGGAGTTACAGAGAGACTCAGGAAAGGCTCTGTAGCAGCTGGGAATAGTCAGCCAGAGAGTGCTGCAGAATTCATAAACCATGTTAAGAGTTTTGGTGCCCTGGAAAAAGCTCTTAAATGTTCCAATCATTAAATTACTCAACTGAAATCATTTTCAGATGAGCAAATTCAGGACAAACATTACCAACTTTTTAAACTACATCATATGTTCCAAAAGCAAAATGGAAAACAATAAAGCAGAATGGTCTGTTCTTACCCCACCTGCTTATGCAGGTAATTTCAGATTTAATACAGAAGTGGTGTCAAAAGAAATCTCCGGTGTGTTTGTCCTCAGAGCCAATAATATGACTATAGAAACCCTAGGTCACTGATTCAAAGGCATTTAATCTGTAAATGATTCTGCCAATTAGAATGGTTAATGTCAGGACATCTAACACATAGTAGATGCTCAGAAAATGTTCATTTCAGTGATACATAAATCCAGGGATAAGCGACATTTGATGAAGAGAATAAGGTGAAAACTTGAAGTTTGGCAGAGTAACAAGGGCCTGTGACAGAAGATAAAAACAACAGCCAAATAAAGGTAAGACAAAAACTTGCAAACTGAGGTGTTGACAAAAATTGGAGAAGAACATTGTAAAAAGGAGTGAGTGGTTGATAAGGTCAAATGTAGTCAATATGCCTTGGAACCCAGACTGGTAAGTGTCAAGTGTATTTAACAATAGGGTGGCGATCTGGATGATAATAGTTACAGTTTGCATCCAAGACTCATTCAGGAGGCAACCTCTACAGCTGTCCCCATCTCCTGGCATCCATGCGCCTGTGTGCCCCAACCAGGAGGATGGGCTGGAGTTAGTGCCACAATCCTGCCAGATGGGATGAATGTCACTTCTGATATTGGGCAACAGAGAGACTGTGGCTCTTCTCTCAGGCTGTCCTCTGACTTTCTTTCTCTCATTTGATTCTTCTGGAGGAAGCTGCCTTGTGAGCCGCCCTGAAGGGAGAGTCACCTGACCAAAAAAACCCCCCAAAAAACAGCCTGATGTTTCTGGCCAACAGCCAGTGTGGACCTGAGGCTGGCCAGCAGCCATGTGTATCCAAGCGCATTCCTGCAATCATTTACTATGTTAGGAATATGTATTACTGGACATAGATTTGTTTCATTTACCTTGAGAGTACCATGACATTATTGGTGAAGATCACTTTGCAGCCATTCTTTCTCCTAAAGCAAAGAGTGGTGGCCCTAGGGACTTGAGGATGGGACACAGAAGACATCCTCCCTAAATCACTGACTGACTTAGTGTTCTTTCTCGAAGCATGGAGTCAGTCTGCTCACTATTCTAACTGGTTTCCTGCATAAAAAGAAAGACTCCGGCATCATTCAGCTCCACTTCTTACCAGCTGGCTGTGTTAACACTGGGGAAATAAGTTAAACAAGCTTTGCCTCAGTTTCCTCACAAGCAAAATAAAGATAATAATGACCCCTCCTTAATAATAACAGTGAACATTTATTGGGAGCTTACTGCATACCAAACACTATTTAAGCACACTAAGTATGTTAAATTCATTTAATCTTCATAACTCTTCACATAGACTTTATTATTATTATTGCATTTTATGATAAAGAAATTGAAGAAAGGGTAAGAAGCTTTCCTGAGGTGGTAAGAGGCAGAGATGGGATAGAGACTTACTGTCATGACAGACATCGTAATGGTTGTACATGAAGCCTAGCTTGACACACAGTAAGTATGTGCCATGACAAGTGCTAGGTGTTATTTCCAGGTCACCTTCTGCCCACGATTTGCCTCAGGAACAATTACAGAAATCTGTTGGAGGTCATGAGCGAGGTAAGTAGCACAAGTTAAAGCACTGAATCTTGTTATTAAAACCAAGTTAGTGGGATAGTGACATGCCAGAGGAGGGAGTTATGGGTTTTCTAGGAAGCCATTGAGGAGAAGCAGCCAGCGGAAGCCAGGCATGGAGCCAGTGTGGACAGACAACTGAAGGCAAGCTCCAGAGAAGAACGAGTGCTGAGTTCTCACAATGGCTGGAAGAGGTCTAAGAGAATGAAAAAGGGGAGACTGCAACAGACCCCACTCCTTTCTAAGATAATTTATAGTGGTCTAATCCTTCTGTTTTTCTGTTTCATAACTGGAGAGTCATTGGCTTTCTTTCTTCCCCACAAATAGCCCCACTCTATTAATATGGATTCTTAAAACATTTTTTCCATCCCGCAAGATGCACTTACACTAACCTGCTCTTGATTTCATCTTCAGCCAAACTGACTTTTATGCATCTTCACTTGTGTTGCCTCCAACCCTGTTTAAAACTTGTCACTGAATTCCTATTTTCTCAAAGATGTTTCCTGCAATCACAAATATTCATTATTTAATTGGACTTCCATGGAAATAATTTTAAGTGTTCCCCACCCCCCCTTCTTTACAACTCTTCAGCACAGATTTCTGTTCTGATGTTTTTCAGAAATGGGACCTCTAGGGACTGTCTTGTGAGTTGTGACATCCTCAGAGTGATGACCCCTTCCTTTCACAGAGGCTTTCCTTCTCTGACCAAGGAGAACCCTCTACCCATACCCTTGGCTCCATCTTCTCCTTCTTCCCCCCTTGAATCTACACTTTGTCTTCTGCCCTACCATCACCCATGTCTCCCTCTCCTATGTGTCCCCCCTGTCCCACAATCTCACTGGCTTCCTGTCTCTTCTAGTCTTCTGAGTCCCTTAGCTCTCTTCCTCTTTCCTTCCTGCAGTGGTCAAGTTTCTCCAACAAGTGGTATCACTTGTCGTTTTACTTCCTTGGTCCTATTACCCTCAAAAATACCCTCTCCTCCATGATCAATGGCCTCCTGATTGTCAATGTCAATAACCATCCCTGATTTCATCTTCCTTAATCTCTGGGTACCACTTGGTGTTATTGACCCACCTCACTCTTCCTAAGTTTCATCTCTTTCTTCTGGCTTCTCTTTCTGGAAGTGGTGCTTCCTCCAGGCAGCTATCTCTGATTTCCCAAAATAAGATGTGGCTTCCTCCTCTCTGCAATTGGATGTGTCTGTGTCACATCTTCATATCTGTCCTTACAGATTATAAATTCCTAGAGAGCAGTGACCTTGTTTTATAACTGTCTCCATACACATATACACACATTCAAGCTGGAGCTAATACAATGGCCTGCTCAAAGCAAGTATTCAGCAAATATTAAGTACAGATAAAAACATGGTCTTAAAATTTAGGATGCAGGCTGAATGTGGTCCAAACATTAATTTAATTTGGCCCACTTAAGTGATTTAAAAAGATCTGAGTTAGTGATCAGCATTTAAAAATTGGGATATTTCCAAAAAAATGCTTAAAAAATAAGAATTGGAATATTTCACATAAAAAACTAGGGTATCTTGCTCATTTTCTTTGGCAAGTCATATTTAATCTGCTCTGGGTCCCCGTTCCTGCATGGCAACAGTTAGCAGGATCTGAGCATCCACTGTCGCCTTGGGCGGGACACCTGTGTCCCAGTTTTTCACTCATTGACATTTTCTTTATGGTCCCTCTAGGCACTTTTGTATTATGAACTCTTGATAAATGAACCAAAACGACTGGATTAAGGAAAAACAGACTCCTCAGTTTGTCTGTCAGCTTTCCTATTCACTCTGTTATTTGACTACCTATTAAGAATTTGGAAAAAAAAAAAGGGGGGGGGGCGCCTGGGTGGCTTAGTCGGTTAAGCGTCCGACTTTCGCTTAGGTCATGATCTCACGGTTCAGGGGTTCGAGCCCCGCGTCGGGCTCTGTGCTGACTGCCGGCTCAGAGCCTGGAGCCTATTTCAGAGTCTGTATCTCCCTCTCTCTCTGACCTCCCCTGCTCACACTGTCTCTCTCTCTCTCTCTCTCTCCTAGAAATAAATAAAACATTAAAAAAAATTAAAAAAAAAAAAAAGAATTTGGAGTGGGTGAGGAGTCAGAAGGGTCTCTTGGCTCCATATAACTGGCCTGGATCTGGAGATAATGCTTCCTTCATGAAGTCTTCAATGGCTACTCCTGCTGATACAGAATCCTCAACCCCAATACACACACACACACACACACACACACACACACACACACACACACACACTCACACACCAGTCTTTAGCTGTATATATATATGGCTTAACTTCAGCTGTCTGTTGTCAGTGTTTCCTCTCCACACACTTCCATTGCATCTTGAGGTCTATTTCCCTTTATGCATATGCTTGTGAGCTTTTGGTTGGTGAATAATGGAGAAGGAAGAGCCTTGCTGGTGACAGGAAAAAAGAGGAGGAGGAGTTTGAAAGGGATGATGTGAGATCTCTTCCCCTAGGCTGGCCTTATGGATGGAGGGTGCTCTTTGGTGAAGAGGGAGAATCCAAAGCTAACGCAAGTGTCCGGAGGGGCTCTGGGTAGAGCTGCCCAGATGTGCCAGGAGACACAGAGTGGCCAGAATTGTAAAAGAAGAACTCTTGCAAAGAGCTCTTGCAAACTTTGTCATATAGGCTAGACATGGCAATGTCAGGGAGGGGCTCAACACGGAACCCCCCAGTGCACACAGCTGCTAACGAAGGCAACAGAAACGTTCTGGGTGGGTGGGTGTTTGCTTGAAGAAACATTTATTTATTTATTTATTTATTTATTTATTTATTTTAAATGTTTATTTTTGAGAGAGAGACAGAGCAGAGGAGAGACAGAAAGAGGGAGACACAGAATCTGAAGCAGGCTCCAGACTCCGAGCTGTCAGCACACAGCACTATGTGGGGCTCAAAATCAGGAACCATGAGATCGTGACCTGAGCTAAAGTTAGACACCTGACTGGCCGAGCCACCCAGCTGACTTTGAGGAGACCCAATTTATAATCATCTTTATAAACAACCAAAGAGAAACCTCAGCCAGTAATACTAGGAAACCAACAGCTAGCATTTCTCCACTGATTTATGACACAGGTTTCCTCAGCATGGCTTCTTTGCCAGTTACCAAGAGATAGACCCCACGAATGTTGTCTTCCATGGCCTCAGGCTACTAGTGGAGAGCATAAAGCTTTTCTTTCTTTTTATGGTTTTTATTTATTTCTGAGAGAGAGACATACACACAGCGTGAGCAGGGGAGGGTCAGAGAGAGAGGGAGATACAGAATCTGAAACAGGCTCCAGGCTCTGAGCTAGCTGTCAGCACAGAGCCTGAAGCGGGGCTCAAACCCACGAACCGTGAGACCATGACCTGAGCCGAAGTCGGCCGCTTAACCAACTGAGCCACTCAGGTGCCCCAAAGCTTTTCAATTAAAGATCCATGCACTGCAGGCTTCTAATCCTACAGGAGGTTTGGCTAAAAGGCTCATTGCTCGAAGTTTTCCAGGCTTCCTTGAAGGGTTTGTTTCTAGACAATAAGGATTCCTGGCCCCAGGGCTGAGGCGTGGGGCTTTTCAAAGGGTGAGTGTACAGATCTCTCGCATTCAGTCCTTGCATTAACTGTTCAGGCCACCATTCCCCAAAGTGTTGCCAAGAATTTTTTTTTTAAAGTACATGGTTTCAAGCATGTCTTCTGTAAGAACAAGAGTCATATTGGCAAACACAGTAACATGGAAAGAGCATGGATTTAGAATAAGACTTTTTTTCTAAGTTTATTTATTTATTTTGAGGAAGAGAGAGACTGGGAGAGAGAGTACCAAGCAGGCTCCATATTGTCAGTGCAGAGCCCAACACAGGGTTCAGAACCAGGAACCGTGAGATCATGACCTGAGACAAAGTGAAGACTCAGATACTTAACTGACTGAGCCACCCAGGCACCCCAGATTCAGACTTTGTATCAGGCCCCCGCTCTACCACATAGATAGGAGATTAGGGCAAGTCCTATAGTTTTACAGAGCCTCAGTTTCCTCATCTCTAAAGTTGGGTGCATACCTCAACAGGATCTTTAAATGAATGAGATCAGCTAAAATCGTGTATCCAAAGAGCACCTTGTACATAGAAAAACTGTGATAATGTTATTTTTAAGTCTAGTATGTTACGTTGCTTTGACTGATGAGGAGGCTGTGCCTTGGATCCCTCACACTGTGTGGGAAGGAACCTTTGAAGAAGAATTGTATTCACCCACTCCCTTCTGATATTGCAGCCCCCACGTCTGGCTCACTGCTTCTGTGGCTCTCCTCCACAGCCACAAATGGCCCATCCTCAGGTTAGTCAGAAGATTAGAGCTTGGCATTAGCATCAGAGAGACCTCGCTTAGAAGTCTGCTTTGCAGTTCTTGAGAGAGTTATTTAGCTGTCTGTGTCAAGATTTCCAAGTGGGAAAACACAGCAGTGTATCAGTTAGGATGGTTTTGGCTGCAAGTTTGCAAAACAATGCAACTCATATTGGCTTAAGCAGTAAGGACATTGATTGCCTTACCTAACAGGATGTCCAAACAATGCAGGTTTCAGGAATCCGTGACTCAACGGCTCACCTGTGCTAGCTAGGAAGCTGGTCTTTACCTCTCCTGGCCCTTCCACCCTCATGCCGGCTCTGCTCTCTTAGCTATATGGTTGCAGCTGATCTCAGCATCAAAGATGAAGGGAACTTTTCTAAGAAGTTTCCCAGGAGCATTCTCCTCTCAACTCATTTTCTAGATGAGTGGTACACATGGCTGTGGGGTCTTTCTTGACCGGATAGGGGCCCCAAAAGGTGGGGCGATGATGATCGGGTGGAATCCAGTGGTGTGTGGTAGGTGGTGAAATAATTCACCTGAGGCAGAACAAAGGCGATAGAAGTGTATCGAATACACCAACGGGAGCGGCCGGTAGGACAGCAAAGGTGAGAGCATCTGCAATGAGGCGGTGGGTGGGGGCCGTTTTTAGAGGAAGAAGGTGAGGGGGTATGGGGACATATGGAATTCTCCCATTTTTGTTAACTGTGCCTGGTTGTAAGTAGGCCATTGGTCAGCTAGGGCTTATGGATATTTTGAGGTGGGCTGCCCAGTGGGCCTGACTGTTTTCAGCGAGGGGGTCACTGTGGATCCTTCTACCTTACTCAGGTTTCCATTGTTCAAGCCTGTTACCTAAAAGTGGCCTCTACAGTGGCCATTCCTGAACCAACCACCGGAAAGGGGATCAGCTTACCCTGAGATCGGGCCCATCATTGGAGCAGGAATGCATTTGGTTCTCCTGAGACTGCACTTGGGAAAAACAAAACTGACACTGATAAAATAAAGAGGAAAACAGATGTTGAGTGGTCGACCAAGAGTTTCCTCTGCCAGGATTCCATCAGCCCATCAGGGTTATAAGAAATATGGTAATGGTAAGGAAAACACTTGTTCCCTTTATTCACTACCCACTGAATACTTCTGTACTCCAGGTGTGTGGGGTGATTTGTTTTCTTCATCCCAAGCAAGTCTCTAATTCTTAGTGGACACCAACTAGGTGTCCTACAAATGTAACTCAATTTCATTCTGTTGGCACTCTCTACCTGGAGACAGTGTCAGATCTTACGGGTTAGGGGTGCAGTTCCCCCAGACTGTCCCCTGTTCCCATTTTGAATGCCAATCACCAGAGCAGGTTACCACCTGTGCCTTTGGCTGTAAATCTGAGGTGCTCATGACCCCCTCCTCGAGTTTGATAATTTGCTAGAGTGGCTCAGTGAGCTCAGAAAAAGTTTCCTGACTGGATTATTGGCTTATTGTAAAAGAATACAACTCAGGAACAGCTGAATGGGAGAGATGGACAGGTAAGATATGGGGAAAGGAGTGTGGTTCCAGGTCCTCTCAGGGCGTACCACCCTCCCAGCACCTCCATATTCAGCAAGGTGGAAGCGTCTGAACCCTGCACTTTAGGGATTTTAACACAGACTTCGTTACATAGGCATGATTAATGAAGTCATTGGCCATTGGTGATTAAACTCCATCTCCAGTCCCTCTCCCCTCCTGGGAAATGGGGGTAGTGTGGGTAGTGTGGGTAGTGTGGAGCTAAAAGTTCTAACCCTCTAATCATATGGTTGGTTTCCTTAGCAACCAGCCCCCATCCTCTGGGCTTTCCAAAAGTCACTTCATTAACACAAACTCAGAGGTGGTTGAAAGGGGCTTGTGTATAACAAAAGATTCCCCTCTAGCCTTTATTTATTTATTTTTTTTAATGTTTTATTTATTTCTAGGAGAGAGAGAGAGACAGCATGAGCAGGGAAGGGTCAGAGAGAGAGGGAGTCACAGACTGAAACAGGCTCCAGGCTCTGAGCTGGCAGTCAGCACAGAGCCCGACGCGGGGCTCGAACCCACGAACCGCGAGATCATGACCTAAGCGAAAGTCGGACGCTTAACCGACTAAGCCACCCAGGCGCCCCTCCCCTCTAACCTTTATAGCTCTTATCACCTAGCAAATTATAAGGGTTTTAAGAGCTCTTTGCCAGGAACAGAAGAAAGGACAAATATGTATTTTCTTTTATATCACAGGTAGTGAGTGCTTAATAAATGGTACTCATTAGTATTCTTGCTCTCTTTTTTCCTTCTCTCATCAGACTCTCTTTATTCTGGATCTAGCTACCTCAAGATCCAGATGTGTGGTCATACGGACATTCTTAAAATGTGGCAATTTCTGGTATCAAACAGATCTGTGGGGACTGTTTTTTTAAAAAAGTTTATTTATTTTGAGAGAGAGAAAGACAGAGTGCACCCATGCACGCAAGCAGGGGAGAGGCAGAGAGAGAGAGAGAGAGAGAGAGAGAGAGAGAGAGAGAGAGAGAGAGAGAATCCCAAGCAAGCTCCACACACTGTCGGTGCAGAGCCCATCATGGGACTTGATCCCATGAACTGTGAGATCATGACCTGAGCCGAAATCAAGAGTTAGATACTCAACCGACTGAGCGACCCAGGTGCTCCAGAACTGTGGGGGCCTTTAAACAGAGGGGACAAAACCCCCTCACTCATAACCATACAGAATTCTCCTTACGACCTTCATTAGTCACAGGTGTCCTTGAAGCAGCCCTGCAAGCCTCTCGCTGTGCTTGCTGCGTTCGGGGAGCAGAGCTCCTGGCAAGATTGTTCTATGGCAGCAAGAGCTTGGCCCAGCAGATGATGAGCTCTCTGCCTTTATCACCAGCCTCAAGGCCCTCACTCCTCTTTCTTTACTAAATCCAGCAAATGAAACCGTGTGCTTATGATTCACAACATCCCTTTTGGCAGAGTTATCCTGAGCAAAACTGTGACTGCAATAGGAACAATATTTTGAAAATATTAATCTGATATAGTTTTCATTTGCCTGTAGTTCTTGAGTCATAAGTCTGAGCATTAAGCTTATTACTCAGAGAAACAGGGCGTTTTCTTCTAAAAATAGCAAAATTCTGTTTCTCATAGTCCATTCTTGGGTATGGGTTTCCAGTTTAGAACATTCCAAAGCATAGAATGGGTTATTTTTTACAAGGCCATCTGGCTCAAATGCCTACTCTTAAGACACATTCCTGGCGTTTCCCAGTTGGGGGTAAAGGAAAACAACATCCCATAATACCTCCCTGATGAGGGTCCTCTTACACACCCAAAGCAGATTCCTTCACTCTTTTTTTTTTCTGGTCTCATTGCTTTCATTGTACTATCCCTCCACCTGTCTTTGCTTTCTCCTTGCCTAACATTTTTTTCACCCTTCCTTCAAGACACAGCTCAAAACTCATCTTAAGGAAATCTTTCTTGAACAGCCTTGGATTATACAGGTCATTTTGCTGTCGGATAGACTGCAGAGACCCCGGACGCTGAGACCTCTGCCCAGCCCATGGATGATGTCTCTAGAGGCTCCTGCTCCCATCTTAAGAAAGAACTGGAGGACAGACCAGACACCACGGGTGAATGGAGCAAGGAGGGAAGTTTACTGAAATGGAAGTACACCCTCGAGATGTGAGAGCCGGTGAGCTCAAGGGAGGTCTGAAAGATGTTTGATGTGCAGTTGTTTCCTTCTGCCATATGTATCTACTCCCAAGACAATGCTATAGTAATGGTACATGTGGTGAGTACAAAAAAATGGAGGTGCAACCAACCTTGTTAATTGGACGTTTCATTCTAATCACATAGATGGTATTCTAGTGAGGACAGAAATGTCAGGTGACAGAGACAGAGGTGGTCAGAAATTTGGTGCTTCCTTTTGAAATGCAGTAAAACCTACCAACCGGCCAAGCAAGAGAAATTCCAGCAGTTGCTTCCATAGGGTTTCTTGTGGCCTTTGAAGTCGATGACAATGGTGATCACCATTGTCATCAGTGTTCTGACCTTGTACAACACTAGCCAGGAGTATGGGTTGTAGAGGCGAGAATCCAGATTCTTTCTTATCTAACTCTATTATTAAGAACAAGTCCTTGCATGGGTAGGAAAACAAACAGAGAAACAGTATATTATTGGCAAGGTAGCACCCAGAACTCATCTTACTTGACTCCGAAAGTCCTTGTCACAGATTCATTAGCTTCCCTTTGGGATGTCTGCTTAGATGTAGCTAATGAACATTTTTAAACCAATAAATATAACTATACATATATGTATATATATGTACATAAGTATGTACATTCCAATTATCCAATCCTTTTAAAAAAATTTTAATGTTTATTTGTTTTTGAGAACAAGACAGAGAGAGACAGAGCATGAGCAGGGGAGGGCCAGACAGAGAGGGAGACACAGAATTTGAAACAGGCTCCAGGCTTTGAGGGGTCAGCACAGACCCCGATGCAGGATTCAAATTCACAAACTGGGAAGATCATGACTGGAGCCAAAGTCAGACACTTGACTGACCCACCCAGAAGCTCCTCGAATCTTTTAAACATGCTCAAAATTATACAGATTCCACAAAATTAAAACAAGACACCACCCATTTCTAAAGCAAACACTAAATATATACTGTGCTGAACTGACTAATTCACAGGATTTACTCATCAAATCCAAAGAGGCAGAGGGGCACGTTAGAACAGCTGAGATTATGAGATAACTGAAGTTATTTGGACAAATAGGCTTTTGATTAAAGTTCAATACGGCTTCCACCCCAGACATTAGTAATCAGACTAGCATTTTTGGACTGGGTCCTTTCTTCTAGACAGACTTCGTCTATCCTGCCTACAGGATTTTCCAAACTCTCTCCCATCTGCTGGGACTTTCTATCTAATATTTTAAGTTTCCTTTTCTTTTAACCAAATGCTTTACAGGAATATGGCCTTCTCAAGGTTCAGCATTTGAATTTCTTGTTTTGTATACCTTTTTTAAGGAGGTATTTTTTTTAAATTTCAATACTGTAATGCTTTTCATTTCTTTATCTAAGCATTTAATGTAATTAATAATCAGCAACTGCTTAGTAGGTAAGTCAGTGACTATTGCATCCCCTCCAAATGCTCTTGTAAGTAGTTAAGTCTTAAGATATTGCTCAGTGAATAATTCAGTGAAAATGTACCCTTTTGTTGAATGTAGGTAGATGAGTATGTTTAACAAGAGAATAACGCACATCGTTTCATCCAGTTCTCTCCAAAGGTCCACGTAGCAGCTCTCAGTCACGTGGCCTTTCCCTCTAGTCTCACCTTCGCTCAAGGAAAGGAGATGTGCCAGTGACAAATGATATAAGATTCTGATTTGCAAGTTTCCTAAACTTTCTGGAGTGAAATGCTGACTCACTATTAGAAATGACCATGTGGGGGCGCTTGTGTGGCTCAGTCGGTTGGGCATCCGACTTGAGCTCAGGTCATGATCTCATGGTTCGTGGGTTCGAGCCCCGCATCGGGCTCTGTGCTGACAGCTCAGAGCCTGGAGCCTTCTTCAGATTCTGTGTCTCCCTCTCTCTCTGACCCTCCCCTGCTCATGCTGTCTCTGTCTCTCTCTCAAAAATAAATAAAATATTAAAAAGAAGAAAAGAAAAGAAATGACCATGTGTTTTGATCCAGGGTCCAATAAACAGGTAGGGGTCAGGTGAATTTCAACAACTACCTAGTATGTCTGCAAATAACTGACGCTATCTGAGATTGCAAGAGAGAGACTTGAGATTATTTGGAAAATAATTCCCCAATCCAAATTGTATTCTGTTATTCTATCTCAAAGTAAACTATCTTTTCTATCTTATATAGCATTTATAATAATTTTAATTACATGTCTGAGTCTTTAATTTGTTAATGGTCATCTCCCCTACCCATCACGAAGCTCCAAGAGGGTAGGAACTGTATCCTTCACTATTATTATTATTATTATTATTAAGGTATTACTTATCTCTATAAACATACACAAATCTTAAGTACATAGGTCCATGGAAATTTGCATGTGCATATACACTCATACATCTACTACCCATGTTAATATAGACAATTTTCACCACTCCACAAAGTTCTTTTATGTCACCTCCCAGTCAATATTTCTATTTTGTATCACTGTAGGTTGATTTTGTCTGTTCTTGAATTTCATGTAAATGGAACTATATAGTATTTTATTCTCTTACATCTGGCATTTTAAAATTTAATATGTTTTAAGGTTCATCCATATTTTTCTGTGTCTTTAGCTTTTTCTCCCTTCTAGTATATAATATTCCATTCCACTATATATCACAATTTACATACCATTCTCTTGTTGATAAACTTGGGAGTCAGTTCTCGTTTTAGCCACAATGAATGAAGCTGCTTTGAAAATTCTTGGAGAAGTCTTTTTTTAAAAAATATAATTTATTGTCATCTTGGTTTCCATACAACACCCAGTGCTCATTCCAAGTGCCCATCACCCACTTTCCCTTCTCCCTCACCCCTCCATCAATCCTCAGTTTGTTCTCAGTATTTAAGAGTCTTTGCCTCCCTCCTTCTCTGTAACTTCTCGCCTCCCCCTCCCCATGTTCTTCTGTTAAGTTTCTCAAGATCCACACATGAGTGAAACATATGGTATCTGTCTTTTTCTGACTGACTTATTTTACTTAGCATAACACCCTCCAGTTCCCTCCATGTTGCTGCAAATGGCCAGATTTCATTATTTCTCACTGCCAAGTAGTATTCCGTCAGATACCGAAACTACATCTTTTTGATCCATTCATCAGTTGATAGACACTTAGGCTCTTTCCATAATTTGGTTACTGTTGAAAGTGCTGCTAGAAACACTGGGGTGCACGCGCCTCTATGCATCATCACTTGGGGAAGTCTTTTGTGATGTACACATTCATTTCTCTGAGGTATATGCCAAGGGTAGACATGCTGGGTAAGAGTATGTTTAACTTTGTATACACCGCTATGGAGTTTTCCAACAGAGCGGTACCAGTACACACTTCCCCAATCGCAGCTGAGAGTTCTAATTGCTTCACATCCTTGTCGGCATTGGGGTTGTCATTCTTTTTGGTTTTAGCTATTCTGTCTGGTGTACAGTGGTACCTCATCAGGGTTCCAGTTTGCACTTCCCTGATGAGTAATTATGTTGAATGAACATCTCTCTCAGGATTATACTTTCTCTCCCACAATCTGTAAACAGAACTATCTGTTGGTTGAGCAGAAACTACTCTGACTAAATATAAATGCAGCTATAATGGAGTTTATGCTTCTTAGGTTCTGCTGGCCTGGTTCATAAGAGTTTTTTGTCTACTCTGATAGCATAGAGTTTCTATTAGAAGCTTTACCTTTAATTTCTGTGACATGCAGAGAAATAATCTTACCAGACGGGATTTTCCTTGTGCCGTTGTATCTGAAAGTTTGGTTCCACAGAGAGGTTTTGTAGGATGGTGTACTGGGTTGAATAGTTTCCTCTTAAAGTTCATGCCCACCTGGAACCTTAGAATGTAATTTTATTTGGAAATGGAGCCTTTGAAGATACAATTAGTTCAGATGAGTTTACACTGATTTAAGGATGGGCCCTAAATCCAATGATGTTGTGCACATAAGAATGCCATGTGAAGACACAGAAATGCACAGAGGGGAAAGAAGACCATGGAGCAAAGAATGGAGTGATGTGTCAGCAGGCCAAGAAACACCAAGGATTCCAGAGCCACCAGAAGCTAGGAAGTGGCTAGGAGGGATATTTCCTAGAGCTTTCAGAGGGAACATGGCCCTGCAGACATCTTGATTTCAGACTTACAGCCTTCAGAACTGTGAGAGATTCAATTTCTGTTCTCCTAAATTGCCTGGTTTGTGGTAATTTGTTATGGCAGCCCTAGGAAGCTAATACAGATGGCTTTATGGAGAATTACTTATTCACAGTGATGGAACAGTTCAGCTGAGAATTCTTAAAAGTACCCCAGTGTGGTGCACTGATATAGAAGCAGCAATGCTTCAGATGCGATTTTCTTTTTTGGTAAAATCAAACAATATGATGGTGCATCATGGGAAGTATGTGCTTGACATGTCAAGATTCACTGACTATCCACGAATTCAGTCAAGCAATATTTCTGCATTCCATGGGCTCTTAGAGGTTGACTCATTACTGTTGAAGACTTTCCATTTCATTTGCCTCAAAGTAGAATGAAATTTTCTCAAAACAGAGCACAGCACAATGCCTGGCAAAGATGGGTATCAATAAACATTACTCAATAGACTGTAGTAATTAGGTCTCTTGCAGTTGTGAAGTGACAGAAACTAACTCAGACTTACTTTTATAGGCTCATATAACTATGAAGGCTGGGACATTTGTTTCTGTAGGGCTAGATCTGGGGGCTTATAAGGTCCTCTTTCCATTTCTCAGTTTTATGTTAGTGTCATTCTTGGTTGACTTTCCCTCATCTCTCTTTGTTAAGGCAAAGAGAGCCACCAACAGTTCTAGGCTTACATGATTCTCACAGTTAATGACCTTAATGAAAAAAGAAAGGAGCTTCCTTTGTTACCAGTTCCAGAAAAAGTCCAGGGTGCTCTGACTTACCCTGCTTGGGTAACTGACTATGACCAGGGGAGTGGAGAACTCTGGAAAGGTCCAGGTCACGGGTGGCCGAACCACAAGGATCAAGAATGGGGAGGGTTGTTTCTCCCAAGAGACCTCTGCAAACAAAAAACATATCCATCACCTTGCCTAAGCTGTCATTTGGAGTCATCTTTGGAATGGAATGCCATTGCTGATAATTGCTCAGCCTTATTTATAGACTTCCCTGGTGTCTCTAGAAGTTTCGTTCCTATATCACTCAGCAGGCAGGAGAAAGCAGACCATCAAAGACAGTCTTTTTCTGGAGCAAACTTCCCTGGGCCATCCCATCCAAAATCCAAGTAGGATACAAAAGCAGAATCTCAAGAGGTAGAAAGACGTCAATGGAAGTTAAAAGAAATAAAGCATTAAGATTGAACCTCGTTCATTCCTAGCACACAAAGACCCATTTTAAGATTGGCAGAGCCAACATAGCCTTGCAAGGACTCTCCAAACTTTTGAGCCCTGGATGAAATCAGCTAGAGCCATCAGTTTGAAACACAAAGGAATCCATGCCTGGAGAATCAAATTAAGCCATGACTGAGATGCTTAATCATCATCTCTTTGATGATTGAGCATTTTCTTTCTCTCTGTTTCCATGGGACAAGAAGTAATCAAACTACCATTTTAACTCTTCAATATAAGCAGGATTTAGAATATAAGCAAATTTGTGTTGTATGTTTTTAAAAAAGAAACAATTGAGTTAGACATTATTAGCAGTGTTGAGATAAATTTCTAGGCTCGAGGTGGAGCCACTTCTGCTGCCCCCGGGGAACACATCAGCAAACAAAAACTCAGATAATTTCCATGTCCCTGTAAATGCTCTGCTTGACCAGAAACTCAGCATATATATCTGGTCAGCCAATCCCTAAGTGCCAAGCCAGTTCTGGGCTGGCTCTATTCTCATTTCCTTGTTGCTTTATGTTCTATTTTTCTCTTTCTTGTTCCTAATTCTTTATCTTGTGAAAGCTTCTCTCTGAACCCTTGGGAACTGAGACTGACTGCTTTAGTTAGGAGGTGTTAAATGAAGTTTGTTTGTAGCCCCTAAATTGTCTTTTAAAATAATTTTTTAAAACTGTTTATTTATTTTTGAGAGAGAGAGAGAGAAAGAGAGAGACAGCATGTGGGGAAGGGGCAGAGAGAGAGGGACAGAGGATACAAACCAGGCTCTGTGCTGACAGCAGAGAGCCCAATGCGGGGTTTGATTGAACTCACGAACTGTGAGATCATGACCTGAGCCAAAGTCAGAGGTTTAACTGAGCCACCCAGATGCCCCTTTTAAAGTAATTTTTAGGGGTGCCTGGGTGGCTCAGTTGGTTAGGTAACCGACTCCAGCTCAGACCACGATCTCGTGGTTTGCAAATTCAAGCCCCACATCGGGCTCTGTGCTGACAGCTCAAAGCCAGGAGACTGCTTCAGTTTCTGTGTCTCCTCCTCTCTCTGCCCTTCACCCGCTCACACTTCATCTCTCTCTCTCTCTCTCTCAAAAAAATAAACATTAAGAAATTTAAAAAAAATAGTATTTAACAGCAGCTAGCATTTATAATGTGAGTTATATTTCAGGTAATATGCTAATTTTAAATAGGTAATATTCCCAACATTCCTGTAAGATAGTTACTTATATCATCTCTGAGCTACTTCTAGGATTTTCCATGCAGCAGTACAAGATACTTTTTAAGTTTTTAAATGTTTTTTATTCATTTTTGAGAGCCAGAGAGAGACAGTTCGAGGAGAGGAGGATCAGAGAGAGAGGGAGACACAGAATCTGAAGCAGGCTCCAGGCTCTGAGCTGTCAGCACAGAGCCCGACGTGGGGCTCAAACCCACGAACCGTGAGATTATGACCTGAGCCAAAGTCGGATGCTTAACCGACTGAGCCATCCAGGTGCTGCTACAAGGTATTTTTTAAAAATACACTACAATTTTAAAATTCCATCTCTAGGGTTCTTTGAGCATAGAATGGGGAAGGAAAAGTCAGGTGGCTCCACATGGGTCACAAAAGGATGAAACCCAGTAACACATGTAAGGAGAGGAGCCTTGTCCAGGGCCTCATGTAGCACCCAGATGAGCTCAGCCCACCCTCCGCCCTTTGGCTGCCTCCCCACCCATTCTGTCCCCGCGTCCGGTGTACTGGTCTAGTGAAAGCCTCATAAGAACAATGAGAGTGAGCTGCTGCAGTGATTCAGGAACAGATCGAAAATGAAGATCCGCTCTGAAAGGGCACATCCTGGGAATCCCGTCACTGTTGGCTCCGGAGAGTGACAGGAAACAGGCGGTGCTGGTGGCTTCCAGGTGTCCTCCTGAGCCATCTTGTTGACATTTCTCAGAGTGCATGCTTCCTGTCTGACTTCTTTCAAAACATACGCTCTCTCTCAAATGCTTCTCAAGGATCCTTGAGCTTCTGGCTTATTACAAGAAATATTCCTGCTATTCCAGAAATAATTTCTACATATCTAAGTGTCTGCTGATACCTGAGACTTGGTCTGTGATGCAATGCTGGACTGTGTCACAACTCTGGAAAATTCTGTAACAGCGGCCCTTTCCCTGACGCTATGACTGTTTAAAAAATGATTATTATTTTTCAACTTTACAAGAGGATATATAGTCATTTCATAAAGTGACTATATAAAATGACTATATTAGAAGTCAACAAGCCAAAGGAAAAAACAAACACAGTACTACCTACTTAATTAATACACTAGCGCCCGTCCTTCTAAATCTTTTTGCCTTTCCCTACAAAGGGGTCACACAGTGTGAACTATTTTGTGATTTGCTTTTTGTATCTAATAATATTCAACTAAGTGTTTTCCCACATCTGCAAATGCACTGCTATAACTCATATAACAACAGTAGTGTTCCATTCGTGGGTATAGCTACTCTTGTATTTAAGTAAAACAAAGTGAATCCAGTAGGTGCCATATGTTCTGATAACTTCAGGCCAAAGTAGACATCCAAACGATTGGAAAAACTAAGAAAATAATTTTTCATGGTCGTTTTCCTAATAGTATCTCAGAGAATTGGTCTGGCTACTTTGTCCCCTGAGACCAGTACCCTTTTTTTCTTACTGTATTAACTTAATTGGTCAGGAGCTCCGCGGTTCTGCCTATAGATCCTAAATGTCCCCTGAAAGCTAAACAAAAACGTTAGATAAACCTTTGATGTAGGTTTTCCTGACCACCTTCTGAGCCGTCTGCTTTGCTCTCCCCTAGTATGCACGGCGGTGCTGACAGGGACCCTTCCACGTTATTTACTGTTCCAGCCTCCACGTGACATCATTGCACGTGGGAGGGAGGCGAGGAGGGGCGCTTCCAGCCTGCTGCTCTTCGGAGGGCCTTCTCCTTGAACAGACTTTGTCACTGAAATAGTCATTTGCAAGGAGACCTCCTGGCAGTCATATTTAGACATGGTGCCTTCCTTGGTTTTCTTTCTTGTCTCACAGCCTGATGTGTAAGATGATGTCTGCTTGCTGGCCGCCGTGTTCTTAGGCCGTTGGGGAGGGTGGGAGAGCCAACTGGAGACTGTGTTCGCTCGAGCTTTTGGCACAAGAATGATCGTCTTCCCATTAAGGAGACGCAGAAGGCCGTTACCGCTGGAGCTGTGACAGGCAGCTTCAGGACCCGTCACCCTGCAGGGCAGCAACACATCTACACAAGCGATGTCTTTTGTGAGCTTTCTCCCCAGCTTCCACGCGAGTGCTGTTAACCCCTGCACAACCGCTCTGGAGAGCTCAGACAGCAGGGCTGCAGGTTCGCTGGAGGCCTCTCCTCTAGACCCCAGAGACAGATCCCATGCGGCTGGCTCTGCCTGGCGGCCGTCATACAGCAGCCTCACTCCCGGGTGGACACCTCTGTTTCAGAGCTTAAGAGCTTTCCCCCACTAGTCTTTTCTTTTTAACGTTTATTTATTTCTTTTGGGAGAGAGAGAGGGGGACAGAGAATCCAAAGCAGGCTCTAGACTCTGAGCTGTCAGCACAGAGCCTGACATGGGGCTTGAACCCAAGAACTGTGAGGTCAGGACCTGAGCCGAAGTCGGACACTTAACCGACTGAACCACCCCGGCGCCCCTTGCCTCACTAGTCTTTAGACTTCTCGTGGTGAAGTAGACGAGTTGGCAGTGGGAACAGAGCGGACTGTCAGGGACAAAACTGATGGATAAATTCAGAGGCAGAGGCCATGTGAGGAATGGGACACGCTCTTACAGCGAGCTTTCCCAGACCCCTGGCCTTGGGGCATACTGCCCATCGTCGGGGGTGGGAATTCGCTTGTCACTTCTGGTCTGGACCTCC
Source organism: Proteles cristata cristata (assembly GCA_017311185.1). Lineage (NCBI taxonomy): Eukaryota > Metazoa > Chordata > Mammalia > Carnivora > Hyaenidae > Proteles > Proteles cristata. The sequence goes on from JAESUZ010001710.1 coordinate 4,812,150, forward strand.
CTCTGGCTGATGGCTCTCAGCCTCTCCCTGCATGTCGAACCTCAACTGGCTTATCTCAGCTTGGAGGCTTTTTTTGCTCTGGACTCTAAAATCTCCCCCAAGCAATATTTCAGCAATGGCCTTGGACTCCTTTCTGTGTTTTGACTGTGTCATATTCGGCCTGTTTGTCATTGCCATCTTTTTTGACCTCGCCATCTTGAGCTGCAACTCCTTGCTTCCTAAGGAGGGTCCTCCACCTCCCAGCCACCGGCTAGACACCCGATTCTCTGCTGCTCTCTAGCTGTCCCAGAGGGTACTGCAGCGTCCAGATGCAGAATTAACTCCTGGTGGGCTGGACCCCCTTTTAAAGACCCACTGGAATCCAGGTTCTGTGCAGGCTCAAAGCTCACTAGGTTTGCTTAAAAGCACCACCCTGGCCTGAGACAACAGTGCCCGGGCCTGGGGCATTTTTGCACACGTGATGCATAAGCCCTAGATAAGGCCTGATTACTGGCAACCCCGTCCCTCTCCCACGCAGGATTCTGTAGGACAGAAATAGAAGGGTAGAAAGACAAATGAATAATCATGGGAGCATAATCTTCTTTCTGAAACACTGAAAACCACTGGATTATATCTGACCTCTTTTTCCTGTATCAGCTTTTGTCCTGAGGGAGACCATTACACAGACGGGAGAGAAAGATCTTTTGTCTATTGCATTTGCCATGTGGAATCAATTACTGAGAAGTGGTATATTTCTTGAATGGACACTCACTAATGAGTAGCACTGTAGTAATCCTCATTGCAATTGATCCAGAATTTTCCATGAGAAGAATATGAGACTCTTTGAAGCACCAAATTGGAATGAGGCTCCATCTATAATCTCAGTGAGAACGAACAAGTCCCCAGTTCCACTGATAATAAGGAAATTATCCACTTAATTATGTCAGCCAGAGAGAAGTGGCCTTTCCTTAGACAAATTTGCATTTCATTTTGTGCTCTGATGACTGTGGGGGAGGACATGGAATGCCTAAGAAGTGTTCTGTTCTCTGTGCACTGATGTTGTGACGGAATCACTTCCAGTTATTCACAAAACTATCTCTAAAAGTAATAAAGAACATAAGATTGCCACTCTCATTGAAAAACAGACAAGGATGTAAATGTTCTTGTGTTCGGATTCTGGGTCAGACTGCACTGTTAGTTGATGTCTTGGGACAGCTATTACATCTTGTTAAGAATTAAAAGGAATAATTCATGTAAAGTAGGTGCAGAAAGACACTGTGGGCAAGTATGCACTCAACAAAGAATGAGTTGAGGCAAATATATTACTTTCCTCTTGTTGCTGTAAACTTAGTGTCTTGAAACAACACAAATGTTTAGCTTATAGTTCTGGAGGCCAGAAGTCTTAAAATCAAGATGCTCGGGGGGCATCTGTGTGGCTCAGTCTGTTAAGCGTCTGACTCTTGAATTGAGGTCAGGTCATGTTCTCACAGATCATGAGATCAAGCCCTGCACATAAAAAACACTTAGCAGATATGCCTATCTATAGAGTAGAGAGGAATTGCCCTGCCTACCGTTAAGACTGAGATGTAACACAGAGCAAGAAGGCTGTGATATAAGGAAGCCTTGTCTGTTTCCAGGCCCAGGGATTGCAGGGAGAAGATGGAAAATGAGAACTAATTAAGGAATGCCAACCAAGGGACTACCTCTTCCAGTCCTAGAACATCCGAGGCCTTTGCTAGCTTGTGTGGTGTCTTCATGCACGTTAGAATAAGGTGTCTTTTGGACAGGGGGAAGACAATGGGTACCCCCGGGATGATCCATTGAAAAGAGGTGCCCCTCCTCCAAGCTGATGCAGCTCTAACCAGGTCATGGCTTAGTGAGAAGGGCATGGGCTAGAATAAAAAAACCCTACACCAACCACACTGAGGCACCTTGTTCAAGACACACACTAACCACAGCAGCTTGCCATGCCTCTTCTTTGCCACACTCCTACCCTTGGATACCATCTTAGAATTAGAATGAGTTGAAGCTATCTATGAGCCTTATGATTCCAGAGAGACTCAATATACCTAAATGGACTACTTAAATCATGAGAAGGCACAAAGGTTTAAACTGAGATAGCCCTATGATTAATTTTTTTATTCCTTCTGCTTAAAGAATAGGAACTTGGGGGAAAAAACCAGGCTGGTGATAGACTGAAATCTTTGGTAGATTGTTTGCAAAGATGGCTGCAAGGACTCATGCCACCTCTATATGGAGGCCCCTCTGCCTTGTGACTTTGCTTTTCTTCCCCTCTAGAGAAGGAGTCTGTTTTCTTTTTTCTTTTTTTTATTTTTCAGAGAGAGAGAGAGAGACAGTGTGAACAGGGGAGGTTCAGAGAGAGAGAGAGGGAGACACGGAATCCGAAGACAGGTCCCAGGCTCTGAGCTAGCTGTTAGCACAGAGCCCAACGCAGGGCTCGAAACCATGAACTGTGAGATCATGACCTGAGCCAAAGCTGGATGCTTAACCGACTAAGCCGCCCAGGCGCCCCAAGGAGTCTATTTCCTACCCCTTAAATCTGGGGTTGGCTGTCTGACTTTCTTTGGCTAAGTGACATTAGCAAACATGAAGCAAGCAGACACTCAAAATGTGCAAAATGTGCTCGAGCACTGGGCTTACCTTCTCTTTCACCTGCTGCCCTCTGACACCAGGTGAACAAACTAGATGAGCCTGTTGGAGGATAAGCTACTAGGTGCGGGGACACCTGTGACCTGCAAAAGCTCTCCACACAACTGACTGAGTCCACACCCCTGCCTAAGGTGACTTGACCAAGCACTAGCATGGCTTTTAGCAGCCCCCTGCTCCTCTTGAGTTCCGGTCTAGAAAAGCCCAAGGCTGCCAAAAGAATTGGCGCTTTCTTCTAGCCAATACTTGAAGATAGGTCCCTGACTTCCCTTGCTCAGCATTTATTTAAAAAGCTGATGATGAATCTTTCCACCGTCCCTTTCAGATGTACACTAGATTTAGGACCTGAAAGTCATTCCTTTACATTAAAACAAAATTTTTTTTAATGTTTATGTATTTTTGAGAGGGAGAGAGACAGAGCATGAGCGGGGGGAGGGGAGAGAGGGCAGAGAGAAAGGGAGACACAGAATCCGAAGCAGACTCCAGGCTCTGAGCCCGACCTGGAGCTCAAACCCATGAACTGTGAGATCATGACCTGAGCCAAAGTCAGACACTTAACTGACTGAGCCCCCCAGGTGCCTCTAAACTTTTTTTTTTTACTGTTTATTTAGTTTGAGAGAGAGAGAGAGATAGCAAGCAGAGGAGGGGCAGAGAGCAGGAGAGAGGGAGAGAAGCCCAAGCAGGCTGGGTGCTGTCAGCGCAGAGCCTGATGTGGAGCTCAGACTCACAAACCCTGAGGCCATGACCTGAGCCAAAACTAAGTCAGGCGCTTAACCAACTGAGCCACCCAGGTGCCGCTAAAAGTCATTCCTTTAAAATTTAATTATCAGGAAGGATAGGAGACTCTCTCTCCCAGTCTGTGGAGGAGGGGAGGCTAACCTTGCTAAGCCCAGTTAACAGACACGTGACCTAACTGCATTTGCGTGAACCACCCTTCCTACCCACTTTTGGTAATTTTTTTTTTTGGTAATTTTTCAATTCCCTGACTCTACCATAGCCCCTGCTTGCTTCCCTTCCCGATTTCCTCATTTTCCCTTTTATATGCAAACCAGAATTGAAAGCTCTGCGCTTTTCCCTACCACAGTGGTTCTTGAAAACAATGTTTTTTCTGCTTTTAACCAAGGCCTGCCTTTGTTTCTCTCTGGCGGCGCCACCCTGTCTTGCAACCCTTCCCTTCTCAGCTCAGGTCCCAAACGTGAGTAAAGCTATCTCAGACCATAGAACCCCAAGGGAGCCAGCCCAGATGAGAAGAACCACTCAACCAGTAGCAAATATTTGAGAAATAATAAATATTTGCTCTTTGAATCTAAATTTTGGGGTGTCTCTTGCATAAGAAGAGCTAACTGATACAATTTAAATTTTTTTTTTGGTGCAAGCTCACATTATAAAGTAGGTTAAATTCATGACTTCATTCCACTTGTTATAATATCTTGTATGCCGATCCTAAGAACGCAACTAAAAGTATGCAAGCTGAGACCATTAATGTGGTTGGATTGCGGAACCAAATACAAGGCGGATTTAAGCCATTAATTTCACCTATACTCTAAGTTAAAACAGGTAGGCAAGGTCACTAGGGGAGAAAAATATCCACCCTCCGGTGAAAGGGACTGGCAGTGGGCTGAGAGCTCCAGGCACCCTCTATTCTTGACATTATCTTGACATTTCTTGAAGATTCTTACAGTCATGACATACTGGTGGGTTGCAGTGGAGTGCAGGATGGATGGCAAAGAATTAATTACTATCAACTCTTTCCTAGGATGTGCTAATATTGCCAATGACTAACTTACAAATTAGAGTGGCCTCCGGGTTCTTCCAGAAGAATGACGATTCTCACTCACTTGCATTTGGATGAGCTTTCAGGAGTGAGGCTGCCAACATTGCAACTGGACCTGCATGCTCTTTCATGGCACATCAGAACAAAAAAAGAGATTCAGAACTTTGGTCTGGCTGGACTGATAGCCGTCTGCAAATCCACTGATCTACCAACAGTGAGGCAGGAATCTCTGTCTTGGTCTCCTTGACCCTGAGCTGATCCATGCTGAGCATGTTTGCCATTTTCTACAGAGCTCATACAGTCTTATGCCTTTATTAGAAAAATTTTTTTTAACATTTATTTATTTTTGAGAGACAGGAGAGAGACAGAGCACAAGAGGGGGTGGGGCAGAGAGAGAGGGAGACACAGAATCCAAAGCAGGCTCCAGGCTCTGAGCTGTCAGCACAGAGGCCAAGGCAGTGTTCAAACTCATGAACTGTGAGATCATGACCTGAGCCTAAGTAGATGCCCAACCGACTGAGCCACCCAGGTGGGTCTAGTCTTATTCCTTTAAATGTCTACCTTTACTATCGGTGGGAGGACCTTAATGGTTTTGGATTTTTTGTGCAAAATTTACAAATGCTCTAAGTACGTTAGATATATCTTCCATACAGATTCTATTCTTGGAATGTTTGCTCATAAAACTAGTTCTGCTGAAAATGGTATAGGGCTTAGTGACTAATCGGAGGGGAAAAAGTGACGGGGATGGGTGGTAACCAACTTGAGGTGCTTAGTAGGCGATTGTGAGGGAAATGCCTTTATTTATGAAGTTAACCAAATTTGGAAATGTTAGTGACAAAGGTGAAATAATTCAAATGATATCAAATGATTCAAGTGGAATAATCCTGGGCAAAAAAAAATTATTTTCTACTTCAAGAAAGATAGGAACCAATACCTGGAAGACACATCAATCTAAAATGCTGACTCCGTAGATGGGAAAACCCCCAGAAATTGGCAAGTACGGGAGAATATTAATAAATGTATGCATTGGCATAAAATACGCAATTTGTAAGCCAGTTGCTTTCTGTTTATGAAGATTCTTTATAGCATTACTGGAATGTTCATTACACTGCAAATTGAAAATTATATCTGTATACTGTCATTTTTTGTGATTAGGCTTCTCTCTATGTATTGCAAAAGCTATCAACCTAGCATACATTTATTAAGCACCTACTATTTTCCAGTTCCTGTGCTGAGGAAGCAACTGGAAACTGATGATTGTCATGCAGCAAGATTAGTGCTCTAAGAGAGGTCAATACTTCTGTGAGAGGAAAAAAATGCCTTTGCATTCATTCTATCCTTTATTCCTCACAAACATGTGACCTGCCAAACAATTATTATTATTCCATTTTATGGTCAAGGAAATAGAGGCACGAAAAAGGCTGCTTTATATCACTATCATCATTACCATTGTCATCTTTCTATTCCTTTTTTTTCTTAATGTTTATTTTTTTTTTGAGAGAGACAGAGCAGGAGCAGGGGTGGGGCAGAGAGAGAGGGAGACACAGAATCCGAAGCAGGTTTCAGACTCCCAGCTGTCAGCACAGAGCCCCATGCGGGGCTTGAACTCATGAGCCGTGAGATCATGACCCGAGCTGAAGTTGGCCGCTTAACCAACTGAGCCACCCAGGCGCCCCTGTCATCTTCTTACTTCTTACTGAGCACTTGCTAGAGGCTGAGGCTTGACATTCATAATCTCACTTAATGTTAGCGGTAACTGTGAGGTGGAAAGCAATTCATTCATTCAATGTTGAGCACCTGTTGTTTCCTAGGTGCTGGGAGGATGAATGAGATGTAGTCTTTGGCTTCAAAAAGAGCTTTGCCTAAAATAGAAGTCGATTGCGGAAGTGGAGGCAGAGTGGGGATTTAAATACAGACCCACCTGACTCCAGCACTGTGCTTGCCTTACTATACCCAACACACAGTCATGACTTACTTCCTTACTGTAAGGTTCTGTGTCAGGTCACAGCCGGGAAGTTGCCAGGGGATAAAATAGCTGGGACTTAACCCCAGATCTCCCACACCCATCTGATGTTCCTCCTCCCACGCTCTGCTGCCCTGATGACCCCAAACTGGGCAAACCCCGTGGGAAACACTGAGTAGGGTTGTGGCGTGTGGTCTCACCTGGTTAAGAGGCACCACTCCAAAATGGGCAACCCTTTCCAGGTCTGACTGGCCACATCCCCTCCCCACTGCTGGAAAGGAACACCCACTCCATCCCTCATCCTTGCTTCTTTTTCCTGGGCTGCCTGCAAGACACTAGAGACTTAGAATAGGTTTTATTTATTCTTGTCTCCTTGAGGTTTTGCTTATGTGTACTTTCTAGTTTCTAAAGTGCTGCAAGATATATTGTCTTTTTTTTTTTTTAAACCAGGCAGCTGATTGCAGAGCTCCTCACAGAATATCACATCTTAAAAAGATATTGCTGCAGATGTACCAGGCACTTCAATTTAGGGTTGTCCTTGTTCTGCTATTAGAGCAATCGATCTTGACCTCTGGGATTTGTCTCACCTAATGAAGGTTGTGGCAAATATGATTTTTGCCTGAATTTTTTACATTTTTTGAAGGAGGTTTAGGATTGCTTAAATACAGATTAAGTCCACTTAATTGAGCAAGCATTTTAAGGTCCACTGCTGTGTGACCATCAATAATGAAATCTCCCAGGTTGGACCCCGAGGGGATAACAAGAATGAATAAAGCAATCAGTGCCCTCCGGAGACTTTGATTTCATTGGAACGTAGTTTTTGTGTATGATTGAGAGCAGGGTTCAGCAACCTTTTTCTGAACAGTCAGAAAGTAAACACTTTAGGCTTTGTGGGCCGTAGGGTCTGTCACAACTACTCAACTCTGCCTTTTTTTTTTTTAATTTTTTTTTTTTTTAATGTTTATTTCTGAGAGAGAGACAGCATGAGCAGGGGAGGGTCAGAGAGAGAAGGAGACACAGAATCTGAAGCAGGCTCCAAGCTGTGAGCTAGCTGTCACCACAGAGCCCGATGCAGGGCCCAAACCCACGAACCGTGAGATCATGACCTGAGCCGAAATCGACGCTTAACCGACTGAGCCACCCAGGCACCCCTCAACTCTGTCTTTGTAGCATGAGAGCAGCCATAGACAGTAGTTTTTTAAAAATGGGTGTGGCTATGTTCCAATAAAAGTTTATTTACGGGGGCACCTGGTGGCTCAGTTGGTTGAGCGACCTACTTTTGATCTCAGCTCAGGTCTTGATCTTCGGGGTTGTGAGTTCAAGTTCCGCACTGGGCTCTGTGTTGGAGGTGAAGTCCACTTTAAAAAAAAAAAGTTTATTTACAAAAACAAGTGGCATGACAGATCTGGCCAACCAGCCAGAGTTTGCTGGTTCCTAGTTTAGAGCAAGGTGTCTGCCATCAGACTGCCCATTTTATAGCTCTCTGCCTCTAACTGTGGGACTGTGTGCATTCCACTTAATCCCACCAAGTCTTGGATTTCATATCTATAAAATGAGGATGGGAATAAAAGCTGCCTCATGAGATTGTTCTAAGATTTAATGAGACAGGGTTTGCTGGTTCCGGGTTGGCTCTCAGGAAGAACTCAATACATGTTCCACTTACCACTAAGCCAGGAGCCCGATCAGAAGCATCTCTGGCAAGGCCATGTAGCCATGATGACAGCTACAGAGGTAGAGAAGCGTCCCCTAATCCGTTAGGTGCTGTGAAAAAATTCTCTTTGAAGTGGGAGACTGATACAAGGTGCTCCTGGAGGGGTATAAGGACCCGATAGCCTTCTGAGACGGTCTCAGACCTTTCCAGGTGAATGTTGGCTGGCTTCTGCCCTCTTCTTCTTATGTTTTGTGCAGCCCTCCATTAGAGCCTTTGGGGGTACCCCTGAGATCACCGACAGCCAATGTCTGTCCTCACTCCATTGGGAACCCCTCCTTCTGGGATCCCAGGACCCAGAACAGGGCTGGGCTCATGTTAGGGGATTCATAAGTATCACCCATGTATTTTTCAGTGTTTAGGATTCCATACAGGTGTAGAAACAGCTCTGCTCTAAGAACCCTGAGCTCTGCAAAGCCAGCCCAGTTTCCAGGGAGTTTTGGAAGGACCCTCCAAAAATGCTGCCGTCATCCTTCTTTTCAGGATGCTGTCCCTAAGGTGGATCTTCACTATTCTAAGGAATGTCTGTTTCCTTTACACTCAGGGTCAAGGACTGATCCCTGTAATGCTAACAGGATGTTCTTGAATAGCCAATTGCCCTCTGATTCTTAAGTGAATAATTTTCTTTTACTACAGAAATGGGAAACAAGTTAAAATGCCGAAGTCAAACAACGTGAGCATGGCAATTTTCGATGGTGGATGGAGGCCATGTCACTGTGCAGAGACCCAGATAAGCAAAGTGGGTGTAAACCAGACAGCCAGCTTTCCATCATATATATGCCCAGGAGGCATTCTCTAGCGCCTTCCTGGCACAGTCTGGAAGGAAAGTACCAAATGGGGACACGGCTGACATCCACCTCAGTTCTAACAGACGCAGATCAATGGACCCTGGCACCTGATTCATCTCTTATTTGAATTGCTTTTGAAAGCTCAGGCAAGGGAAAGCCAACTATGTCTGCAACACAATGTGCTATTGGTCTTCGCCAAATGCACTTCAGCTGTCTGTCTCTGCATTATGGTGAGTCATTCTAGGCTGGGGTCGGGTGGGATGGGATGGGGAGAGGAGGCCTCTTTACAAAGAGTGCGGAGGAACTGAGCCCACCACATCCCAGAGGTTTGTGCAAGCTGGGCATTGTTGCACACTTCTGTCTAAGTCACAGAGTCAGGAATGTAGCAGAAGGGAAGAATGGAGGCTGGGAGAGGAAGAACAAAACTAGCATATATCAGTGCCTGGGCAAGTTTAGTGCCTGCTGCTGACACACATGATTGCAGTAAATTCCCACCAAAAAGCTTGGGTTCTTCATACCAGAGCACTTCTCTACCCCAAATCCTAGATGTGAAAGCAATTATCAGGTTTTAACCAATCTCCACAAGCCTCCAAGACATGTTGTCATTGCCTCAAGCCGTCTCCAACGTCAGTCAGCACTTGCTATGTTGGCTTTCCTCAAACTTGGCAATCTCTCTTTTGCCACAGGACCTTTGCACATGTTATTCTCATGATCTGGAACTCTCTTCTTCTCCTGACCTTCCAGCATTTTTACCTAAGTAACTCATATTTAGATAATTTTTAGATAATTTAAACTTTTTTAAAAATGCTTATTCATTTTTGAGTGAGAGAGACAGAGACAGAAAGGAGGGGGAGGCAGAGAGAGAGAGAAATATAGAATCTGAAGCAGGCCCCAGGCTCTGAGCTGTCAGCACAGAGCCCAATATGGGTCGAACCCATGAACTGAGATCATGACCTGAGCCGAAGTCGGATGCCTAACAGACTGGGCCACCCAGGGGTAAGTGGGTGGTTAATGTAGTGTTTTATTCCTATCATTAGCATAGTTCCCGGCTCTAGAGCTGCACTGCCAGGATTTGAATACCGTCTCCAACAGTCGCCAGTTGTCTGCCGCGGGCAAATCTGACATGGGCATCTCTGTAAGCCTAGTGTCTGCATCTGTAAAATGGGGATTAGAGTGGTATCAACATCACAGAGTTGTTGACACCTGCTTGAATTTCTGCATCCACAGATGTAGCAGGATGTTGGCTTTAACTGCTCCTGACTCCCTTCTTTGACCAACTGGATTAGCTGTTATGTTGGTTCATTTTGGCCTGGTCGGTCAATGATTGTTTTCTCTTCTATCCCTGACCCCATTTCCATAGACCCCATTTCCAGCCCCAAAGCTGAACTGAACCAGCGCCGGCTCAAGTCTGGATTGTGACCACTGCTCCGGGGGAAACGAGAGCGAGGCGACGACCAAGTGAAAGTGGACAGACTCCAGCGCTGACCTGCACCACCATCAAGGAGGGCTGAGCATGGACAGGCAGCTCGGTACGTGGAGACTCCAAAACTGTGCCCTCGTGGTGTTTTCTCTCGCTGCCCTCCCTGACCTGGCAGCATTCTCTCACTGCTCTGGATGGATGGCCTGAGCCCTGTGGTCCTGAAAACAGCACTGAGGAGAATTATGTTGGTGGAGGGTTTTCCACTATAATCACTCTTCTATTACTGTGCCATGATTGCATGTTTACCTGCTGTAATTATTTCATTTCAAATTAGTTTGTAATAAATAAATGTAAAAAAATTTTAAAGAGGCGCCTAGGTGGCTCTGTTGGGTAAGCGTCTGACTCTTGAGTTTGTCAATGAGCTCATAGTTCCTGGATTGAGCCCTGTGTCGGGCTCTACACTAACAGTGTGGAGCTTGCTTGGGATTCTCTCCCTCTCTCTGCCTCCCCCACACTCACTTGAGTGCTGTCTCTCTCTCTGCGTGTGTGTCTGTCTCTCAAAATAAGTAAATAAACTTAAAATTTTTTTAAATAAAAAATAGTTTTTAATTGTAAAAGCAATATAAATGTCGATGGTTTAAAAGTTCACAGTGATTAGATGCACAGAAAAGTTATTAAAAAACTCTCCTCCAACTTGCATATAAGTGCATGTCCCATTCCTCCTTGGGGTGTCCACGCTCTACTGTGTGTTCTTCTAAAAAAGTATTTGCTAAACATGCAATTTATGCAAAAATATGTATTATACATCCCTTTCTACACAAATGATATATATACTGCCCTGCACAAGGTGTAACTTTGTTTTATTTTATTTATTTATTTTACCCTATTTGAGAGAGAGAGAGAGAGAGCATGCAAATGGGGTAGAGTGGCAGAGGGGGAGGGAGTGAGAGAGAGAGAGAATGAGAGAGAGAATCCCAAGCGCATGCCATGCTTAGTACGGAGCCTGACGCAGAGCTCAGTCCCACAACCCTGAGATCATGATCTGCGATGAGATCAAGAGTTGGACACTCAACCGGCTGAGCCACTCAGGTGCGCCAACTTTGTTTCATTTTAAAACATGAATACAGATTGAAGAAGAAACAGACATTCAAAATACCACTTATCAACCTGTGTTGATCCTTCAGATATTATTGATATATGACATATTCTTTGCAAGGTAATAAAATTCTGTTTGGAAAATTGAGGAAAGTCATCACTTAAAAACCGAAAAAAGTTTTGGCCTTAAATAGATATTGAATAGTACTCATACATGGTAGAGATTTACCAATGTTAGATATTCTCACTGCCACTGTTGTTATCATTGTTAGTATATTCTAGAAGGGAAGGCTGCCCGAGAGTGGCTGATTACTCCTTCCTTTGTGCCACTACTAACCCTTATATATATACTGCAGTTACATCAGCAGTTCTAGATTTACAATTGTGTATTTGCATTTATTTCCTTTGGAGTCTTATTTCTCTTTCAAGCTCAGTAGTGCGTGGGATATAATACATGATCAGTCTTTTCACTGTCAATCCCTTTGTAAACATTTGCCTTCCACTCTTAAATATAAATAGGCAGCCAAGGATCAGCAGTTTGAGGAGAGCTAAGTCAGAGGTTCCAGGAAAGAGGGAACCCAACATGGGAAAAAGATGGAGGGAATAACCAGCATGATGGTGGAGGTTAGTTCCAGAACAATTGCTCCACAGCACGCCTAGAAAGAAACCAGAGAAGATGGAGCAGGAGAACAGAGGATGTTTCCAAGGGAAATATGTAATTAACAGGTCAAGATGTGCTTGACCATATTGAGGGGAGTTTTATAGCTTTGTAAATGAATCTGGCTATAAATTAATGGTAAGTACTTTAAAAATAAACCTAAGGGAATAAAAAAGAGCACAATCTTCAACTCCAGGAAAAACAAGAGCTACAGGAAAGCAAATTAAATAAACAATGCTTGCATAGTCAAAAACATATAAACACACGATAATAACTTAACCAAAACTTGGGATGTAAGTATACTTGGAAGATAGTAGGAAAAGGAAATTGAGATGGGAGAGAATAAATAAAGCTTTTTTTTTTTCCCCAGAGTGTGTAAAGTCAATGGATAATGTCCATAAAATTGAAAAGAAAAAAAAAGTAAGAAATATTTGTAAAAGCATATTATTTTAGACAGCATGACGTTTCCTCAAAAAATTAAAACTAAAATTACCATATGCTCCAGCAACTCCACTTTTGGGTATAAATTCAAAAGAATTGAAAGCAGGATCTCAAAAAGATATTTGCACACCTATGTTCTTTGCAGCATTATTCACAATAACCAAGAGATGGAAACAAACCAAATGCCCCTAGATGAATGAATGGATAAAGGAAATATGGTATATACATACAATGGAATAATAGAGAGCCTTAAAGAAAAAAAGAAGGAAATTCTGCCCTTTGCATCAATATAAATAAGCCTGGCGGACATCATGCTAAGTGAAATAAACCAGTAACAAAAAGGCAAATATTGTCTGATTCTACTTCTATGAGATATCTGGTCAAAGTCATAGAAACAGAAGTGGAATTACAGTTGCCAAGGGCTGGCAGGGCACTGGGGCGGCAGAGCAGAGACAGACCTGTTCAACAAGAATAAAGTGTTCGTTTTGCAAGGTGAGAAAGTTCTTAGCTGTTGCACAGCAACGTAAATATAGTTAACACCACTGAACTGTATTTAACACATGGTTAACTGGGTAAATTTTATGTTGTTTTTTTACTTCATTAAAAAACCTCACTGACAGTTAAAATTTAACAGTACAGTTAAAATATGTACGTTTTATTGTGTGTAAATTATAGCATTATTTACTTGAAAAAGCCAGGGAAAAAAGCATGGGACTTAGAGAAAGCACTAGAAAAAACAGCTCTTTTTTTTTTTTTTAATATTTTTATTTATTTCTAGGAGAGAGAGAGAGAGACAGCATGAGCAGGGGAGGGTCAGAGAGAGAGGGACACAGACTCTGAAATAGGCTCCAGGCTCTGAGCTGGCAGTCAGCACAGAGCCCGACGCGGGGCTCGAACCCACGAACCGCGAGATCATGACCCAAGCGAAAGTCGGACGCTTAACCGACTGAGCCACCCAGGCGCCCCCTAAAAAACAGCTCTTTCAAGAAACCTCTTAAAGAGGCATTCTCTGATGCTGGGTAGGGGTAGGGCAGGAGCTACTAGCTTGTGCCACATTTAGCCATGTGAAGTTATGTTCGTACATTACCCCCCAAAAACAAACATTAAATTTAAAAAATTTTTAAAAATCTCTCATTCAAGGGAATGAGTCAACACTAAGCTTTCGATGGACGAATGAGTCAAGGTTATTCAGAAAAGAAAATTCAAAAAACTAATGAAAATAAGGAAAAGTGTTCAAACTTACCAGTAACCAGAGAAACTCAGTGATATTCCATTTCTCTATCAAAATAAGATATTAATAAAATTTCATAGAATTTGAGGATAGCGTGGGTGGAATAAGACAGCAGTTTTGCACATTGGTGGTATAACCCTGAATATAGCACGCTGAGAATGTACTGTGAGATCTTTAAAGATATTCATGACTTTTGACCCAGTGGCTCCTTTTAAAGAATTTGTCAGAAACGCAAAATCGAAGGATTGGATCAGAAAAATGGACAAAAATATCACGTACGAAAGTGTTTATCATGGCACCATTATTCACAATGTTTTATTACGAAAAATTTCAAACGCAGAGAAGTTGAAAGAAAAGTACAATGACCTCTCAGATACCATCTACCTGGATTCACCTATTGATAGCATTTTGCCCTGGTTAAAAGTAAATTGCCAATATCCTGACACTTCATCCTCAATATCTTATTCCAGTAATATTTACAATAGTAAAAATTTTAGAAAGAATCGATAGTATAATAGCAAAGGAATGGTATATAGGTTATAGAATGTTATGCAGACATTAAAATGATTTTCATGATGCATTTATGATTATCTTGAAAATATTTACAGCATGTCGCTGTATAAGTAAAGCAGAAGCCGAGTTGTATGACCCTAATTATAAAACACCAATAGTTAACAGTAGGTATGTCTGGGTATTGGGATTGATGAGGGAACATGAGGCCAGCTGAGGGCAAAGTACAGGCTATCAACACCCCACCCCCCAGGTGGAGTACATGTGATAATCCTCAGATACTCCTGGCCACCTAAAAACAAAGGATAGGGGTTTAAGTCTTTCCCACGGTGATGCGGGGGTTGGGGGGGGATTAAATGAAACTAAAGGAAAGTGAAAAGTTAAATTCCCTTACTGCCTACAGCCCATTGACACCCCCTGGAAACAGGCAGAGTGACCCTATGGGAGCTCAGATGCCTCGAGGATGACACTTTGCTAGGGGCAAAAGGGAATCTTGGTTTAAGGTGATCCTGACCCTAGGATCCTATAAATCTGCTTTAACATATAAAATACTTTTGGAAACTTCCTTTATCTCCTCTCCCCCAAGGTATATGCTGGCAATCGTCCTCTAAGCTTCTGGCCCCCTGGTATACATCTGAAGGGTTTCAGGTCTGAGGTTTTACTAAACGGTAATAAATGACCTTTTCCTAACAGCAGCGGCTAGCCCCTCAGGGTCCTGGACACCTTGCTTCCAAAATTCCTTATAGACTTACTGAGGGTAGATAATCAGTTACCCGCCTAGTAAGTTGAGTGCAGCGCCTCCTTCCCACGGGTCCTGTCCCCCGTGCTCTAATAAAATCACCTCTTTGCACCAAAGACCTCTTCAAGAATTCTTTCTTGGCCAGGTGCCTGGGTGGCTTAGTTGGTTAAGTGTCTGACTTTCGTTTAGGTCATGATCTCACGGTTTGTGGGTTTGAGCCCCGCATCAGGCTGTGTGCTGACTGCCAGCTCAGAGCCAGGAGCCTATTTCAGAGTCTGTGTGTGTCTCTCTCTCTGACCCTCCCCTGCTCACACTGTCTCTCTCTCTCCTAGAAATAAATAAAAATATATATATAAGAGAAAAAAAGAATTCCTTCTTGGCTATCAGCTCCAGACCACCCCACCATCACCCCAAAACCACATCAGGGATTATAGATAATTTTTACTTTATAAATAAATGTTTAGTTTTTAGCAAAAACAACAACAATTCCCAAATGACATTTTATTTTATTTTTCTGTTTTTAAATTTAATTAATTAATTATTATTTAAATCCAAGTTACTGAATATATAATATAGTCTTGGCTTCAGAGTAGAACCTATGAGGGAGCAGCAGGGGTGCGGACCGGCCGCAACCCCCTCCTCCCACACACACGGGGCGGGACATGCGTGATATTCCTCGGGCACTCCTGGCTGCCCAAGAACAAAGGAAAAGGGAAAAACAAATGGTTAGCAGATAGAGATCACAGTCCTACAGGACCTCAGTCTCCATCACCCCTCCATAGTGATGTGGGAAACAAAGGCAGATGGCACTAAATTTCCTTATAACCCGCAGCCCATTGACAAATACTTGAGGCGGGCAGAGTGAAATGTTTCTCCAGGAGCTCCTTACTGTCTTAATGCTAATGCTTTGCTAGAGGGAAAAACAACCCTAGCTTGACAATAGCCAGGCCACCAGTAACCTGTGAGTCTCCTTTAGCATGTGGAAATCTCACTGGAAACTTCCCCAGGAAGTCATCTGCCCCCAACCCCATGGTATATAACTAGTCTCTCCTCATGGTCCCAGGGCAGCTCTTTCTGCCCAGAGGTCCTGGCCTCATGCTTCAATAAAATCACCTGTTTGCACCAAAAATGTCTACAAGAATTTTTTCTTGGTTGTTGGCTCCAGACCCCACATATCCCATGGTTACCCCCCAAAAAAACCTCATCAGGACCCAGTGATTCATCTCTTCTATATGCAAAGAAGAAATTCCAGAGAAGTGACTTGTTCATTCATTGAATATTACATAGTGAGTTCTTTTCTATGTGTACTGCCATGTGAATTCTGTCTCCCTTTTTCTCTGACCCTCCCCTGCTCATGCTCTCTCTCTCAGAAATAAATGAAACATTAAAAAAAAAAAAAAAGAAGATATGATTAAGTTCCTACCTGGGTCAATCTGAGACTGTGTTTATTACTACTTTCCAATCTCTGATGATCCTGGAAATTGTCCTGAATTCCAACTGCTTATGTCTCTCTACTGGTCTTTCTTTTCTTTTCTTTTCTTTTCTTTTCTTTTCTTTTCTTTTCTTTTCTTTTCTTTTCTTTTAATGTTTATTTATATTTGAGAGTGAGAGAGACAGATTGCAAACAAGGAAGGGAGGGCAGAGAGAGGGAGACACAAAATCCAAAGCAGGCTCCAGGCTCTGAGCTGTCAGCACAGAGCCCAATGTGGGGCTTGAACTCACAAACCGCGAGATCATGACCTGAGCCAAAATCAGACACTTAACCGACTGAGACACCCCAGCGCCCCTACTGGTCTTGATGAGGGAGTATAAGACAAGCTGAGGTCAAAGTACAAGTAAGCACTACCCCACCCCCCCCCAGGTGGAATGTATGTGATATTCTTTGGAAACTCCTGGTTGCCCAAGAACAAAGGCTAGGAAAGAAAACAAATGGTTAACTGATAGAGACCACAGTCTTGCAGGACCAGAGTCTCCATCAGTTTTCAAATGTCTTAGTAAATTAGAAGAAAAAGGCAGTCTTCCCAATAGCCTAATCTACAGAAACCTATAGACTCCATTTCCTGGAGCCCCTAATATCAACCCTCCCCCCCCCCCCACACACACTCAGTGATGTGGGGAACAAAGGAAAGAAGGAAAAGGCAGGTAAAATTAAATTTCCTTACAACCTGCAGCCCATTGACAAACACTTGAGAGGCAAATACAGAGTAGAATACTTCTCCAGGAACCCCCTACGGTCCTAATGTTAATGCCTTAGTAGAGGAAAAACAACCTTAGCTTGACAATAGCAAGGCCTCAGGCATCTTTGGAGTCCTCTTTAGCATATCAAAGTCCCTCTGGAGGCCTCCCTTTTGACTTGACCTCCCCCCACTCCACAGTATATAGCTGTCACTCTAAACAACCCCAATGCGGCTCTTTCTGCCCACGGGTCCTGTCCCGGTGCTCTAATAAAATCAGCTTTTTGCACCAAAGCCGTCTTCAAGAATTCTCTCTTGGCCGTCAGCTCTGAACCGCCATCATTCCGAAGTCCCGTCAGTCTGAACCTCCCCCTTACGTCTGTCTGTCCAGCTCCCCCGCGCCCCCCGCAGGGTCTTGCCTGAGTCCTCAGCACCCGGTAGCCCTGGGGAATGGGGAGGGCGCCTGTCTCACCTCAGGCCCCAAGTGCTGCCTGTGTCTCCTTTCCTGCCACACTACATTCACTCTTAGCTCTAAAGAACAGAGCCTGAGCGACCGCAGTGTCCCCGGACCTTCAAGAGCGGGGACTCAGCCACCAGGAGTTTGAACGCCGACCCTGTTCTCCGAAGATCATTCCTTTTTCCCTGGAAACCGTTTACAATGACTCCAGAACATCCCCTGGCCTGTGGGGGATTCTCAGCCTGAGAGAAATTCGGGGGAAAGTGGTGGATTCGCATCTGCCCACTGAGCGAGAGCTCCGGGTTTCGGTCTGTCTCTGCCATGCGCCTCGGTAGCGGCAGCATTTGTGTGTTTCAGAGGGAGCCGGTTTGGGACGACCCGGACGGTCTTCTGCGGGAGGGGCGCGGCAGGGGAGCGTCTGAAACGCAAGCTCCTTCCGCTCACAGGGAGCTGAGTCCGCGGTCGGCAGTTTCGCCTCCTCCCTGCGCTTGCTGCTTCATCCGTGAAATGTTGAGCCTGGACATGGCGACTCCTCAGGTCCCTTCGGTGTGAGTCAGGGCGGACACCCCACATCTGAGCCCGCGATGGGAGCACGGAGGATCCCCTGGGCCCACACCCCCAGGGAACTCCCAGCAAACCCGGAGAGGGGAAACCCTCCCTGGTCAGGCCTCCTCTCCACGTGGGGGAGAAGCCCCCTCCCAGGAGGGTCGCGACCTCTCGGACTCCATCCCCTGCTGCGCGGCGGTGCCACCGTGGCTGGGTTCCGTGCAGGCCCGGTGTGGGCTCCCTGCCCAGGGGCGGCCCCCGGCCGTTTGTGCAGACCTGACACTCCAAGTTTTGTGCGCACAACTGCCTGATGAGTAAGTTCGGGCCCCAGGCCTCTGTTAGCTGAGACTCCCTGGCCTTCGCCCCAGCCCTCGCCGCCCTCTGACCCAGCCTGCCAGGCTGCTGGGGCCCCCGCGAAAGGACGACTCCATTTCAGTGGAAGCTGGTCTGGGGTTTGGTGCCTTTGAATCATTTTCAAAACCAGAAAATGGCCATCGTCTCGCCCTCCCCTCCCTTTGCACATCCTCGGCGTCTCAGCCCCCGCCGCCAGTGAGTGGACATAAAATCGGGCAGGAAGGTCGGCATCTTTTAGAAGAGAGCAGATTTACATAAAGGTCCCTCCAAATGTAGCTATTTTGAAACAGGCTGCTGCGGAGTTTGAAAGGATGTCGTGTGGGAACCAGCACTCCCTGTGACAAAATGGGAAAAATAATTACCCTTGTGGGTCTCCAGCCCAAGGCGCGGTGGAAGCCAGTGACCCGTCGCACACGGCCTGTGACTAACGCTGACTGAATTTTAAAAGGCACCATTTTGCCAAAAAAAAAAAAAAAAAAGCAGGATAATCATAAAATTCATAAACTTTCTAATATGATGTTTATGACTTTTGCCCTCATATGCCTAAGATATTTTTCATTGCTGAAATCCAGGGCACAGAGACTTAGGACCCCAATTATTAAATATCGCAAACTTTGAATATTACTGATTTGTGAAAAACAAAACAACAACAAAACAAAAAGAGAGGGCTGGGGGGAAAGTAGGGTTCTAGCTTCATCCTGTAATGAAAAATAAAACCAAGAACATAATATGGAGTCCTTACTAGTGGTTTTATTTAAACCTGCTCAGCTGGCTGGCCCAGATGCACAGCGGCCGACACCCCCCGGGGGCCAGCCGGGACCTGTGACATCAGTGTACACCCTGTGTTGATGCCTTTGCACTGTCTTCACACTGATTTCCTCTGACCTCTCGCGTCATTTGAAAACAAACAATGTTTTGCTATGGAAAGTTCTGCTCTTGGAAATATGCCCAAGCTTTTGATATGGGAAAATTTTTACATCTATTGCTTAACAATTCCCAGCCCACATCATAACCCCCTCACCAACACACACACACACACACACACACACACAACTTAGGGTACTTTAGTTCACCCTACCAAAAATAAACAAATTAACTAAAAACAACAAAGGGACTTTATTTCCCACAGTAAAGTGAGAGGGGGAGGAACCAGCAGAGCCCCAGTGTCTGGAGGAGGAAAGAAGTTTTTGCCTCGCTCTTTCCTTCCCCGCAGGGGAAGCCTTTCCATTCACTCCCTTCCTCCCTCACTCCCTGGAGTGGCTAAGCTGGTTGTGCGGGTCCTAAGACTTTACCGCTTACCCTTCACCAAGGACAAGGGGGCCGGGAGTTAGTGGCTCTCCCTTCTGTGCGTTGCTGAACCGGTAAATGGATTCGGGCAGACCTGCCCATCCCCCCTTCTCAGTGGGGAGATTGCTGAGGTCTCGGCCAGCTCAGGAGGGAGCCTAGCAATCTCTCTCTCTCTACCGCCTGCAGAAGCCAAGTGGGGGTGCTTCTCTCCTGTGCTGCCAGCTAGAGGGTGATGAATACTTGAGACTTGGGTTTGCCCTTAGGAGGAAACTGAGGGACTGCCCCTCAGGAGCCCAGGTGGCGGCCACTTTCTCCAATCCTTTTCATGGTCTTTTTGCACAGAGGGATGCTTCTCCACTTTCACAGCATCGGGATCACTAGAAGGCCTTTAAAGCATGCACTGCTGAGCCCCAGCCGGAGTGCCTGGTTCAACAGGTCTGGAGTGGGACCTGAGAATCTCCATTTCTATTAAATTCCCAGCTGACGCTGATGCTACTGGGCCAGCAACCACATTTTGAGAATCAGAGTTTCACAGACACGAGCCTGGCTTATGATAAGTAGTAGTTTTTTAATTATTATTTCAGAGAGAGAGAGGGAGAGAGCATGCGCGAGCAGGGGAGCGGGGCAGAGGGACAGGGAGAGAGAATCTTGAGCAGGCTCCTTGCTCATCACGGAGTCCAACAACGCTGGGTTCTATCCTACGATCCTACGATCATGACCTAAGCCGAAATCAGGAGTCGGATGCTCAGCTGACTGAGCCACCCACACGCCCCTTGCTTTCTTTAACAAGTTGCGTGTTCCTGGGTACCTAGCTGAATACCTAGCTGACTTTTAGGAGTCACTCTGACTCCTAAAAAGAGAATGAAATTACTAAATGATCCCAGAAATAGATGATGGGTTTTATGACTTGACAATAAGGAACTCAAAGATTTTTTTTTGTATTTATTTATTTATTTATTTATTTTTTACAAATAGTTTATTGTCAAATTAGTTTCCACATAACACCCAGTGCTCATCCCCACAAGTGCCCTCCTCCATGCCCACCCCTCCTCCCCCCCACATCCATCAGTCCTCAGTTTTTGTCAGCATTCAAGAGTCTCTCATGGTTTGCCTCTCTCCCTTTCCCCCACCATTTCTGCCCTTCTTCTCCCCCTTGGTCCTCTGTTAAGTTCCTCCTAATCCTCCTATACGTGCACACATATGATATTTGTCCTTCTCTGCCTGACTTATTTCGCTCAGCATAACACCCTCAAGGTCCATCCATGTTGCTACACATGGCCAGATTTCATTGTTTCTCATTGCCATGTAGTATTCCATGGTATAGATAAACCACATCTTCTTGATCCATTCATCTGTGGATGGACACTTAGGCTCTTTCCAGGTTTTAGCTATTGTGGAGAGTGCTGCTACGAACAGGAACTCAAAGATTTTTAACCTGGAAGCGACAAAGTCAAAGAATCTCCAAGAGGAAGCTGACCACGTGTCTTCCACAGATGGTTAACAAGGCTTAAGTGGCAGTGAGAGAGAGTTTGGCAGCCATAAGGAAAGATATCCTAGCTGCAGGGACGACTTAGCGAGCATGCCGTGCAATGCTGTGGAAATCCTCTCCCCAGAGGTCTCTAAAAGAAGGATCAATGACCATCTCACTTGGACAGCTTGAACCTGGACGAAAATACACATTTCTAGAAGCGATGTGAGTAATATGACCCTCGCTCTCTTCCAGGAACTATGCTACATGCTATATTTTTTTATTTTATTTTATTTTATTTTACTCATAACAATTTTATAAAGTCAGTACAAAATTATTGCCATTTTATAAATGAGGCTGAGTCCACAAAACCCTCTTGCTCATACCCTTGGGAAGTAGCACAATTCAGATTTAAACCCATATTCTGATTCTTCATCTCAATTTTAGGTAAAACAGAAAGGTCCCTGTAACACGCAGGGAAGTTTTGACAGGTTGTCAGTGAGGAAGGTGGGACAAAAGGGTATGAGAGACAGGAGGGCCCTGGCCAACCAGCGAGGAGGAGCTGGGGGACGACAGGAAGACCCTGGACCCCCACAGCGTGGATCCCACTGAAGAGGGCGGAGAGAATGGAAATGCAGCTCACGGTTTGTGTATTTCACAGTTTTGCTTGTGTTAGATCTGCTATTATCAAGATAGTGACTGTAGCCAGTATAAAAGGAAGTCGTGTTCAATAGCGGCTTCATCGAGGTGCCAGTTTACTTCCCTTAGGTGTGAAAATCCGTCTGGTAGGGCAGCTTTCCTTTGGGAAGTAGCCAGGACGCAGGCTCATTCTATCCAGTCACTCTGCCACCCGCAGCATGTGACTTCATCCTGTACGTAGATGGCTGCTCCAGGCCCAGTGCCCTGTGCCGGCTCTGGGGACCAGATCCAGAAGCTGCACCTGTAACTTTCACTTAGATACTTTTGGCTGGAGTGTAGTCATATGGCCACAGCTAGCTTCAAGGGAGACTCCGAAATGTAGCTCGGTAGTTTTCTGGGTAGCCGTGTACCCAGCTGAAGATAAAAGTTTCTATTATTCTGGGAGAAGGGGAAAACGGGTGTTGGGAGAAATTCACAGTCTCTGCCTTGACAGGCCCTTTCAAAGTAGCTCAGGACACCTTCCCTTTGGTAAAGACGGAATTCCTTACTTTAAAATATATTTCAATGGGCGTCTGTGTGGCTCAGTGGGGTAAGCGTCCAGTTTCAACTCAGGCCATGATCTCATGGTTTGTGAGTTCGAGCCCCATATCAGGCTCTGTGCTGACAACTCAGAGCCTGAAGCCTGCTTCGGATTCTGTGTCTCCCTCTCTCTCTGCCCCTGCCCCACTTGCACACTCTCCCTCTTTCTCAAAAATAAAATAAAAACATTAGCTATATATTCCAAAACCTGCTCCTTTCCCTTTATGCCCCACAACAGCATAGGTCACCACTGGTGACCCAGTCACGGGTAAGACAGGCGTCACCTCTGCCCCCTTCCTCCTGCTCAGTCTCCAGTAGAAAATGAGATCCACGAAGGTAAACATGGACTGTGTCGCTGGGTTATATTTCGAGCATCTTGCAAGCTGCTGGGGGTGTCGCTCTCTTGAGTCAAGCTGTCGGATCCCTGTGCTTCTCAGAATGAAGCCAGGGCTCCTTTGGCTACACTCGGGTCCTTCGTGGTCTGCCTCCTGTCCAGTCGCTGCTCCTTCCTCTCCCACCTTCTGTTCCATTCACAGAAGCCACTCCCGCCGCTCTCAGCGACCCACCGGTGTAGAGCTGGTGTCGCCTGGACCTCTGTGCCCACCTCACCCAAACTCTTTCCACAACCAGCCATCGCTTCTCTCCAGGACTCCACCTCGACATCACGTCTGCTGGGAAGTCTGTTGGATCCTCGTCGAGTCCTGACCTTCTAGGGCTCTGTGCCCTCCTCTGTTCCTGTGTCTGCGGCAGCAGTCCCCCTTCACAGCACCCGTCGTCTGTCTTATTTGCCTGAAGCCAGACTCTGTGCTCATGCTGATTTGTCTCTAAGCCCGGATCATAACACAATGCTTCCTAAGTATACGTTGAGTCCACTTACAACTCCAAGAATCAAGTTGTACTCAGCCCTTCTATCATGGTGCCCCTCACAAACTAGGACTGAACAGAGTAGAGTCAGGTCAAGGCCAAAGTCACTCCACAAACATGTATCGCGCGCCTGCTTTGAGACTGGGAATGAGTCAAGTACAGAAGAGCAAGCTGCACCCCCAGCAAAGAATTCTCACCAACAGGTAAGCTCTGACGGACCACCTCTTGCAGGGAATTCTTCCTCCTCCTGTGGCCTGGCCTGGAGGTAATGCTTGTGCAAACCTAATGCCTGCATTTCACCCCAGCTCCCTCCTACGGAAGACAGAAGGTGCACCAAGCAGCTGGCTTAAGAGAACATTCAGGTCTCTGCACTTCTCACCTCTAGTTCAGATTTCAGCCTTGTCTCCTGAGAGTAGTATTTGGGTTCTGTGTCCTGGCTCCAAGCCTTTAAATCATGTCAGGGCCTTTTATTCAGTCCCTTAATGATGGCATTGAATGCAAGCAAAGGCAAACCCCACCCAGCCATCCACAGATTAAGATAATGTCCTGATGCAGTTTAGATTTGCTCCTGGGTGCCTCCGTGGCTCAGTTGGTTAAGTGTCTGACTTTAGCTCAGGTCACAGTCTCACAGCTTGTGAGTTCAAGCCCCATGTTGGGCTCTGTGCTGACAGCTCAGAGCCTGGAGCCTGCTTCAGATTATATGTCTCCCTCTCTCTCAACTCGTCCTACACACACACACACACTCTGTCTTAAAAACTAAATAAACATTAAAAAAGTTAAATAGATTTATGTCTAGGTGGGGGTTTTGGTTTGCTTGTTTTTGTTTTGGGGTTTTTTTTGTTGTTATTGTTGTTTTATTTTGTTTTGTTTTGCCCCTTAGTATTCCTCAGGCACAGAAGGAAAATGTATGTCTGTTCTGGCAGGAGATCCAAATCTGCGTCCGGAGATATCTGGATTTAAAAAAAAAAAAAGTGACATTATTTGTTTTCTGGTATTTGCATAATCCAAGAACTAGGTTCCTTGCTTGGGAAAGAGCTCTGTAGAGAGGAACACCCCCTCAGAAGGGGTCAAAGGATGGGACGTTGCTCATTCATAGGGGCAGCAGTCCCTGAGCACTGGCTTCCAGCCAGGTTCCACGTGTAGGCAGGCATGTCAGGGACAAAGATCCATTGTGTCATGCTTTTACCAGCCAGGGCATGATACACAAGGATGTAAATTGCAGCACAGTTCACTGCAATGAAAGTCTGTAGACAACTTCAATGTCCATGGCTATCAGGCCTCTTAGATAAAATGATGGTTCCCCCATACCATGGAGTGTCAGGCAGCCATTAAAAAGAATGTGCTAGGGGCACCTGGGTGGCTCATTCGGTTGAGCGTCCGACTTCGGCTCGGGTCGTGATCTCACGGTTCATGGGTTCAAGTCCCACATCGGGCTCTGTGCTGACAGCTAGCTCAGAGCCTGGAGCCTGCTTCTGATTCTGTGTCTCCCTCTCTCTCTCTGACCCTCCCTTGCTCGCTCGCTCGCTCTCTCTCTCAGAAATAAATAAAACATTAAAATTAAAAAAAAAAAAAGAAAGTGCTAACATGCAGCGACCTCTGAGGTATGTTGTTAGGAGAAAAAAGAAGATACAGACAGTGTTCATAGCTTCAAGTAGCATAAAAAAAGAGGATCGATCTATTTATCTGCCTACTCATGCATATCCAGGAACATGTATGGTCTTACATGTTTACTGGCTTACATGTTCTGGGCAAGGGAACTAGAGAATTGAAGATGAGGGGAAGTCTTAACCTTCATTATATATACTTTAAGACATGAACCTTGACTCACTCCCAGTAGTCATAAAGCCTCCTGGAGGGTGGTCTTTCCAGATGGAGCACTTGATTGCATTGACACCCATAGGCAGGCAGCCCAGCAATGCTCCTTGTGCGGACTTTGCCTTCTTCCCTGCCTCTGTCCCCCGTCCCCTCACCCCTTCTCTGCCTTTGAGATCTCCAATAAAGTGGCTTTGCCTCAGGCTCCGCCTTCTGCAGACCGCTGGCGGGACCACTGAGAAATTCTTTCTTCTCTTTTCTTTTGATAAAGTACTGTTTGAGGAAGACAAATTGTTCTGAGACAATTTTCAGTCATTGCGGGTTGGGGTGATTATAGTGGTTGACTTGCACGATGGATTTTTGGAAGGAGGCAAATTTATTAAGATTCAGTCGTGAGGGGATAATAACAGTTATCTAGGGATAATACAGATTTAGTCGTAAATCTAGCGATACGACTTCACAATAGCAAGTACTAGATATCATTGAAAACAGATTTTTTTTTTAAAGGATCACTTTAAAAACAATAGTGATGGGACTAGTTTACAGATATCACAAATACACATTTAGATGATGGGTGAAAAAAAACTGTACTAAATCTTTTTTGTAAAGATTTACTTATTTATTTTGACTGAGAGAGAGAAAGTGCATGTGCACAAGTTAGGGGAAGAACATAGAGAGGGTGAGTGACCGAATCCCAAGCAGGCTCCACACTATCAGCACTGAGCCCAATGCGGGACTCAAACTCACGAACTGTGAGATCGTGACTTGAGCTGAAATCAAGAGTCAGATGCTTAACCTATGAAGCCACATAGGCACCCCTCAACTGTACTAAATCTTATGAAAATGGATATTTGGGGCTTAGAGTAAGCCTTCACTAATGGCATATTGTATGGATTTAGAAGGCAATGTATCTCGAAGCAATATAGCTGGAAATCAAGTCAAGGTGCTTTGGAAAAGTCTTAGATGACACTCAATGGGAACATGAAGAGTTTATGAAATAATGTTTCCTGAATGTGAGATTGGGAAAGCTTAAAAGCAGTGCTTTTAAATTACCAGAACTTTTATAATCAAATGTGTCTGGATAATTGAATTAATACATATAACAGACATTTGTCTATTGTGTTTGCACTTCTGAAAGATTATATTCTCATTTGCATCAAAATCTTTTTATCGATCTTCAACCTTTCAAAAATGGAGACTCACCTCTCTTCTAGTTTGCTGTCTATTCAGACACTTGTGGTTCAGAAAGTTTTGGCAGGAAGGAGGGGGTTAACAACCGCTAGACACTTTGCATTTTTCCTCCCTAATTAATAGCTCAGGTCTGCTTGCTCTTTGCTGCTCAGGTTGCACAAGAGCTTGCTTGCTTTGCTTTGCTTTGTTTTCTCTAACAAGAGAGCCAGCCTTGGGTCTAGATCAGCACCTGGCTCTTTTTACCCTGGTATGTCCTGGCTGTTTTTATTGCCACACAGCTGACAGGGTGGGCTGATTTAGTTTTTGTTGATGAAAATAATCTCATTTTGCCCTATAAAGAGTGCCCTTCAGGTTGCCCTGCAGGGGCCAGACACCTGCCAAATGTCAGTGAGAGCCACACAGAGAAGGGGCACGGGGAAACATTTTCTTGTGTATATTTTCTCCCTGTTCTGGAGGCAATGGTGCTCAGTGGTGGCTAAAACCAGGCTGACACTAATGTGGCTGCATTGGGTAAATAGATCACTTGTCTTCGCTCTAATGAGGAATGGATCTTAATAGGACAATAGCTTGATTCACTATTATTATCATCAGTATTAGCACTCCAACTTTTAATCTTCTCTTACGGGCTGCCTCGTCCGTAGCCCGTCATCACAGGCAGGATCTAGCCATTGGTGCTACCATGTTTTTAGGAGCCACAGGCAGAAACTTGTCATTTGGGTATCTCCTAACAACTGGAGAAGGAAAGCTGTTGATTTCTGCAAGCCTTGGGAACAAGCTCATGAATGGTCTCTGGTTCTCTGATCACCAACAGATGGGCTTAGAGCAAGGCTCTGAAGCCAGCCCCAAAAGGGAACAGAAAAGTGGCTTCTTATTAGCTAATCAAGCGGCCAGTGACAGCAGAGTGTTAAAGGGCTTGAGTTTGGGGATGAGACAGACCAGGTATGAATTTTAGCTCCTATGTAACCTTGGATATATTTATTAACCTTTTTCTTTCCATCTTTTGTTCAAAATGGGGATAATAATAGACCCTCCCTCTTTCCCCATAATGTTGTTGGGAGGATTAAG
Source organism: Proteles cristata cristata (assembly GCA_017311185.1). Lineage (NCBI taxonomy): Eukaryota > Metazoa > Chordata > Mammalia > Carnivora > Hyaenidae > Proteles > Proteles cristata. The sequence continues at coordinate 4,839,559 of JAESUZ010001710.1, forward strand.
TAAAATAAATACAGAAAATGCTTGGCTTGTCTGGAACTAAGTAATCCAAAGACGTGTGTTATGATTAATGAGTATATTACAGCCATTTCCTTTAACTAGCCTTTGACTATGAACTACCAATATGTTATTAAGTCCTTCTCTGTAGACAGACATATCCTTTCTCTCAGTACACTAAACACAACAGGAACTTCTCATCCCTGAGAAGTTCTTAAAAATTCCTCCCCTAATCACTGCCCATGAGCAACAAGAAAAATAAACATTAAGTCAGAATGAAATGTCGAATACTTCACATGGGCTTAGGGAATGAATTAATCAATTGAAATAGGCTGACAAGAGATTAGATAAGAAGCTTTTGAGAGAAAAACAAAGGATGTGGTAAAAATAGGCAGACTTGTTTCTTATTGTGGGGTTGTTTTATAGTGATCTTGGTGGGAAGGCAGTAAGTACTCAAGGAGGCAAGGAGAAACGTAGCTCCAATTCTTGGACAAGTAGAACACTTGTCTTCATTCCCCTCAGCAACACAGATATCATTCCAGAGACTGAAGGAATAAAGTAGTCTAGAATCTCAATGAGGCATTACGAAATGAAATACTACCCCACAGGATAGCAAAAGCAAGTACTGTTTTACTCCCTTGGACTCTACTTCCCAGCCACCGATTCCTCTCCCTAGAAGCAACCAGAGTGAGCCAATTTCTCATGAATCTTTTTGGTGACATTCTCTACATAATCAAGCAAAAAGCTTTTACATTTTTTTTATTCAAATGGTAACAAAGCAGATTCATTGTTCTTCATTCTAGTATTCCATTTAACACTGTACCCTGATCATCACTGTAACAAATACACGAGAGCCTCCTCATTCCCTTCACGGTTGCACAGTATTCCATTACGTGCATATGTCACGATTCGCTTCAGAAATGCCCTATTGGTGGATATTTAGGTTCTTCCTGGTCTTTTGCTATTATAAAGAGTGCTGCAATAAATAAATTCAGACCCATAGCGTTTCTCACCTGTTCAATGCTGTAGAGACACCATTTTACAAAGTATATCAGGAGCACCTGGGTGGCTCTGTTGGTTCAGTGTCTGACTCTGGATTTTGGTTCAGGTCATGATCTCATGGTTTGTGGGTTTAAACCCTGTGTCGGGCTCTGTGCTGATAGCACGGAGCCTGCTTGAGATTCTCTCTCTCTCCAGCTCGAGCATTCTCTCTCTCAAAAATAAATAAATAAAAATTTAAAAAGAAGTATATCAGTATTTCTTCCTCTTTTGGAGGCAAGAGTCACGGACATTGAGAGTCTTGTGGAAGCAATGCTTCTATAAGTGATGCCCCGCCAGATCCCTTCTACCAGGCCAGTTACAAGCTTCCAGTTACAGTGAATATGGGATGCTAATGGCTCATGGCTGCTCCTTCTTCCAGAGTGCCACCTTACCCAGATGGTTTGGCATTCTTCTCACCCTCAGCAGCCCCGACTGACACAGGGACATAAAACAAAGACCTACTCTATGGTGCAGCTAAACCACCAGAGTGTCCCATGAGGTCAGATGATAGCTGGACATCAACTGAGACTACATCTTTTTCTCTTGGTTTCTTCCTGTGCTCTATCCCACTTTCCTTAATCCTTTTCCTCTGAGATAATTCCCTCATGCTTTTGAATCCCTGTTTTAGTCTCTGCTTCAAAGAAACACTACCTAAGACGGCTTTTGTCCTTAGAAAAATGTATACAAAGATACTCAAGAAAACTTTACGGACAATTTCAGGGAGTTCAATTACTCCCTGAGTTCCAGATTGAAAATCTTTGTGTGGAATAACACCGGGGTTCTACCTCTAAAATCTTAAAATAGCCCTGGTCTCACAAATAGAAATAGCCCCTCACATGTGGTATTACATCGTATCCAACCATTTCTTCTGTACTTTAATTTCTCTATTTCCTTTTTGGTGGAAGATGTCAACTTGATTAATTTCCTTTATAGCTTCAAATATCTTAATCAATAGTTGGACTGTTCACAATCTGTGGGTAAGAAAGTGGAAATTTTTACTCCAAAATAGTCTCCAGTTTGCAAATGTATGTCCAGGGTAAAGTGTTTTTACCTCTGTGAAATGGTGGAAATGAGAAATCTTTCCAAGTAGCTTGGATACCTGATATCTATTTGGGGTGAACTGTGGGGGCTATTTCCTCCTTCTTTTGAACATAGATCTCTAGTTTTCTTAGAAATTCATAGAATTCTGGGGGACAGATTCTTCTGAAATTTACCAGTTTCTATTACCCAGTTTTCAAAACTTCCAGGAAAACCTCTTCTTTAGTCATTGGTAAGCTCAAATGCACAGATTCTTCCAGCTGGGCTTCATGAATCAAATAGATAGGTCATGAAGCATGACTTTAATTAATAAAAATGGCATCTAAATCCAGCAGTCCATGTCTCCACAGACAATGCTCAGAGCCTCATGTTTTTGGTGCTGCTACCTATGGGGAGAAGTGACAGATAGGAGGCTGAATAATAATAATAACAATTATTATTATATAATTAATTATATAATTAATATTATATAATTATATAATGCAGCAGAAACAGCATTAATAGCAGCTATTATTCAATTCACAAGCATCTGCTACTAGCATTATGCTAAGTAAGCATTGTGCGAGCCAGCTTATATGCATTATCTGATTGAAATCTTCCTAACAAGCCTGTAAGATGTGGCTTACGTATGATAAGAATGAGGTGCCAAAAGATGTTCTTCTTCAACGTCAGTGATATTTATTTATATCAAATGAAGAATCTCTAAGAATTTCCTGATAAAGAGCAAACTGAAGCCCTATGATTACCTATAGTAGGGATGGGGTAGAATGGAAAAGAAATATGAAGAGATGGAATAGGGCAGACTGGCTGAAAATTAAAGTTGCCCACAAGTGTGCCACTAACCACAGAGAGGGTCTTGAGGTGGCTGCCAGTGGCTGACAGGGGTCATCCCGGTCTGTTGAATAGGATTTCTGAGGTGTGAATTAATCACAACCTTCTTTCTTCTGCCCTCCAGATTCTGAATTCATTAAGAAGTAGATAGGAGATGTAGAGGGAGCAAGGTGTCCACTTATTGATGGCTAAGGTGATTAGAGAGATGATTTGGACCCTTGGACAAATTAGTGGTTAAATTGGCGGGGTGGGGGGTGGGAGAGTGGCATGGAGGATTAGGGCTGGCCTCACAGCGTATGAGTTTAAGAATTGAGAGACAGGAGCAGAGAGAGGCAGGCCTCTCACTCATTAACCTTCACCAAAGTAGAACATGAACATCCAGGGACCAGTGGATGTCAAACTCTAGTCATCTTAGCAACCAGATGAATCACTCTCCCCATAGGAGGAGCATTGACAGGTTAAAAGAGGAAACCAGAAACATTATTTCCAAACTCTTTCCTCTGGGGAATAGAGTGGATGTTCCCTCTCCTTTATAGAAATGTGAAGACAGGTTACTGAATCTCCTCTCTCAGCCCTCATGTTATCCTTATTCCCAACATGAACTCATGCATTAAGCCCCATTTGCTCAATTTTAACTTACTTTCCACTAAAGGATGCCCCATATCATAGGAATATCAAAATCTAGACTTTAATAACAAGTAGATAAAACAAGAACAGAAGCATATGGAAACAAAATGCTTCAGGCAGATTCTTCACTACCAGTGAAAGAATAAAATACACTTGGCATGATAGGACACTACAATGAATTTCTCCTGCTCACTTCACTTTTGCTCCCCCTTCTGGATTTAAAAAATTTAACCCCCTGAGGAGGAAGAACATTTTCATAATGCTGTCTCACATCTTGGATCCCATGGGAAAAGGTCCAATGTCAAATTTAAAAAACCCTCGAATTATCTCTGGAACACAGTTGCTCTACTCATGTAGAGTAAAAACTCTCCATTCCTTTTTGAGATTTCCCTGGGCAGAAACTGAGAGGCAATGAACGTTGCCTTTTACATGCTTGTAAAACAAAATGAAACAAGACAAAAAACATACAAGACAAAGCATGGAAGTGCATTACCTCCCTAAACTAAAACTTGATCCTTTGGGGGAAAAGAATCTGCATGTTGCTGCTCAAATATGGACATATGAAAATTGTATGTAAACATGTATAGAACATATAGCCATTTGGGGATGATAAAAATGTTTTAAGGAGAAAAATCTAGATGACCTTGGGTATGGTGATGGTTTTTAGCTACAACACCAAAGCCACAACCATGAAAGAAACAGTTGATAGGCTGAACCTTAGTGAGAGACACTGGTAAGAAAATGAAAAGATAAGCCATAGACTTGGAGAAAATATTTGCTAAAACATAACTGACACAGGACTATTATTCAAAATATCCTAAGGACACTTAAAATTCAACAGTAAAAAAAACCAACCAATGTGATTTTAAAAATAGGCAAAAAATTTGAACACACATCTCACTACAGAAGATATGCAGGTGGTAAATAAGCACATGGAAAAGATGCTCAACATTATTTGTGGTCAGCAAAATGCAAATTAAAACAACAATGAGGGGCATCTGGGTGGCTCAGTCAGTTGAGTGTCAGACTCTTGATTTCACTTCAGGTCATGATTTCCTGGTCATGAAATGAAGCCCCAAGTCGGGCTCCCTTTTGGGAATGGAGCCTCTTTAGGATTCTCTCTCGCGCTCTCTCTCTCCCTCTGCCCCTCCCCTGCTCACAAGCTCATGTACTCTCTCTTTCTCAAAAAAAAAAAACAAAAACCCAACAATGAGAACAATGAGACACGACTACACATCTTTTAGGGTAGCCAAAATCCGGGACACTGACAATACTAAATGCTGGTGAGGATGTGGAGTGGGAATGCAAAATGGTACAACCACTTTGGAAGAAAGTTTGATGGTTTCTTTTCTTTTTTTCAAATTTCTTTAAATGTTTATTTAATTTTGAGAGAGAGAGACAGAGTGCGAATGGGGGAGGGACAAACAGAGTGAGACAGAATCCGAAGCAGGTTCCAGGCTCTGAGCTATCAGCACAGAGCTCAATGCAGGGCTCGAACTTACAAACCACAAAATCATGACCTGAGTTGAAGTCAGCCGCTTAACTGGCTGAGCCACCCAGGGGCCACTGATGGTTTCTTACAAGAACTAAACATACCCTCACCATACAATCAAACAATCATCCTCCTTGGTATTTACCCAAAGAAGCTGAACATTTATGTCCACACACAAATCTGCATGCAGATATTTATAATAGCTTTATTCTTAATTGCCAGAACTTGGAAGCAACCAAGATGTCCTTCAGTAAGTGAATGGTGTGTAAATAAAAGAAAACCAACCAAAGGAGAAAAGCAAAGGCGATTTATTCTGAACTTGTTATACCAAGAGAAATGGCTTCCATCACTTACATTGTGACAGAGACTCAAAAGCAGGCAGAAGAAAAAAGGCTTCGGTGTGCCTTGATAAGAGGCTATTGGCATGAGGAAGCTATAGGTGGGCTAACTAGAACTGGGGCATCCTGTGTAATTGGTTATGGGTGCATATTTGGCATTTTCTGCCTGGTCCTAAATTGGAAGCAGGGACAAAAATTAGGGAAACTAGGACATTTTAAGTCCTAGTCACTTTGGGCAGATTGTTACAGAAGTTATGGTTTTGCTCTGTGGATGGTTTTTGAAGATAGCTTCTCCAAGTCTATCGTAGCAGGCTGGCTTCCTGGGTTGTTAATTGTAGACAAAGAGGTTGGCTTCTTGGATAGGTTACAGTACATTATGAGTCAAAATTCTTTTTTTATATATGATCTGGTCCATTTTTATGTATTTCCCATTTGTATATAGCCTCTCAGTGGATAAACTGGTACCTCTAAACAATGAAATACTATTCAGCACTAAAAAGAAATGGGCTATCAAGCCATGAAAAGACATGGAGGAAACCTAAATGCATATTACTAAGTAAAAGCAGCCAATCTGAGAAGGCTGCATACTGTAAGATGTCAACTATATGACATTCTGAAAAGGTCAAACCTATGGAGATAGTCAAAAATCATGGGGCACCTGGGTGGCTCAGCATCTGATTCCTAATTTCAGCTCAGGTCATAATCTCACGGTTCATGAATTCAAGTCCTGTGTCGGCTTCTGTGCTGACAGTACCAAGCCTGCTTGGGATCCTCTCTCCCTTTGTTAGGAATTAGGGGTGTTAAATTAATTAAACAAGGAGCCATTAGGCTAAAGTGGCTGTAATACCATGATGGCCTGAGTAAGCAAAGCAAAATCTAAGCCTGTAAGTGCCTTAAGTTTACGAAATCAAAGCTTTAGGACAACCAATCACAAGTAGCCAGCTATGGCTTGAAGCCATAGCCAATCAAATAGTTTCCTTTCTTTGCTTTACGCCTTCTCTGTGTAAGTCTGTCCTCTGGCTCCTGATCACTTTGCAATTTGGCAAGAGCGAACCCTCATGTAAACCATGGACTCTGGGTGCTAACAATGTGTCCATGTGGGTTCATGGGTTGAAGCAAATGTACCTCTCTGGCAAGGGCTGTTGATAGTTGAGGAGGCTGTGCATGTTGGAGGGGGGGCATGGGGTATGTGTGGGAATTCTGTGGTTTCTTCTCAATTTTGATGTGAACTTAAAACTGCTCTTGAGGGGCGCCTGGGTGGCTTAGTCAGTTGAGCGTCTGTCTGGCTCTTGATTTTGGCTCAGGTCATGATCTCACAGTTCATGGGATCAAGTCCCCTGTTGGGCTGTGTGCTGAGCATGGAGCCTGCTTGGGATTCTCTCTCTCCCTCTCTCTCTGCCTCTCCCTTGCTCACATTCACCTGTGTGTGTGCGCTCTCTCTCAAAATAAATAAATACACCCTAAAAAAACCACTTTGGATATAAAGTCTATTTCCTGTTGATATTGACACTGATGGTTTGAAGACCAATGAAAATTGGAAGATTTAGAGATTCTCCAACATAGAATGTGCTTCAGCGTCACTGTGGGAGACAGATGGCCACCCATACCTTGACACTGTGCCTGTGATGGCCTTTAGGGGACTCCCAGGGTTGTGTCCCTGCGGGGAGCAGAACAGGAATGAGGACATGCAGACCTCAGGTAGATCAGGTAGATCATCTCAGGTAGATGGGGACACTCTCTCCAAGGCTCCCAGAAGCTCGAGGAAAGCTCCAGCATGGAGGGAAATAAATGCCAGAACAAGAGACCCTGATGGTGACAACATGATGATGTTACCCATGTTGATTCTCCTATTTTATCCCCCGCTCGCATGGCTTGGGTGACCACCAACAAAATGCCAATAAGTCAGGTAATCTTCTGTTTGGGGCCAATGCTGTAGAACTCACCTAAAGCAGTACTTCTCAAAAGGAGGTCTTCAAACCCTTAGCATCAATATCAGTGAGAAATTTTGTTAAATGGAGGTTGAAGTCCTAGCCTATGCCTCCTGAATCAGTATCTTTGAGGGAGGGACTGAAGAGCCTGCATTTGAAGGAATTTCTCAGGTGACCATGTTTCCACACCATCAGGAAAGGCGGGAACTTCTCTGTGAAGACAGCTGTGTCTCTGACAAAAGAATGTTCTGTGGTCTTGGCCCAGCCTTCTCACTGATGATCAGGCAGCCCCATGGACCAAAGCGTCTCAAGAATTGTTTTCAGGCACATTTGACACTCGAGCTCCTTGTGTCAAAGCCTCTTAAGGGGCTTTGCTTTGTAAAATGTCTTCAAGCAGTCCTTCAAAAGGGGGTTTCATACCCCTAAATGGCCACCAACACTGTTTTTTGTTTAATTGTGATTTTGTGAAGCATGAGATTTGGGATGTATCTTAATACAACTTAGTCCATTTTATCCTGGAAGTCACTCTTGTGACTTGTCCCTTAACATATGTATCATATAGAGGAAAGAAGAGACCAGGGTCCCGTGCAGAGTTTCTGTCTCCTTCCCATCACCCCAACCTCCTTACATGGGGCTTTCACAGAGGCAAACTCCAGGTCAACTTGGCTTTAAGAGTTTATAGTGTTACCTGGCTTTCCTCCAAGCGTGTTCTCTGTATCTTCTTCCCTCATGTTCCTCCCTCAGCTTTTCCCAAAGTGTCTCAAAGGTAATAATGCAAAAAGATAGACCCAAACCAGGATTTTACACATTGGCTTGAATCTCTTGTTACCCATGGTTTGGAAATGTTGCCTAGTTACCAGGAAAGTCTGGCTGGAGCTCCAAGAAAATCAGTGTGACACTAAAACATAAATATGCCAGATGCACTTAAATGTTTAGAGGGGCTTGGCAGATGAAATGTTCCAGAATTGGAAAACGATAGAAGCAGGAAACCCACCCCAGATGCACAGACCTCTGCATTTACACCTTTTCCTCAGCTCTCCTCTTGCTCTCCCCAAGCAGTTCACTTGTCTGTGGGTGGGCGACAAATCTGCCCCCTGCCAAGCCTTCCTTTACCTGTCACGAATGATAAAGCGGGTCTCTTCCTGGTAAAAAAGAGGAAGGGGGCATCTCAATTGAGTACCCCTATATTTCTATTTATTGAAAAGCATAGAGGGGCGCTTGGGTGGCTTAGTCGGTTAAGCGTCCGACTTTCACTTAGGTCATGATCTCGCGGTTCGTGGGTTCAAGCCCCGCGTCAGGCTCTGTGCTGACTGCCAGCTCAGAGCCTGGAGCCGCAGAGTCTGTATCTCCCTCTCTCTCTGACCCTCCCCTCCTCATGCTGTCTCTCTCTCTCTCTCCTAGAAATAAATAAAAATATTAAAAAAAAAAAAAGAAAGAAAAGCATAGACAGGGATGTGTGGCAAGTTGTAAATACATATATGGTGTGTCTCCCCTGTTAAACATGCTTTCCACCACAGATCAAAGTTTAAGCCAGTCTGCTGGGAGTGGGCTCGGAGAAGTTGCTTTTTTAACAAGTTTCCAGGTGATGCTGACGCTGCCAGACTGGGGACCGCACTTTGAGAACCACTGGTCAAAGCAATGATTCTCTCCACGGTGGCTGCACTTAGAAGCCCCTGGGGTGCTTTGGAAAACTGCACAGGCCAACCTCAGAAGAACAAATGATTTCTAAGAGTCACATCAGCACTTTTTAATCAGTAGGTCTGTGTTTCTTAATCTTGGCTGCACATTTGATTACTTGGGGAGTTGAAAAGACCCTGGTGACCAGGCTTCCCCCAACCACAGACTTATGACCAGGCATCAGAAGGTTTTCAGTATATGTGCTGCCGAAGCAAGCACCATCAGAGGGTTTTCACAGCTCCGCAGGTGATTCACACATCCAGCCTAATTGCAGGACTTTTATCATGAAGCAGACGCTGAAGCACTGGGAGGGGTTTGTGGGCTTCAGAGCAAGCCCTACAACCTCAGGAACAGTTTCTTTTTTTGTGTTTCTTCTCCTATTAAATGGGTTTTCAAATAGAGGCTCTAAATCCGCTTAATGCTGGAGGGGTTTGGTGGCATTTTAGTATTCACAAGAGCAAAGAGGATCACCATACTCTTTCAAGGTCAGGGACGCCACCGCATCTAAGGAAAAAGGCCCTTGTGATCTCAACCTGGCTATACCTTCCTTTGGAGGTGGGAGTGGAGGTGACACTTTAATCAGAGCAGACTGTATGGCCTGTTTGGGAAGGAGACATTTGAGGGATGTTAGATGTGAGGGAGCCTGTTCGTGGGAGATTAATCCGAGGTTTGAACCGGCCCTGGCCACGGAGGAACAGGATTCCCAGCACTAGAAGAAAGGAAACTAGGACACTCTGGGGACTCCCACATGGGTGCTCAGGACAACTGAGGCATGGGAGTGGCCAGGGTGCTTTGGGACAAGTCAGAAGGGGACTAAATAGGGACTCAGGGAAGTTTGGAAAACACCATTTGCCTTAAGCCTGGTGCTGGATGTGGCTTTTTTGTTGAGGAACCCAAAGGGCACACTTTGCCTTCAAAGTAGGTGGTTTAGACTCAGCTACTTTCTTTCTTTTTTTTTTTTGTTAATGTTTTATTTATTGGTGTGAGAGAGAGAGAGACAACATGAACAGAGGAGGGTCAGAGAGAGAGGGAGCCACAGAATCTGAAACAGGCTCCAGGCTCTGAGCTCGAACCCAGAACCCACGAAGAACCATGAGATCATGACCTGAGCCGAAGTCGGACACTTAACCAACTGAGCCACGCAGGTGCCCCTAGACTAAGCTACTTTCTGGAAGTATTCTTGCTCACACATAAGCCCTTAAGCCTGAATGGGACACTAAAGATCACCCAGTGTAGTTCTTTTCAAACTTGATTTTGCAAAGCTCTGGGAAATCGTAAAGGATCTTTATGGGGTCCCCTAGGAGAGCAGGTGGGAGGCAAGAACCATAGGAGAAACACGTAGCAGCTTGGGAGGACCTTCGACCTCTCTAGACATAAAACCTCAGCGATGCACTTGCTATGCAGCCTCAAGACGATAAAAGACAGTGCAATGCCGGCCCACTCCTGCCATGCGCTCTTGTAAGCACTTTACATTTGAACTCATTTATAGATACACTCCTTCAATCCTAACCAACCCTGTGAAGTAGTTTTATCTCTCTCTTATTAGTGAGCACAGAAGCCTAGAGAGGCCAAGGAAGTGGTCTTAGGTCACAGAGTCTGAAGTGACTGAGTTGAGACTTGCATTCTGCCATCTGGGGCTCCAAAGTCCATGCTTAACCACCATGCTGCTTCCGCTGCTGACAGCCCTGCCTCCCGTAGGCCTCCAGTTTGCTGCCTGTAAGCCTTCTAGAGTCTGCTTGGCCACACAAGCAAGGTTCAAGGCTTCCCTATCCTATGATTCAACCAGAGTTCACTCCAGAGTGGCAAGACCCTCCTCTTCATCTCCAAGTACGTACTTCCTTCTTTGCTGCTACGATTGAGTGGAGAGTCTGCTTATGATTCCATATGACAGGGCGGGCAGAGGGAGCGCTGCCCATGCAGTGCCAGCTCCTTTGGAGCCCCTCCGGAGAACTGGTACAAAACCTGTACCTTCCCTGGGTAGCCTGCCTTCCAGGCCTCCTCCAGACCAAACTGGCAAGACCATGGTCTTTACTAAAAGGCCAGGCAGGTGTCAGGGAGGAGACAGGATTAAGATGACCCTCTCTCGAGCTCGAGCCCAGATGTTCTTTACTTTGCCAAAGATGGTCCTTCCAGTCCCTTCCCTCTGCAGAGAGAGGCTCCCTGGGTGTCACCTCACTCCCAACATCACTTCTTTCCAGAAGAGGATCTCTCCTTGCTTTACTCCTTCATGTCCTTACTCTGGGACTTGCTGTCCCCCTTAGTTTTAGAAATAAATGAGGAGGATGAGGTTCTGATCTTGGGTTCTGGTAACGTGCCCTCAAATTGGCTGTGGGTCCTCTATGATTCTTCTCTGAGCTTTGCAGGTAGAGGTGAACTAGGACCCCTTCTCCAGATCAGCCTCCTGTTAGAAAGAATGATTCTGGGGGAGGCGAGTTGGGGAATAATCTTGCTGAGGACAGCACAGGTAAGCCAGGCAGCTCCAGATCAAAGGAGGCTATTGTTCCTCTCAGCACACCCTGTGCCTTTGTAGAACAGCCTTTCTCCTCTAAACTTGGCTGTGGGCCTTGCTACTTGGGGTACACGAGACCCTACTATTACTGTGCTCAGAAGTGTTTGTCTTTCCTGTTCCATCTGCGGTGCTTACCTTGTATGTGAAGCCACACTCACTGTAAATGGCCCTTTATTTCAGGTGGAATGGTGCTGGATTCTGAACTTAAACGTGTAAGAATATATTCCAAGACCCTCCTTGGCTTGGTGTGAGTAGTGCATGCCCTTCACACTGACATAAATTTACTGGAGCACCGTGTGAATTTCAGTTTCAGAAAAGGAGCCTGTGCTTAGGGGTAAACAAATATCCCAAACCAGATATTGAGTCTTTTCTCCTCGTTTTATATTTAAGAAAACTCAGTACAGGGGCGCCTGGGTAGCTCAGTTGATTATGCATCCAACTCTTGATTTTGACTCAAGTCATGATCTCATGGTCGTGAGATCAAGCCCTGGCTTGGACTCTGGGCTGACAGCATAGAGCCTACTTGGGATTCTCTCTCCTCCCTTTCTGCTCCCCTTCCGCTTATGCTCGCTGTCTCTCTTGTGTGCACATACACACACTCTCTCTCAAAATAAATAAATAAATTTACAAAAAAAAACAAAGAAAAGAAAACTCAGTCCAAGAAGATGAGACTTCTCTGACATGGTTTTTGAGCTCACCTTTTACAGAAGAAGAATGAGCCTCATGTCTCCTGTGCAACAGTTTTTACAGAGAAAGAATGTGGCTGTAATTCCTTCTGAAATAAAGTGCTGATCTCTGGCCTACTTCTT